>OX453272.1:34764635-34824635 GCA_949710005.1 Ricordea florida
TTCTAAGCAGTAGTAAGGTTCCAATTTTTTTTAATATATGCTTTGTTTAAGGAATCCCCCTACTACTTTCTGTGACAGTGTCATAACATCTTCAACATTATTTTAGATAACAGAGCCATTTATTCCGTATTCGATGCCAAACCTTGCTGCCAGCATTTCAGAACAATGCTGGTATTATATGATATTAAGAAGCTAATAACTTTTCTTTAGAGAATGATTGATGTCAAGTATCCAATACCAGTCATAGATAATTGATTAATTTTTGGATATCCAGCATCACGTTACTGCTTAAGGTGTAAGATGAAGTATTAGCCAATACTGAAGAGAGAAAGATTATGAACAAACCATTCAGCCAAGCCCATTTTTTGACGTGAACTTCGGTGTGCCATACGGTGTCTTTTCTTAAGCTACTAAAATTTGAAAATGTGCATATGAAAATATGCATGAAAGTACTTGGTATCAATGGTTCTTATTGACATACCTGTGAGTGCCTTACCAGTCATTTGAGTGGCAGAATGAAGTCCTTTGGACAGTGTGACTGGTACAGGAGCTGGTGCAATATTCGTGATTGAGTGGCTGCCTGCTGGCACATTGGCTGACACTGTTCCAGATGGTGCTAATGTGATAGGCAGGTTAACTGGAGACTTACTGGGTACAAGTGTTCTCTGAAGTGTTACAGTCTGTGGGGTCCCTTGTGTCACTAAAAGTAATTTATTCCAAACTATTATATACCGTATTATTTATTATGATAATTATAAGAGAAATATAACTTTAAATGACTTAATAATTATCTAAATTTAATATTAAATATATAATTTACTGATCCAAGAGGGTGGGGTTAACTCACAAGTAGGGCCCAGACCCAAATTTGCCCTTGCATCCAGCACTTATTTGTCTATTCAGGGTTTCAAGTAATAATTCTTCTTTATGAGTGCTATATACTTTCTTATAGTATAAATCTACTACACATTTTCGAAGTGTCCGTGAAGACGTTTTAGACAGTTTACTGGTCGAGGCTGTTCTAGAAAAGACAAAGTTTTGAACGACTAGTAGATTTATACTAAAACAATTAGATTATTTGCTCTCGATTTCTATGCGTGATAGTTGACTCAGGCTGCGTCCTCATCAACTATCACACAATAGAAATCTCGAGTTCATAATCTAAATATTTAATAGTTAAGGTTGGGGAATTTGACAATACAGTGGATTTGATTTTACTATTCAACATTCTTCAGTTACAGCTGTAGTAGTTTATTCGACTCTTCTACCATTTGCTTGAAACTAAAACAATTCAGTGCCATTGCCTTTGACTTTCTCCTATTAAAGTTAATTCTTTTCCGTTTTTTTCATAAGGCCTAACTGTGATCTGCATTCCATTTTTACTGCTGATATAAGTACACAGCAGGCCTTCTGACAGGGTGCGCGGGTGCGGGACCGCACAATTCGATCAAAGCCGCACAATTTCTGAAAATTCGCGAAATCCCGCACAATATGGAAAGATTTGGTTTAAAATCTAATGAAATCGGTATTCCCATCGATTGCCAAGGTTTAAAGAAGCTTTGTAGGCTATATTTAGGCTATTTACATTGCAAAACAATCAATAAATCCGCCGCTTTCCGCGATTGAACAGCCCGAGCGGATATGAAAACAACAAGGCAGCCCTTCATCGCTCCGTGCCAGCCTGGGCACTTGTCTCAGTCCAATCTTATTTTTCATTGGCGATTTCCGGCAATATTGTTTTGCAAATGAAAACGAAAGCGCTGCAACTTTGGGCAACAGAAAATCAATCATTCTCGTCAAGAAACAAGGTATATTTTTGGTATTCAAGTGAAGGCGTTTTCATTCAGGAAATACAAGTTTTACACTCTTATTTCTAAGTTTAAAATAGAATTATATCGAATTAAATTAGGCCGCACTTGCATTTGTCTCGGTGTTGTTATTTTTTGTAGCAATTTCAAGCGTGAAGAGTTTTAAACCTTAACGAGATAATATTCATTCTACGTATCAAAGAAAATACAAAAATGTCGGGATTTTTCATAAAGTAACTTATTTTGGTCGAAAACATTTATTTCGAAGCGGAATTACGCCCGGGAATTACGGTATTGAATAAACTTAATCGATCGTGTCACGCAACATGATTTTGTTGATACAAACGATAGTTAGTTGTACAAACTTTGACCAAAGTTGTGGCAAAATAGAAATTTGGTTTATGTTTAATTGCCAGACTAAGAGCACAATTGTTGCACTTTTCATTTACCCAGACATTCCTCCATGTCGGGGTTTTTTGGGCCCGGTGATCGAATATTTGTTTGTTTACACGATTGCGCAATCCCGCACAATTGCCGTTTTTACCGCACAATTTACCTCACAAAACCCGCACAATTTTCTTTTTTTTTTCCGCACCCTGTGAGAAGGCCTGACACAGTAATGAATACAGAAAATATAATGAGAATTCAAGGAAAGGATCACCAATAATGAACTATGTCATTACTCAAACACATTCTCCCTACTGGTACTGAAGGAGACGTTCAAGACAACAAAGGAGAATTTGTATCTTGCCAATAGAGCTTGTTAGGGTAATATTACGTGGGATGACGTAGTCAGCCAGCGTATAAAATTCGGTAGCGCATTCCTTTCGTCGTCTTGGGAGTCAAAAATTGCCATGTTTTTTAACTTTCCCGTATCCCAAGCCCGTCCCAAAAAAATTGTGTGATTTTTATTGGCTGTAACTCCGAATCACGTGCAAGTCAGGTTGGATTGCACCATGGATATCCATGATCGCAAAATCAGCAAAAAACATACTGAACCAACACATCCCGCGTAAACGCCTTCAGGCGTCTTCTTGTTTAACAATTACTCTCTCAAACCTAAGTGAATGTCGACAGAGATTGAAAAGAATAGTACTAACTGTTTAATATATACATTGTACCAATGATGCAACCTAAATCATGGACTCAAAGACAGCTGCAAAGGGAGAACTGACTTGCACAAGGATTTCCCAGAATACCTGGTGCTATTTACCTAATAAGAAGTCACCATGAATAGTGTTGAATACCCTGAAATCGTGAGCCAATTAGATTGTTCAAAATGCCAAGGTTGCTTATTTTGTACAGACTAAAAACTGTATGTGGGTGCTATGCAATACCTTGCAAGAGTTGTATTTTGCATCTGATTGTGCACTCTTACACAATGATCAACAGTAAATGTATATACAAACCTTGCAGGGGTGTAGTTGTGACTGTCACAGTTTTGATGGCTGATGCTGGCAGTTGCTGAGCAACAAGAGGCTTCCCACTGATAGTCAGTTGCTGACCAGGCGTGACTGTCTGAACTGGTGTCTGGGTGACATGGAGATGAGGTGCTTGGGCAGATGTCACTTTCATTTGAGCTGTAGTTTAGCACCACAATAAGTTTACAAGGATAATTAACAAGTTTGGGATGATACTGCATTTGATATGAGAAATTATACAGATCACATTGCATGATTTTAGGTAAAACATCCAAAATCCTACAAGGACTGATACATTGACAACAATTTAGCCATTATATACTCCAAAGTGAGAGAATACATTGAAAACTGAGAGTTTTAGAGGACATAAAAGACTACTGGATTAGCCTTTCATACTTTACAAAGAACTACGCAGATCTTGAAAAGATCTCAGCCTCCAGCTTCAACAGAATAACAACTTACCATATTCAGTCTGCACAATTTTTCATATCATACAAAAGCCAAATCTAATAATGATGTTGTAGGTTAAAATGAATTTCAGGTCAAAATGGCTCCAAACTAGTTTGATTTGATTTTTCTTTTGTTTCAGATTATTGGAGGATTATGGAATTCATCTGAAACAAAGAAAAAACAAATCAAACCAGTTTGGAACCATTTTGACCTGAAATTCATTCTAACCTACAAATTAACCATGTATATACAACTGTACTTCAACTAAATTGAAGGGCGAGTTGAGAAGTAATCCATACCACAGCAGGTTTAAGTACCACAGTAGCTATTATTATTGTTATTATTATTTACTAGACCCAAAACGTAGCTTTCTTACTTTCATCAGTTACATCTAAGAATAGCAAGCATTTTTGCAATCTTCTAATTAAATTAAGGTGTTAAAACAGTCATTTAGTTTTTATTTTGCTTCTTTTCTTCTGTTTATCTGAGGCCCCCCTTTGAGTTGACTCGCAAGGATTCATGGGACATGCCACATATGATTTTGCCATGTTTCAGTTTTTTATCTTTAGAGCTTTTAGTTCCCATCACACTTAGTCAGAGTAAAGACCACATTCACCAGTGATGAACAAGGATCAGGCATTATTTTTGTCCATCCTAGCCAGCCTTTACCAAGTGGGTCAGATATGTATATGTTGTAGTTCAATTTTATCCTTGGTTCAAATTTTATTTTCCTTTGTTTCAAACTCATTATCATACATTACTATACCAGAAAACAAAGGAAAATAAAATTTGAACCAAGGAAAAAATTGAACTACAACACACACACACACACACACACACACACATATATATATATATATATATGTGTGTGTGTGTGTGTGTGTGTGTTGTAGTTCAATAGTAGGCAATACAGTAGTATGTAGTATACAATACAGTAGTATACACAATAGTATGTGTGTGTGTTGTAGTTCAATTCAGTAGGCACTGCAACTGATTAAGGTCATTGACCGAAACGTCTATTTTTATTAAATTTTTAAACTTTTTTTAGATTTTTTACTGTATATATATATTTTTTTTTTTCGCTCGAAGTTGTCCGTCCTCGTTTTCCACAATTGCCTATATATATATATATATATATATATATATATATATATATGTATAAAGTGTAAAAGTTGATTAATCGTAAAACAGTGCTCAATACGTGAACGTAGAGCGAAGTAGTTGTTGCGGGAGAAAAAACACAAACAAACTACAGGTTTATCCCTACAAGCCTGTTTCGTGGTTGCCCACTCATCAGGGGATATATCCCCTGATGAGTGGGCAACCACAAAACAGTGAAAGAGTCGTTTTAGAGAAGAGCTGCCCAAACTGTTATAAGAGGGCGAAGCGGAAGCGTGAAGGCAAGGTGAATATAACAGGCGAAGCTTGGATCTAAGTAATCATCGATCTCTTTCCGGCGAGAGTCCCAAGTATCCTAGGATGAAGTGGTGACGTCTGAAGGGCGCAACAGTTGATTGTGTGGGGCAGCAGCTCCTGGGGACGATTGTCTCGAATCGACTGGTCCAAGTGACTGATTCTACTAATCTGAGGGAGAAACTAAGACAACCCTATGGCGGACCCGTGACTTATTCACCTGTCCGTTGATTTATTGCTTATTTTTAATTTATATTAATTTTAAAGAACCGGCCGCCGCTGGTTCAAGCAATAAATTTAATTAGGAACGCCACTTAACCCGCGCGCCTGGAACCGTAATGGAGCCTTGTGTGTGCCCTGAATGCTCACGAGCGTTTGGGTCGCAGCGAGGGTTGTCCTTACATCGGCGGAAGGCGCATGCGGAGGAATTCCATCTGGAACGACTCCCCGCTCCTAGGGTGAAGGCGCGTTGGGACGCTGAGGAGCTACACATGCTAGCGCGACTTGAGATTTCCTTAGATGAAAGGCCCTTAGGGGAAAGGAAAGGTATCAATCAACGACTGCAGGAATTAAATCCGGGGCGGACCCTTGAATCAATCAAGGGAGCCCGGAAATCTCAACGGTATCGCGATCTGGTACAGGATCTCAGATCCGCGGGCTCCTCGGCTACCGATGATGTAGTAACCCAGGAGCACGCTATGCCAGAGTCTGAGGCCCCTACGGGTAATGCCGAGTGGGCTGATACTCTGAGAGGAGTGCTCGAGGGAACGCCTACAGACCCCATCAGCCTCGGTCTGAATGACCTCATACCTGGGAAACCCTCCCAATGGGTGCGAGAGAAGATCGACGCTGAGTATGTCGCGTGGTTGCCGCCACGACAAATGGGGTCGACGAGAACACCACCAACACAGCCCCGCGACAGCCTGCCTACAAGACCCAGGGCCAGGCGGCGAGCGCTGTTTGCACGCGTTCAACGCGACTACAAACGTAATCGTGGGAGGGTAGCAAAACGCATGCTATCAGGGGAATGGGATGCCAGCGGATCCCAAACCCCTTTGGGCGACCTAGAGCACTTCTGGAGGGGGATCTTCACCGCTCCGTCTGTTGCGGATGCCCGAGAACCGATACCTACGGGCCCTACCCAATGGGAGCTGATGACGCCCATTTCAACGAATGAGGTGCTGTCGGCCCTTAAGGGTATGAAGGACGGGGCGCCTGGTCCGGACGGCAGGAGATTGCAAGATCTTAGGAGCATCCCAATCATGGAGCTCCAATGCCACTTTAATCTTTGGCTGCTGGCGGGCTACCAGCCTGCAGTGCTAAGGCGGGGGGAGACTGTTCTGATTCCCAAGGTGGAAGGCACATGTGACCCGGCGCAACATCGGCCGATCACAATGTCGGATATGGTACTCAGATGCTTCCACAAGATATTGGCTAAGCGGATGGAGCGCCTGCCATTTAACACCAGGCAGAAAGCGTTCCGCGCAGGAGATGGAACGGCCGAATCAGTTTGGTTCATCCAACAACTGATTCATAAGAGCAAGGCCGAGCATTCACCACTCAACATAGCCTTTATCGACGTGAAGAAGGCGTTTGACTCGGTTTCACACCGAACCATTTTGCTGGCAGCCAAACGCCTGGGAGTGCCGCCGCCTATGCTGTCTTACCTCTCTGAACTCTACTCAGATGCGCGGACCACAATCCATGCGGGTGGAGAGAGGAGTGGGGAGATAAAGTGTGGGCGCGGCGTCAGACAGGGGGACCCTATGTCTTCGCACTTATTAAATGCGGTCATTGATTGGGTCATTGAAGACCTTGACCCGGGCATTGGGGCGCTCGTGGGCGGCCTAAGAATCAACGTCTGCGCATTCGCGGACGATTTGGTTCTTATATCGGCCACACCTCGCGGGCTACAGGCCCTGTTGGACTCACTGGACCGAGCCCTCGGGCTCGCAGGTCTGGAGATTTCGGCGGGGCCTGACGGCAAGTCAGCATCCCTGCGGATAGAGATCGATGGCAGGGCAAAGTGCTGGTTCCTTCGGGTCACGAGACTGCCGGGTGATACCGGGTTAATCCCAGCAACCTCGATCTCGCAAGCCCAAAAATATCTGGGCGTGGAAATATCCGCGGGAGCGACTAGGGCTAAGGCGGCGGCGAAACTACAACGTGGACTTACCAACATGTCCACAGCGCCATTAAAGCCACAACAACGGCTTTACATATTACGTCACCATCTGCTGCCTGCCCTGTATCATGAACTTGTCCTAACACCCTGTCCGGACAAGTACATTAACTGGCTTGACCGATGTGTGCGAGGTGCATTACGATCTTGGCTTAAGCTGCCAAAAGACACGCCTACCGCCTACTTCCATGCGGAGGTGGTGGACGGTGGTCTGGATATATCCCCTGATGAGTGGGCAACCACGAGACAGGCTTGTAGGGATAAACCTGTAGTTTGTTTGTGTTTTTTCTCCCGCAACAACTATATATATGTATATGTATATGATATGTAAACTTTATTTCTTTTGCTCTATTGTTTTCGAATATTGTTGTTTTGATTACACATAATCAGCATTTTTAAACATCTATTTCAATCACCTTGTGTGCATTTTTTTATGCATCATTGTAGTAATTGTGAGGTGTAGACTCCCTTAATTCCTTGTAGTAAGAAATTGTTTTGACTTTTAAGATTTCTCTTGACCTTATTTTAAGTTGATTTATGTTTGGGCCTTTGTGCCAAATTGTCTAGGTCACGACCTGACATCTTTGTTTAGTTTTATTGTAATTCATTGTTCAGGGTTCATACAAAAAATTGCAACCATTTTTCAAGGACTTTTCAAGGACTTTTCAAGGATCAAATGTGATTTTCAAGGACCCCAAACAGGAATTTAATTTCAGGGATGGCAAATACAAATAGACATACATGTACGCATATTCCAAACTAACAGGTTTTCAAGGCCACAAGTTTTTGCTCCACCTCCTTCTGACTTGCTGTTATCCTTAGTTAGCTTATTTTGCTGTGTTGCAAGTTCCTTGACATCAGAAAAAGAATAACAATGCAAAGCAACTTTGCTTTCGACTCCACCGCGTTCGAAGGTTGAGAAAATTCAAGGACTTTTCAAGGACTTGTAAGGAAATTCAAGGACTTTTCAAGGATAAATTGAGTTCAAGGACTTTTCAAGGACTCCCCCTAAAATTCAAGGACTTTTCAAGACTGTGCGAACCCTGTTGTTGATTTGCTGCGTTGTAATCCTTCGTTTTTAGTTTATGAGAATCATTGACCATTGTTGACACGAAAATAAACCATCAAATTTTCATTGCTTTTGAATGTGTTTTGACTCTCCGTAAAATACCCCCAATTCGCCTCTGCAACACATCTCGCTTTACCTTGATAGTTGCCGAAGCTAGCCACAGAAGGTCAGGAAAAACAACTTCATCAAAACCACAGTAGATCTAAGATTACTGTGCGAAATATACTTCACAACAACAATGCCACATGGTTTATCACAAAGTAAGTAAGGGTGTGTTCGTTTGGTATGACCTGGATTTGGATTTGTGATTCTAGACCAATCAGATCATGGTGCATCAAATCAGACCATAAATCTTTGTCCAGAGTGGATTCATCTGTTTCTTTGATGCTTCATGACCTGTGTGATCTCGGTTCACAAATTCAAATTCAGATCATACCAAAGGAATGTACATCAAGCCTGTGGCTTTCCTATATATTTTGCAAGCATAGCAACAATAAATAAATAGGTCAGTAAAGGTGATCAATGCCATTGCTGAGTTTGTGCCAGTCTTACCCACTTCTGCAGATCTCTGCAGCTGCTGTATATTTGCAGGATTCATGACCACGTTGTGTGTCTGAACTTGTGTTAAGGAGGGTTGAGGTAGAATTGTCTTTGCTGTTACTGCAGGCATAACAGAAGCCATGGTGGTTGCAGGAAGAACAGTGGTCAGCTGAGTTGGTAGCGCAGTAGTTGCTGGAGCAAGCTTGGGGATTTGTACCATCCCAGGACTAGCGACTTGTACTGGTGCTAGCACCTGGGTCACTGGTGTCATTACAGCTGTTGGCCGTGGACCTGCAGCCATTTTGGTCTCTTGAATTGCCTTGACAAAGACAAAACAAACAATTTTACCCAGGTTTTCATTAGCAGCCAGACAATGGATGCATCTTCTGGTCATCTAAAATCTCATGGTCACCTGTAAACGTCATATCAGGTAGTTCACACATAATGCATGAAAAAAGAAATCATTTAAATTTGCTTTTATTTAAGATAGTAACGTTGACCTTTATTTTGCCAATTGAAATGTCTTTTTGCTAGGTTTTAAAACCTTAGTTAACACATCTTTGATGCTGACCAATTCCCATGCAGGGAAACAAAAAACAGCATATCAGAGAGTCCATTTTCAAAACTTTGCTACAAGAGCATGTCCCCAACCCCCCCTGCCTAAAAGTTAGTGCTTTGACACTCACTTCCACTTACTGGACACATCAATCCAGAACTCTGAACCACCACAAAAAACCCTGATTTATCCCATTTTATTATATACCTTGTAAATAGGGGTCAAAATGGCACATGCAATATGCAGTCATTATATTGTAAATGAAAAATTTAAAAATTAAAAGAAAAGTAAAAAGTAGTAAAAAGCGGTTTGAGGGTTTTGAGAATTGAATGGCAGCCATTTTGTTTTTGCAACAGTTTACGAAGATAGTCACCAATCCTAAAATCTTGTGCACCTCATGGATCCATGATGAAACAAGAAGCCATTATTATTACAAAACGAATATCTGCATATTTTAGTACAGATAATGATCATTCAGAGGATGGAGTGACTCAAAAGAAGGCGCATAATTCCATAGCTTTTCCATGGGTCTTGGTTGAGTTCCAGCTAACATTTCTATTGTAACCTTGACTACTTATATGTTTGTTCAATGATCAGTTCTTTTTAGTCAAGTAAGAATACTTGAAATGTAATGTTTTAGTTTGGTATTTTATTGAGCAGAATAGCTGATTTTAAACTTTCAAAAATGGCACCCCAAAAACATCTGCTTTTTTACGCCACAAAAACAACCTTATTTTATCAAATAATTTTCAACCCTTGAAAATGACGTTTAAAAACATCTTACGGTATTTTTTAAACCTCAAAAACAACCAACAAGAGCAGCTGATTTTAAACTTTCAAAAATAATGTGCAAAAACAGATTTTAAAGCCACAAAACACGGCCTTTCAAATCAGGTGATTTCGAACCCTCAAAAATGACCCTAAAAAAACAGCTCATTTTAACCCAAACATGAAAAACAGCTGGTCCATGACAGGTCACAATAATACTTACCTTACAATATAATTATTATGCAGGTATTTCACAAAAATTATAGGGAACCCTACTTTTTCCCAACATCCCCATTTTTTCACAGTTATGGATCACTTTGTTCCCATGTTGACAAATCCTAGATCCATCACTGCAAAGGTAAAAGTATTCACTAAGGCGACTTCCAAGGACTGCAAAGGCAATTTATTGCTCCTTGTTTCAGAGTTTTTCCACAGAGATTATATTAGTGAGCAAGGGGTAAAACATGTAGGCTACATTAGAGACTCCAAACCTCAATTTGAATCTCAGGTAACCCTTTTTAAAAGATGACTGAATCTATATTCTTGCACTGATCACCAGTGGATACAGCAGTGATAAATATTTTCTGTATCCTGCCTCAATCAATAAACCATGTATTTGCACTGCTGATGGAAGAAAAAAAAATTATTTTTACCAAAACAACTCATCTGTATTTTCACTGCAGTGATACCAGCAGAATAATTTACCTTTTTTACCTTTTCATGTTCACTTTTCAATCTGACGTAGATGGTTTTAAGCTTCTCCAGTTCTTTTACTTGTTCTGAAGTATAAGGACCTGGTCCATAGAGCTAATGGAAAAGGAATCGGCTGTTATAATTAAAGCAATAAACTTTCAAAGGAAATCAAAGGGCATTTACCCTCAAAATGTAACAATACAAAATAGCATGATCCTAAATTAACAATAATATTAGGGGTAGGAGACAAGGAATATGGATATTTATATTAGGTAGTCACCGATTAAAATCATAACACGAGAAAATTTCGACTGCCGGACACCAAGAATTTTGAAAATTTTGTCCGGCTGCCGGACATATAGACACAGCGTTCATTATTTGCTAAGTTTATAGTGGGGTTTATAGTAAGGCAAAAACCAACCAGATCATTATGCATACACCTTTCTCATTAACTTCACCACTAAAAGACAACGAAAAAGACGCATAAACAATTATTGGTTACGCGAATCATGTGCGAATCAAAAGGTTTGACAAATTATTGTCTACCTGAATCCGTTTCTGAACATCTTGAAGCATATCGAAAATGGTCTTCTGCGGCACAAGCTGCGGGGACGAAGTGCCCGCTGACGCTGTTGTTACTGTTACCTGGGACTAAGGATAAAGAGAATTTAAAATGAAATAGACAAATGCATCTCAGGACACAATCACGACAACAACATTGATCTCGAACTCACTTACCGCCATGATGGTACTTGGTTACTAAGCTTTCAGGGGGCGCGGATGCTAAGTTATATCCGCCATGTTTGAAGTATAGAATATTTCACTTTTATATTTACTAAATTTATTGCTTCAAAATGTCTCGCCAGTCCGCAGTTCGAGCTGACGGAAAGAAAGTGGTAAGCTATTGAGATAATTTCTGGCTGCCTTTGGCTTGAGGTGCTGTCGTTTTTACTTTCATTTACTTGCACTGACTTTGATTCCACAGAGTGCAGAACTGTTTGTTCTTACCCATGGAGCACTTGTGGCGCAGCTTCTGAAAGACTATGAAAGCGACGAGGAAGTCAACAAACAGCTTGATAAAATGTGTGTACTTTTCCGATACTTCCTTATCCATACACGACATTCTTTATCCGCCAAATGTGTTTTATAATTACAACTTCCCTATCACCAATGTGACACAAGGAAGTGTGTGTCTCTTGCAAAGGAACTAAATTAAAGTTACCTGTCAGATCTTACTAGTGAACATGGAAGTGGTAGGGTACATTCCTTTAGTATGATTCGGATCTGGATTTGCGATCCGTGATCACATGGGTCATGGTGCATCAAAGGAACCGATGAATCCCCTCTCATGATGGTTCATCGGTTTCTTAGATACAACATGCGCACATTGAAAGAACATTTTTTATATGCAATTTTATAAATAAGTTGACCTACAGACAGCTCATTTGCTATTCCAGGCGGGTCAACCTACAACTTACTTACAAAGCTAAAGAATATACTGAGAGAAGATTATTAAATTAAGGAATATTATACAAAAACTGATACATAATTAACCCTTTAAACCCTAAGAGTGACTTTATTAATTTTACTCTGGCTAATGCCAGACGACTTTACTCAGCACAGGGAGATCCCTTAGAGCTTAAAGGGTTGAAAAACTATCAATCTTAACCCTTTACACCCTAAGAGCCTAAGAGTGACTTTATATATTTTACTCTGGCTAACACCAGATGATTTTACTCTCCACAGGGAGACCCCTGAGGGTTTAAAGGGTTAATTAATGTACAGTAAGGTTTTATTCTAGGGTGTTTAAGATGCATACGATTTGATTAGTAAGTTTCAATTTTGTAGTTTTTGAGTTTTGAAATATTTTGAAGCCTTTTGCATTGGTTTGAGTTAATGTGGCTAAAGATTACAAATTCTAGAAAATGACCTTAAGGAGAACACTGTGATCTCAAGGTCACAAAAAGGTTACTTTTGCTGGTAAACTTAACTTACCTGTACTTGGGGTCAATGTACAAGGCAAATTAAGGGAGGCACATACTAGTAGTTTGAGATATCAGAAACTCCACAGCACACTTACCAAAGTGCCATGCAGATCTTTTTTCTTAGACCTTACAATAGTTATAATTGTAATGAGATTAAATCACATTTTATATTAAATGGTGATAGCACTGCAATAAGTTAATATTTGACTGTGTTTCCATCCACAGGGCAAATAAATGTTGTAGTTTAATTTTTTCCTTGGTTCAAATTTATTTTCCTTTGTTTTTTGGTATGGTAATGTATGATAGTGAGTTTGAAAGAAAGGAAAATAAAATTTAAACCAAGGATAAAATTGAACCACAACATATACATTAACTCAATTCTTAGTTATGTTACAAGTTTTGTAGAGTTGGTGCTGACGTACTATTTCCACTTGTTGTAGGGGGTACAACATTGGTGTAAGGTTAGTTGAAGACTTTTTGGCAAGATCCAATGTTGGAAGGTGCCATGACTTTAGGGAAACTGCTGATGTGATTGCAAAGGTATTTGTTACAATAATAATTGTTACTTTAACTTATCAGATTCGGAAAACATAAATTATGATTATTGTATTTATGTCAGTTCCCAACCTTGTGACTCAAGTTATTTCATTAAGCTTAAACTTAAGAAGACTAAAATCTGGGTATCAGCTGTTTGAGGTGTGTCTGTTGGTTGGATGCATGCATACATAATAAAAAGCGCTAAACAGAGGCAATTAACAAGTTATGATAAAACCATTTTAGAAAACAGTCCAAAGAAAGTATGCGCGCTGATTGGTTAGAATTCGTGTTTCTATAACTCGATAGAAACACAGAACTTGCACGAGCTGTTGACGTAATGATGACGTGGGCAAAGAGAATTTATATTTTGATAATCAAAGCTAACAAGTTGCTTTTCTTTTTTTCGTCACGGTGTTTTCTAAAAGAAATAGAAAACATGTTCTTTCGTGTTTCTATCGAGTTATAGAAACACTCGTGAAAGTTTGGGAGAACTCGAAAAAGCTGTGGAAACACTCGCCTGCGGCTCGTGTTCCCACAGCATTTCTCGTTCTCCCAAACTTTCACTCGTGTTTTTTTAACTCGATAGAAACACGGTACATGTTTTCTATTTCTTAAATAAATGTACTGTTAACTAGGTAACTTTATTTTCATGCAGTAAAATTCTATTCCTTTCATTTTAAGTTGCTGTCATTGTCTCAGTCTTGTCAAGCATTTAAAGAGCTCTGATATCTTTTCTTTGATTTTTTGCAGCTGGGGTTCAAAATGTTTCTTGGTTTTTCACCAGTAGTAACAAACTGGAGTGCTGCATCAGATGAGTTTTCTCTGATCCTTGATAATAATCCCATGGCAGAGTTTGCCGAGCTGCCAGAGGGACATGACGGTCTTCTGTTTTCTAACATTCTCTGTGGAGTACTCAGGGGAGCATTAGAAATGGTAAGCTATACGTCTGAGACAATTGTATGATGCTGTGGGGGCGTCTGAGTCATTTCTGATTCAATCAAGTTTTCATCTCGCTTTGTTCATTTTTCCTCCTCTGCATCAAGCATAGCTGTGCATATGTCTTCAATGCTTCCTGAGGGGCATCCCTCAGTAGTGTTTTAATGTACGTAAATCACAATTTGTCTACCCTTGTTTATTCATCTGGTGGTTTGCTGTTAGAGAACCAGTTTTGATGCCTCTTCCTCAGGATGTCTAGCAGCTTTAATAGTGACCAGCATTCAATTTCTCATTACAATATTGAATGTTCATCAACCGTTCAGGTTATGTGAATAACGAAAAAATGATTTTTAAACAAACTCTCCTCACTAGTTCCATGACAAATATATGAGAACAGTTAGGAGAAAATGAATATTGATATTGGGGCTTTAAGGGTTAACATCTCTTTAACATCTTCTACATCTCACCTTTGATTATACTGGTGGAAGATGCTGTGGTTGACCTTTGTAAAGTTTTATTGTAATTAATTAATTAATTAATACAAGAATTGATTCAAAGCGTATTTGAACACATTTTGTAAACACATTGACGCAATGCGTGATGCATTCTAAAAACTGTAATTAGTATTATTATTATTATTAAGATTGCCATATTTGGGACTGTTCGTTTTTTACGAGGTGGGGCGGGGTGTGATTTGGGAAGCACCATTCAAAAATTGCATGATGACCCCCTCAGCTTGCCAATTTTTATCACATGTCCCCCCTTGAAGCAGTAATTATTTTCGAATAACTGCACCCCCCCAAAAAATAAATAAATAAAATAACCCTCTCCCAAGATTTTACTTTTTTTTATATTTTCTGTTATCCCTTACTTCAAGTGATTGTGCTTGTTACGAAGTCAATATTTACAATTTCTAATACTACAGAGAGCTGTATATCAGAAAGCACAAATCAAAAGAAAGAGATGTCAATCTCGGATTAAAACATCATGGCATAAAAGTGTTGCTAAAGGATTTCATGTGACCCCTCTTTTCCTAATTTTTTCGCATCCCCCCCCCAAAATCCCACCAGCCCCCTCCCCCCAAATCCCACAAGCCCCCCCCCCCATCCACACCCCCCCTCTGCCTTAATAAAGTAACGGTCCCTTGGTCCTCATTGTGATTTGAGATTTATTATCTTCACTTGAGAGTGCACTGATATTTAAAAGAGAAGACAGTGTGACACAACTACTAAATGAAAGTGGTTACAGAATAACTTAGCGTATAGTTTGGTCCTACCAAAGAATTAGAAACCCTGCCAAATTATCAGAGAACCCACTGAAAGACATTTAAATCAGAGTTAGTAGAGGGGACTGGTCCCCTCTACTAACTCTGTTTAAATATATAGACATCAGAACCTCTCTAATAATATGACAACGAAGTTTGACTTTGGAAACACTAAGCATCAGACTTATTGGAAAGGGTCATAGACACCGGGAACTACCGCGGGCAAACGTAACATTGAAAGAAATTATCGAAATTGCAAAATCTCACGAAGCCAGCGCGTTCACCAACCAACTCATGAAAACCGCCAGTGGAAACCATGTGGAACAAGTCAGCTGCACATACAAGCCGAAAATTCAACGTCCATCAACACCTTGTCACTGGTGCAACGGTCATCACTAAAAACCGCGCCAACAACACTGTTCCGCTTATTGGAAAATATGCAACAATTGCCGAATTATTAGGCACTTCTCTCGTGCTTCTAAAAGTAGAGGAAGTTTCAATAAACAGCGACAGCTTTTCTCACCACACCTTAATTGGTCCCAATGGACACTATTGTTATAAACACATTCCATTTGGCATATTATCCGTCCCAGAAGAGTACCAACGCCGACAGCATGAGTTCGTTGATGGCCTTCCAGGTGGGATCAACATCGCTGATGACATCTGCGTATTTGGACTTGGTGACGGCAAAGAGGAAGCTGATAATGACCATGACAAATTTAATACGCCCCCAAGACAAATGTAGCAATCATGACCTACGTCTCTTTGCGAAAACGTTACAATTCAAGGCTACTTCCGTCACCTTCATGGGACACAGACTGACTGAACGGGGCTTAGAATCTGACCCGGCCTTCCAAAGTTGCAGCAATCAAATCAATTCCAAGACCGAAAGACAAGGCTAGTGTGCAACGCTTCTTATGCATGTGTCCGTGCCTTAGCAAATTCTGTCCGAGGCTTTCTGAAAATTGTCCTTCCCTTCAGAGAATTAACCAAGCAAGATGCTGTTTTTGTCTGGTCATCGCTTAATCCTATGTAGTCAGAACTCACATTGTGTGGATCAAGTAGACGTCGAAAATTGCCTGTCAACTTTAAGGACTATGTTATGAACAGGACAAACTTAGATCAAACCCAGTTGTGAAAATTCGATTCAACGTATCTTTGATTTAAAACTTCAATACTCATTCCTCTCTTTGATGAGAGGAAAGGTGTTGTGCATACATATATTTGCAGACCTTGCACGTGCACATGACACAACGCACCAACACTTGCATTTTTGTAAATTTATCCGAATTAGTTTGAAACAAAGACTCATTTCTGTGCTGCACAAGACGGAACAACAGTAAAACTGACATTTTTAACTTTTTCTTCCAACTTGTTGCAGTTTTATCATGGTGCGATTGGAAACTGGAACTGTCATATTATGCTAACTTCCCACTTTCTTTAATTTTTCGGTCAGGTTCAAATGGAGGTTGAAGTGTGGTTTGTTCAAGATTCTTTAAAAGGAGATGATACAACCGAGATCAGACTGAAATTTATTAGAAAACTAGAGGATGCCCTTCCAGCTGGCGAGGACTAGACAGCCATCTCTGTGTCTTAACATATTCCACAAACTGTACATAAAGCATTTTAAAATAGAACGTGTTGCAGATGTTTTGTTTAATCCCCTTTGTTTTGACTTCAAAGGAGTAGTAATCTTCACGCTCTGTTTTTTGTATCAGTTATTGTAAAAGTGAAAGATTATGCGCGCGAAAAAGGAGGTATTTTGGCAGGAAAACGCTCAAGGCGATGAGTGTTGAGGGAGGGGTGGGTGTTGACTCCGAATTCAAAATGTCAGGAGGGTGCTAATGGGGTTAAAAAACCCACAAGAATTTCAAGTTATAAGAGAAACTAATCCGAGTTTAGCAACAACTGTATGCCTACTATTTAAACAATAGAGTGTTTTTGCCGAGGAACTATCGGCTGATAGTTGCCCCGCGGAAATTTGATGTTCTTAAAACAAATATTTGCCCGAGAAGCGAAGCTTCGAGGGAAAATATGCTAGTTCTAAGAACATTAAAATTCCAAGGGGCAACTTTCGGACAGATAGTTCCGAGACATAAACACTCTATTGTCTTTATTGTTCGCCACTAAATTTTCTTCCACGCGCCAGTTGAAAAACAGTCAAAACCCACTAAAGGCAGATCAATCAAATATTTATCCATACGCACAGCCTGAAATTTCAATAATTCGCAACGTACATTGCCTGAAAAATACGGTATAACTGTCAGAAAATTCACATTTTCACGAACGGGCACTATCCATCCGGGTATTTTCCTCGGAAGGGCACTATGCGCTGATAGTGTGTCTCCGCGGACGAACACTCGCGTCACGTGATCAATTTAAACCAATAGGAATCGGAGAAAATTTAGTGGTGAACTATAAATATCTATAGTTTACATATTTTCACTGAAAATCTTCCAAACACGCTGGGTAAATCCAACTATTAGATCTATGCTACCCAAACTTTCTTTGGAAAAAAATTCATTAAGGCACCCTAAATTTTGACACAAGGAGAAGTTGCATAACATTGGTCTCTTCGAGGAGCATATTTCTCTGTAACATGCTCCTGTCACTTCTGAAAGCAAAGGAGTTAACTAACGAGTCACGTGACCGGCTCTGTCAATATTGAACAAGTGGAACGAAGCATATTCTTCATTTTCTCCTATTTTCCTTCAGCTGCTGAACGCTGGGGATCTGGAGGCGTGCACAAGTGAGTGAGTGAAGGCAACACCGCGCTACTTGCGTTTCGTCTTTCTCGCGTCAGGCGCTTTTAGTATGTATGATTTTTCGATTCGTGTGCCTCAAGAAAACACCAAGGCTGTGAACAGTCTCAAGAAAACCAAAGTCAAAGAAAGTTGCAGCGCCGAACGTTTAAATGTTTAAAATTCTGATTGAAAGTTGAAGCCCTAACTGGGATGATAAAAATGTAAATTGAATGGCTTATTGACCTGGCGGAAATCGAGCCTACGTTTTGGTGGATACGTTTTTCCTAGTTTCGTGTTGAGGTCCAAAATAAAAGAAATAATTCGGCCGATATCAGCTATGTTATATGATGCCGCAACGCGCAATTCCCGTGACTGCCGTCAGATCGGCAGCAAATGCTGGCAAAAGAAGGCAAAGAGGGCCAAAAGTAACAAGTATAAACGAAAAGAGTTGAAAAGGAAATATGGAAAAAAATGGCGAATCGCGCTCTTTGGTGTCGCCCTTACGTGACACAGGGCGCGAAGAGAGGTTTGATATAATAAAAACATGCGGTGCAATCATTCGTTCAGGCTTCTGAACAGTTCCAATCAACTATGCACCTACCCCTCCCCTAACCCAACATTAACGCTAACTTTTTAACTTATTATAACTTGTTGGGTTAGGGGAGGGGTAGGTGCACAGTTGCCCAGATACTGACATTGATCCAACAGTTCTGTACTCACCGTGGTACTACACTGCTTGTTTTCATTACACAGTGAAGTTTGTACTTTTACTATGATTCTGAAGAAACGTCTAAGTGCGCAGGCTAGAAAAAGAGTGACCATTCTCTAAGTTTGAGAAGGTGCTGAACAATTTTCGATTTTGTCAGTATACTGTTCTAAAATGTTGCTGTCTGTGTGTGAAAGGATTTTCATGCTAACCATAGTTAATCGAGGGACTCACTGGTTATGAAACCCTGGAGATTTCAAAAGCAAGAACAATGCACTCGCAATAGATGACCCTGCACAATCTTTTGTTTTTGTTTCGCATGTTACTTGTGAATATATTAGTCGAAACCTTTGATTGGTTATCCTACCGAAAAAAGTGTGTTTTTGTGCAGGGCCAAGACCAAAAAGGCGAACAAAAGCATGAAACAAAGAGACTTGTCGAGTTTCATAACCATCTACATATATAAACTATGTGCTAACACGTTCTTCGGTCACATGCATTAAACGGATTTATCCTTTACTATATGTCTCAGTTTATATGCGAATGAATAGTCAATCCACGGTCCACTATCTTTAAATCTAAATTTGCCTCTTGAAGACGACTTTAGGCAATACTTTATTGCATCAATGGCGCAGCGGAGGTTCAAACGAGTTTCTCTGAGAGTCTCATTCAAGTTCTATGTCCACTTCCTTACCCTTACTGTTCCTAGAGATATAGGTAGTAAATATATTACAAAGGCCTCGTTTCTCAGTCCGCACTAGAAGTTATGGAAACTCATTTATTTTTCACCGCGCATTTGTGGCTCGCGTGTTAAGAGATGTAAAGCGTATTGTATGGACCTCAAGCCGGTTAATAAGGATTATTTCTGGATCGGAAACGCCTGAAACGTCGATCACAAAAGCATTTAAAAGGTTCTAACTGAACTCAAGTGGCATATAATTCAAGTTTCCGGAACAAATTTCCATCCCATATTGGCTTTTATTATCCTAATCAGTGGTAAGCCCAATGCAGGAGGAACTTTAACCTCTTATTTAATACCGTATCCTAGTCACGAAACAGTAAAAACTGGATAGGCTTGAATGTTACCGTAAGCCTGATTATTAAGTCTCGAAATTTTGAGTTTGTTCGCAATACTAATGGGTCTAAGGATTTGCCTCAATTTGGCCGTCCATGTTTTCCTGTCAGGACCTTCACAGGTTCCTTGAAGGATTATTTAAAATATCGAGGGGGATAAATTCTACAAAACGAAAAAAAGTAGCCAAAAGGTAGCGCGCCAGTGAGATCTCAAGCCGTCCGAATCGGCACAACAGCCGTATTTTAATTTGAATCATGTCGTGGAATAATTTGGACAGTGATGACTGAAATAGACGCCCATTCCTCGTCTTTGGTTCTCTACTGCTCGGCTTCAGTTTTCACTGATGTTCAGGCAGGCCTTTCTTCAGTTTCTTTCTCTGGTTTGTCATTGCCCTCGGATTTTGCGTTGATTTTACTTTCCAGTAGGACTAATATTTCTTGCAACTGTTTAATAGTGGCTTTCCTTTCTCTTCGGACATCTTCATCTCCATCAGTTTCAATGCTGTCCAGTTCAAGCATGCAACATGTCAAAAGTTCTTCCAGGTACAAATATTCTTTAGTCCTGCTTTCGCTGTTAAATGCATCAACATTCCTTAGCAATTCTGCAGCCTTCTCTTGAATACTTTTTATCCGAGAAATCTTCTCCACTTTATCTTGGTTTTTTTTATTTACTTCTGATGACGTACACAATTCTTCATCTTGATTTTCACTAATCTTTCCTTCTATTTCCAATTGAAAGTTTTGTCCATTTTGTTCCTCTGTTTCTTCCCTTTTCATAGTGCCGCTCTGGCGTTCGTCCGCTTTCATTTCATCTGAACAAGGCCCGATGATTTCTTTGTCCACCTTACTTAAGTCTTTTTCCAGTAAACTTTGTGTGGAGACCTCGGTCTCCTTTTTAACTTCTGGAATCAAATCAGCCCTCGACTCTTGGCCAATTACCATGTCATCCTCAATTCCTCTCCTTTCTTCGTCAACGTTTTTCTGTCCATTCTCAGTTTGTTCTTGATTCCCTTCATGCTCAACCTGAACAGGAATCTCGATAGAAACAACATCTACATTGACTAGTCCCTCGTCTTTCGCTTGCCCGTGATCCGGTGAGCCATTTGTACATTGTCCATTTTTCCGATCGAGAAACTTTGAAGAAGAAGGAAAGTGATTTTCAAAAACTTCATCCAACTTGTCAAAGTAAGGATTACCACTACTAACATAATGTCTCTGCCCTTGTGGCTTGGACAAGCGCGATGCTTTGTTCAACAGATTATCCACATTTGGAAACCTAAAACTGACTGGCGGGTTGGGTTTCCAGAAGTTGTCATCGTCAAAATAAGTCAACCATGTCGGCTGAGTTATTCCATCGGTACCAGCTGATCTGTTTGTCCCTTGACTTGGTGTTTTTAGAGAAGTTCTTGCATCCTTTGCCGTTTCTGTTTCGTGTCGGTCTGTATCAGGCTTTTCAAAAACGATATGCATTTGTGGGGGTTCCCCAGGCAAACTGGCAGATCGGGTAAAAACACGAGGTTTTCCTGCAGCAAAAAAGCTTTCACTCATTGCTCGTCTCCTGAACTCTGGGTGAACTCTAATTGGAATCTCACGACTGGACGCCATTTATGTGTTGTTTACTTTCTGAACGAAATACACTGGTAGTAGCTTCTCGAAAAGCGTTGATACTGATTAAGGTAGAGAGGGAGACAGAGTTTACCACTGATACACAATATCCCTAAGCATTAAAAAAAAAACATCACATGTACATGTTTTGTCATATTTATATATTGTACTACGTGTCACGAGGTAATTACGCTGCTTAGACGAAGTTAATAGTTAGAGACAGCCAATATCAATAAAGAGATGCATTTAGCCCTGGCAGAAAACACGGTGGAATCTTTTAGGTGGAAAGCACTAGAGTATTCTGTTTTCTTAGATTCTAGACTGTCGAGCATTGAAAATATGGGAAATGATGGCTCGTCACTGATTGTTATGCCCTCCTAGAAATTGAAGGGCCAACAACGTGAGTTGTCGTCATAAACATCGTGCAGTGATTCTCGCGGTTATGAAAACACTGGGGGAGGGGATGGACAGGAGGAGCATCCGATGCTTCTCTCAAATTTGATTTCTTTGATCTTCTATAACTTTTCCATTTTTGAAGTCTCTTGTAAGGCTTAGAAATTCTTAGTCTTCGGTAGTTTTTGAGGACCATTCCGTTCCGCTTCATCTTTAATGTCCAATATCATGGCAGATTGTTCTCGAATATTCCTTTACATTGCAGAAAGTTTTGCCACTGCAATTCTTAATATTGGGCTCCAGTTTATAACTTAAAGGTATATATGCAGTTAATGGAGTGCAAAAATGCTTCAAACGAATCCGGGACCGGCTATGAAACGCTTTGAAGCAATCGAGCCTCGGTCTTTAACTGAAACGCTTTAGTACTTTTTTACCAGTACGAGTGAATATTTTGAGCTTAGGCTGCCTGTGGCATCGAGGGGGAGGGGATGAGTGGGCCTGCTAAGGACTTCCTTCGGGGTGGAGGTCTCGCTGTCCAGAACGACCGTTTGACGCTGAAAATAGTTTCCAAGCACTAGCCCGGGATTTAAAACTGCCAAAAGTGTAGGAAAAAAAAGGAGGAAAAAGGCGGGAGAATGTTCTAGGCACAGACGTGAAAGCGAAAGTATAAAGCCGGAATGTGCATGGAAAGAATAAAATCCTTACATAAGAGTTGACCGTGCAGCCCCCTGTAATCAAGGCCATATTTGGTAATAGGTTTATTTACTATCTCCAATCTTTCTGCTTGCTCGGCCAATATGGTGGATTGTGGAAATTGCTAGAAACTTTTGTTTATCTTCTACACTCTTCCCTGTCAAGTTGAATTCCAGTTTATCACAAGGGGAAAATCAATAGGACCTATCACAAGAAAAAGTCCTATTTTTGTCCAGCTTGTTTTAGAAAGGGCTATCTGTAAGTTTCTCTGAAGAAATTTGTTGGGAAAACGCACAATAGCCCAGAAACAATGGGTAAAGATTACTACCAAATTTTAAATGTTCCACGAAACGCCAGCGAGGAGGAAGTACGAAAAGCCTACAGAAAGATGGCCTTAAAATTCCATCCAGACAAGAATAAGAGTCCTGAAGCAGAGGACAAATTCAAGGAAATAGCAGAAGCATACGAAGTGCTGAGTGACCCCCAGAAGAGAGAGGTATTTGATAAGTACGGAGAAGAAGGACTCAAGGGTACCCCTCGTCCCCCTGGTGGTAATACAGAATTTCATTTTGAGATGCCGGAAGGGTTTACGGCATTTACTTTCCACGGGGATCCGATGTCTACATTTTCAAGAGTGTTTGGAAAAGATGACCCTTTCAAGGGTAAGTTATTTTACATTGGATTGTGATATTGCCTTGTCTTGTGTAATATAATTTACGTGGCGTTTCATGAAGGAAAAATTTGATTTCATTTTCTGTTGGCTCATGTTCCAGATATAAGCGTCTTACTGTAGCAAAAGATGCAAAGGTAAATATGAGGTTGAATTCAGTTAAAAATCTCTTATCATAAATTCATCAAACTATTAAAATAATTCTTGCTTAAAACAACTTCTGGATGTTCGAACTATTTAGTTGTTTTGTTATGACAAACAAAAACACTTTCTATTGTCAAATTAATGAACTAAATTATCGTAAATAAGGGTGTTGTGAGAAAACAGGAAATCCAGGCTATGACTATTTAGGAAGATTCTAACGTACAAAGAAATGCTGTCGTAATACTTCTTCCAAAAAAATATCACTTTAAGGAATAGATATGATAATAAACCAGCACAAAAGACAGTAAGATTTCCGCACAGGTCCCTACTTCATTATGCATGCTGAAGCTGTCTTGTGTGGTGTAATGCACGTGCAAATATTTCTTGTGTTCTAAGAACGAAATAGTATAGTTACAGAATGCATAATGAAGTAGGGACCTGTGCGGAAATCTTACCCAAAAGGCAAATGAAACACTGAAATTAAAAGAGCTGAGAACCAGACGGAGCTTCACAGGAGCGTATAAGAAAAAGTGAGACAAAAAGCTGAAATCAAATTTAATTGTTAAGTTTCCCAGGGCACCAATGGATATCGGCCTTGCTGCTGAACGAGCTAACCTGATGAAATAAAGCTAGTTACATGGTTACTTGCTTATTAGCAACATTACGGAACACTAAATAGTACAATAAGACTTGTATAAACAAAGTGTAAAATTAGTATGAAATGTCTCTGTTATGCCTTTTGTACAGAGGGCTTTGTACGTGAGATGCTATAGACCTGGCTGCATTGGATTTTGTTTGAGTTCCTTTTCTTTGTTCCTTGCACCTATTTTAATGACATTGTTACCTGCACCTATTGCAAGAGTCTCACAAGAATTGAAGACCCTGTTTGAAATGTAAATCTCTGCAAACTAAAAAATTGCTCTGAGAGCTTTGCGCTACAGTAATATGAAACCACAGCATAGTGTTCTGCTAAGGCAAAGTCTTAGGATCCACAGCCATATCCAATCTCCCCTGGTGAAGACACAAGATGGGAGTGAGTGTTTAAACATTGGGTTGGTGAATTCATATAACAGGGGCGTAAAGGGGGGTCCCAAGCATGTTTCACGGACATTAAAATGTAGAAACAACGCATCACGTTTAATCGGACAAACGATTTTTAAGGTTCACGTATCACGACAGGTAAAGCATTTACAGTTCACGGATTTTAATTTCGCGTTTTCACCGGTCACGACAATTAAAAACACTTAATCACGTATCACGCAATAACCCCTTTACCCCCCTCATGTAACCGTTACATTTGTTATCTTAAACCAGTGCAGCATCAATTTATACCTGATTGTCCACTTTGTAGCAATGTGCACATTTCTCTCAACGTTTTGGTTAATTTAAAGACTTCCTGTCTATGGGGCTTCTTTGCTGTCAGCACATTTGAAAACACAGAAAAGCAATGTTGCAATAATGGATATTGTATTGAGTGGCCATACAAAGGGTTAATATTTATTTGTGATTTAATGTTTCTTGCAATCAACCAATGTCATGTTTGCTCTCCAGGAATGTTTAATCATGGATTTGGCATGCCAGGAGCCTTTGGTGGACAAGAATTTACAGATCTTGGAGGTTTCCATTCTTTTCATCATCAACACAATCCTGCATTCAGCAGACAAAGATCGTCATCATTTGAGGATATGCATTCATTCTCACGGAAAAAGATGCAAGATCCTGCTATAGAGAAAGATCTGCTAGTGTCCCTTGAAGAGCTTTTGATAGGAGCATCAAAGAAACTTAAAATCATAAAAAAGGTGCTGAATCCTGACAGAATGACTGCTCACTCAGAGGAAAAAATTCTCACAATTGACATACGTAGAGGATGGAAAGAAGGGACAAGAATCACCTTCCCAGAAGAGGGAGACCAAAAGCCAAACACAGTACCAGCAGATATCATTTTTACCATTAAAGACAAACCACATCCCCACTTCAAACGAGATCGTGATAATAATATTCTATTTACTGCCAAGATTTCTCTGAGGAATGCCTTAACAGGTTACACCACTGGGTCCCTGGTACCTGTACCCACTTTGGATGGGCGGACAATTGATATCCCACTTAATGCTATAATCAAACCTGGAGCTAAGAGGCGTATACGTGGGGAAGGTCTACCCTTACCCAAAAGAGTAAACCAACGTGCTGATATGCTAGTTGAGTTTGAGGTGGTGTTTCCATCACAGCTTCCCCAGGCTAGTATTGAACTACTGAAAAATGCCCTCTCTGATCAATGCTAAATTTGAGTAAAATGTACGTGCCTAAGTTACAGCATTATTGAAAGATACAACTTGTGTTGTGATAAGTTTGATTGAGGGAGTACTGTTATGTCAAACTTGGAAGCTAGTTAAACCATTTCACTTCCAGTAAGTTCTTTGTGAAATATTAATACATTGCCAAATAGGTTATGAGAATTAAAAAAAAGTCAGCTCTGAATATTATTGATAAAACACCAATTCCTACAAACTAATATATAAGAAAGTCTCTAAGGAGAATTATTGCTACGATCTTGGTGTTGAAAGCATCAAAGCTAGGGTTATACTGCAGCCCTTTTCAGGAAGGAGTTCAGCCATTTTTACTCTGAGAAACAAAGGAACAGAGTAATTTACATCAATTTTTTTAGTTGAAAAAGACATTATTGTTTCCTTAATATTAGGAGTTACTTTTGGCAACTGTTAATTCAAAAACCTAAATCTCAGAGTAAGAAAATTGACTATAGTCTTGGAAGTTATTTTGCTGTTTGTTAGAGGCAAATTAATGGTATAGTTCTTTTAAGGCAATCTACAACAAAAACAACAACAACCATCCATTTGTGTGCCACATTAGGAGAGTTTCACAGACCAGAACAAATTAATTAAATCAGGCAAAAAAACTTTTCAGAATAGTATAGACTAAATGAACTGAGTAGTTTCAAAACAAACAAACAAAGTTATGCATCAAATAGCAACTTTCAAAAACACACTCATTGTTAGACATTTACTTATAAAATTATTATTCCTTTACATCTGTGGTAAATTTACTTATTAATTTATATTGGAACTTAAATTGAACCATTTTCCAGTCATGAAGATTTGAAATCTAACCATGCAGTACAATGACTACTAATATTATTCTGATAATACTATTCTGATAATACTATTCTGATAATACTATTCTTGTCAATACAGTATTTTGAAATCAGATTAAGAATCAACCCAAGGCCAATGAAATTCTCTCTTTCACTTTTCTCTGGAATAATCTTACATTAAAACTTAAATTTATGCACTTCCTTAACTTGAAGTTTTTCCCAATTTAAGGTTCAGCATTAATTAACCAAATTGCATTCCTTTAAACTATGCCTGTGTAACTTGCACACACGGTGGCGGTTGTTTTGTGCTAAGCGATACTAGAAAACGCAGGCTTTGCTCAACTCTGAGATAGAGATACTTGACGATAAAGGAGTGCAACACAGAGTGTTTTGCTAGGTCAGGGGTGTGTTAGTATGTTACGTTTTACGTGTTACAGTTGTGTTGACAAGCACTTAGACTATTTGGGGATGAAATAAACAACTTTGCTTCGAAAGTAATATTGTTGTGATCGATTCTCAAGCGTTCTTGTGTGCTGATTTGCTTATTTTTAAAACCCTCACTGGTGTCGGAAATTGCGCGTTTAGGTGATACGTTTGGGTTCAAATTAAAATGTCAATCATTTAATCTTGGGGAATAATGATCGGAAATGACAGTGACAGATCAGCCAATCAGATGTAAGTAATGCTCCATTAGTAGTACGCGGAGAAAAGAATCTTTGTCCTGTACCTTTTTAGTTAGAATACCTGAGTGTACATGATCAACAACATCAAGGTGGAATTATACTCGTGATTTTATTCAATCGTGTGTGGTTTGCTAGCGTGAGTTTATCAGGACATAACGTAGTGTTGGAAGCAATCTCAAGATTCCTGACACAAGTGTTAATTGCCTCACCGTGCCTTCAATAGAGTCACTGATTTGACTTGTTGGAGTTTGAATTTAATAGGAGTGTGGAAACTTGAACTTCAGTCAAGAAGCTTTTCCCACTCTATATAAAACCTTAGTACGCCCTATACTCGAATATGCGGATCCGGTGTGATGAGCGGCGGGTCTAATCCGCAGATCACAGGTCGAAGGTCATAGGTGGGAGGTCGTAAAATACGGTAAGATTTCCGCACAGTTCCCTACTTCATTATGCATTCTGTAACTTCAACATGCATAATGAAGTAGGGACCTGTGCAGAAATCATTCCTGAAATACTCCCCAACTTTAGCAAATGATCGCTTTTTGTCAACAGGTCCGCTCACAAGTTTGATTGTGTACTTGAATAAACTTCTCCCCACTATCCCATCCTAGTGCAGAGCGCTCTTCTCAGGTCGTTGAATACCGTTATAGAACTCAAACAACAAGAATGTTGATAAAATTCTGGTGATGGACAAAACACTGACCGTCAGTCCATGGATTACCCAAATGGACTACCCAAATTCATTGTTCCAGTATAATTGTCATATGTCGGTTGAAGGCCGTGTGCAACGCAGTGTGCAATTATTCATTTTGAATAACTATATTAGAACAATGAATTTGGGTAGCCCTTTTGAGTAGTCCATTGGGGTAGTCCCTGAACTGGGGGTCAGTTTTTTGTCCATCCCCTAAAATGCGGGAATCTGCGACGGAAAAGTGTCATTTAGTTGCCTGGGTTGTTGTTTCTATGTATTTTGTTTTTTCCTTTGGGAGAACATTATACGCCCATACTGAATCTGTTTTAACGTGTATTCGGATTTCAGTCGATCAACTACAGGTTTTCGATGTAGGGTACACTCTTATAAGACTTTTTTCGTGTCAGTACGTCATTTCATGTTGTGGTTTAATAAGTTCAGCAATACTAAATGGTTCTCCAATTTTTGAGAATTTTTCTGCAAGCATTAATTGAGGAAAGTCAGTTACGATTGCACACATTGTGTTAATAACATTCATTGTTGTTTAACGAAATATTCTTTTAAGAGCCGTTAGACTTTTGGATGCCGTACAAATCTGCTAAAAAGAAGCGGCTGTCGTGTTCTTTACTAAGTATTGAAAAATTATTAAAGAAACTTTTTAGAGCCAAAAAACAAATGTTCCTTTCACCGGTGAATTGTTACTTGCGCGTGAGAGCAGCGACCCGCGACCCGCGACCTGCGACCAGTTACCCGCGACCTGCTGAATTAGTTGTAAAAGGCCGATTCTGGGACAAAGTGATTTTGTGTTGACTTTTTGGCCCAAAGCCGTTTTGAATATTTAATGAACTGGTGAAAGTAAAATTTAAATTGTGAGTTGATGATTATGTAAATTAGGGTTTGGGTTGAGCGCGCTTGAATGTGCAAAAGTTATACCTAGAGGGGGTAGGGTGGGTATTAATTGTACAAGATTGCTCTCAGGGGTGGGTGTTTGGGTGGCCACAAAAATTGGAAGTTGGGTGTGAGTGAGATAGTGAATGAGTTAAGGTTTATTCAATATTATACCAATGGTATTATGGAGAACTTACCAGTGAAGGAGTTGAGAGCAATTGCCAAAAATGCTGGAGTTCAGAGGTATGGTCAATTCAGAAAGGCCGAACTCCTGGAAGTATTAGCTGATGTCCAGCCAGAGAATCTAACAGTGAGAGCATTAAGAATCATTTCCAAGAAACTTGGTACCGGAGGTTATGCTAAGATGCGTAAAACAGAACTTGTGGATGTTGTTAGGAATAGCCGTCTACCAGCATCTGAATTTAATGTACCAATTAACAAACCAATTAGGCCTATGATAAAGTCTGTTCGAGCATCGTTAAGGCAAGCTTTGGATTCAGCTAGGAATGAAATTAAGAAGTTTACGGATTGGATCTTATCCTACATCCCAGACTCGACAAAGAGGGCTGTGAGTAAGAGACTAAGAGACCTTAAGAAGAAGGTAACTAGCGTTTTCGAAGAGCAACCTGATTATTTCATTCCCGAAAAACATGAAACGGCTCTGAAAGGCTTTTTGAAGACATATATAATAAAGGGGAGAAAGGGTTATGACCCGACTTCGTTCCTGAAGAAGGTTAGATCACAGTTTTATGTACTAATTCGCAAGTCGGTCTAAGGGTGTAAACAAGGCAGTTGTTACTGGTAGTATAAGTTTTGAGGATTACAAGACTTGCCTTTTCAGTGGTCAATCCCAGAGAAGGAAGATGAACACCATTAGAAGTCACAAGCACGATGTCTACACTGAAACCATCAATAAGATTGCATTATCACGCGAGGACGACAAACGTGTGATAATGGAGGATGGGGTACACACCTATGCACATGGTCACTTCAGAACGCTTTCTGGCGGTAATTCAGTGTCCTGAGGTAAAAACTGAAGTTCCTCGCGAACGAATCCTCGTCTTGGGCCTCCATCCAAATAGTACAAGACTGGTTTACCCGGTTCAACTACAGTTCGAGCTAAATCATAGACCTCAAGGCTCCATATGGGATCAGTAGCCCTTCGTTTGTCTCCACCTTCATCTTCACCATGGGCATACAGATACCTGACTTCAACCTCTTCTCATCCAATCCCACAGGCCGCTTATACTCTGGAGGCTTAATATCAATTGCCTCCATTTTCAAAGCTTCCTCAGGCTCTTTACCAGTGATACGGGTCGGCTCGCTATTCAGAGTCTTCATGATAGCGGGCAATCTTTTCACCCAAACTCTGGATCGACCACCACTCACCATCTCTTGAGCGTATTGATGACTGAACAATTTCTCACCAATAGTCCGATTGGCTCTCTCAACAAAAGCCTGAGCTCGATGATTTCCAGCTTCACTCCGCTGGATGGTTACCTGATGCTTATTCATCAGACTTGTCACATCACCCTTGAATTCTGTGCCTGGATCCACCATTAATGTCCGCGGCCACTTCAATTTGCGGGCATAAATCCTCTCGAAGGCATTGGCGACTTCCCCACTCTTCTTCGAAGTCAATGCCTCAGCATCCTTGTACCTTGAAGCAATATCAATCACGACCAGCGCATAGCGATATGTTCTTCCTCTAACTGTATCGTGAGGAAGAAACAACAAGTCCGCTTGATGGATTTGATTGGGTTTATCCACACTCCAATGTGGTATGGGTATATACTTAAGGCTGGAAGATATATTTGCCACAAGGCTTGCTTTTCCAACCACTTTTTGGCCACGTTTTCACTGACTTTAGCTTTGCTTGCCAATTTGGGTATGGCTGAGTATCCTTTCCAGTATCCATCAGTGGAGTAAGACAACTGACTTAAAACATCCGAATCGCTCATTTATAAACGAGTCTTTGAATATTTAAAATGACTGCTATATCAGAAACGCTAAATCCTGAACGTACTCCTCGAGAGCCCAAAGGGTTGAAAGAGCATCCAATATTGAATAGAGTCTCATTGACTCCACCTGTGGCGAACCCAGGTCAGATCCTATATGTCGATATCCCAAAACTGGCGGATAATGATGTGATAGTACCTGGCAGCGTTTATATCGTGTTCAATTTGAACGTTTCAGGCCATGTGAACAACACTTTGGTCAATAATGTGGGGAGGAACCTGGTTTCAAGGTTAAGAGTTGTATTTGGTGGGGAGACCATTCAGGACACTCAAAGGTTTGACCTGTTCCAGACTTACCATGATCTGTACTTGTCAAAGGAGGAGCGTAGGGATATGATGTTAAAGGGTGTCTCCGCAGCCAATATGCGTAAACTCAGAACGAATGCTGGGGATAAGGTCACTTCGAATGCAAAGGTTGTTAAGATGGCATCAATCTACAACACTGAACATGCTATCCCCTTAGACCATCCAATCCTTCGAGATCATGGAGTCTTCTACCCAAGAGCACTGAAAAACACACTACGATTCGTAATCACACTTGCCCCCGTTTCTGATGTTGTGGTGTACTCAAGTGCTGAAGACCCTCCAAATTACACCCTAACCAACATTCATATGGAGTATTCGTCCATCATAAGTGAGTATTTGTCGAGTAAGACATTGGCCCAGTACAGGAATGGTAGAGGGTTCATGTATGAGAACATAATCCTGGAAAAGACCTTTACAATCTCCAGGGCAAATGATGAAGTCATTAATGAGACTATAAATGTATCCAGGCGATCCATGACAGGTATATTATGCCTATTCAGAGAGCAGTTTACACCTGGGGAGAATGTTTCAGAGTCCTTTGTGAATCCAGACATAACCTCAATAAGGATAAACATTGATGGTAAGCCAAATTGTCTCTACTCTAATGGTATGATAACCAGAGACATATGGAGATCAGTAGTTAAGCGTTTTGGTATTACAGATAGCGTTGAAGAAGATGACTTCTATTTTAATAAGTTCGCGTTGTGGATTGACTTGAGGACCTATCCTGACAATCACATCCATGGAAATGGGCTGGCGTTAAATGAAACTCGTGATGTGGTTAAACTCCAAATCAGGCGGCAAAAGTCTGGAACTGGCACATTGAACTGCTATATGTTCGTGGTCGCGGATGCAGTAATGGCCATCATGAATTCTGATCTAAAAGAGATAGTGTACTGAGTAAGGATGAACGAACTGAGAGATAAGATCCCGTTCAATTGCATCATCACTGGTCCCACTAATTGCGGAAAGACCCAATACCTGGTGGACCAGCTTCGAGGGCACTTAAGAGGCGCATTTGAGTATATTGTCTTGATTTGTCCGACCTATGCCCATAACAAGACTTACAGAGGCTTTGCAAATGGTGACAAACGATTCTTAGTACTTTCACCAGACGCGAGTGATCAAGACGAGATTAATGAGAAGTTAACGCTCTGCTCCTCATTCTTCTCACCCAACAGCTCACATCGATAGCCAAACCATTCCGAGAGAATGTTGCGTGTGTGATATCATTTTATAACCCATCACAAATCACGATGAAAATGTTGTTCGAGGACTATGGTGGTACTCTGGATGCTGAAGCGCGTAAACATCTCGAGAAGGCACTCAAGAAGGAAAAGTACGCCAGACTATGCTTCTGCCTTCGTCACCCATTTCAAAGTTATTTAGAGATACCCGCGGTTGTAGCATAACCATGTCAACTGCCGAGGAAATATTGAACGGGGATACCTCAGTGAAAACCCCACCAGACGATGAGGTGGAGTCAAAGAGAGAGGCACTTTCAATATTGGCTTGTTTAGGGTCTACGAAAGAATACACTGGTACTGACATGGATTTCAAGGATACACTCAAACTATCGGATAAGGATGTGGATAAGTACTACAAGAGGTACCAAGTCGTGTCTGGCAAAAAGATCGCTGATGGGTTGGTGAACTCGTCCTTTCAGCTAATAGCCCAGATTGTTAGCAAGTTCGTACACATAGATGATCAAGACGCTCTTGTGAGTGACTGGAAGAGCGACCAGTTGATACTAAAGGAGATTTCAGAGCTATCTGGGTTACTTGTACTGAAAGGTGGTAGAGTCACAGCACTACTATCAGCACTCATTCACGTTGCAAAGCACTTCAAATTAAGAGAGCCTGAACCCGTTCCAGAGCATGTTGGAGTTGATACTGTTCATTGATAGTACCAACTTGAAAGATTCCTAATAGACACCTATTAGGAAACTATGATGGGTCTGAAAAAAATGAAAATTGAACAAGGCCATTCCAGTAATGTGTATACCCAATCAGAGAAACAAAATGGCGCAATCTAGAACACTTTTCGTCCCCATTGAAGAAACCAACTTTGACTGGAAGTCCATAATTGTGGAGAAGCCCATAAGGAACAAGAAGTTCAAGTGTTCCTTTTCAAAGGTCTTTGTAATGGACAAGGATGGCCAAAAGAAGGAAGTGTCTTTTGAGCTGGCAAAGCAAGATATATGGGGAGTGTCACATACTTACAAGTACGAAAAGAGAAAAGACAGGAATCTCGAGGATGTGAATGGAATACAGGTAAACTACCCAATGACATCATTTGATACGATACATGAACCCACTGAGGAAGAAGAAGAGACTAGGGATAGGATTGACCAAATCATACACACTATAGGGTCTAGTCTTCAAAAATTCTATAGTGACAAAGACATTGCTGATGTAATGCCTGAACTCAGTAAAGGTAAGAAGAAGTTACTCAAAGACGAGCCGATTGATTTGGTAAAGATACCATATGTCTATGCCAAAAACAAGGATGGTAGTGGACAAGATGACGAATCAAGGCCACTATGTATGTACCTTAATTTCAAAACTAGTGGATCTGGTAGTAGACTCAGATCCCATACTGTATTCAAGGGTCGTAAAAGGAATGAGACCTATGGAGACTATTTGTGGGATAAGGACCGTAATAATAGGGCATGTGCACGCATAGCATTACGATGGGAAAGTATATACTTTGGTGCACATGGTACAAGTGACTTCATTGCATCAGCACGATTCGTGATTCAATCAATTAAGCTAAGTAAACCCATGCTGGAATTTGAACCAGTACAAGATGAAGAAGATGTGTTTGGTGATTCTGAGTATGAAGATGACGAGGATGAAGCAGAATTCTCAACAGATAGTCCCGATGGTATTCTAACTTAGACGAGTAATAGTATATGGTAAGGTATTCATGGTTTCCTAGTATAGCACTTACTAGGAGACTTAAAGATTAAACCAAGGGTTATATATAACATGTCTGAGGAAAACATTGAGCAGATCACTAAAGAGCCTGATACCAGACCCAAGATCAAAGACCCTAGGAGAGTGAAGCAAGGTAAGACGTTATCAGATGATAATAGGGAGGCTAGGAAAGCTTGGAAGCGTGAGAAAGAGAGAGAGGCTAAGGCAGCCAAAGATGAAAGTGATGTTAATGCCTGGATACCTAGTCTATCATTCCAGAATGTGTTAACACTTGGGTCCATTGGACTCGCTGCCTATGCCTTATTAACAAATTATAGGAGTAGGATAGCCGACTTGCGTGTGCCAACTCATACCTTCAATCTCCCTCCTGTCAAAACCATTGATAATAGTGCAAGGCCACCAGCACAAGAAATTAATTTAAAAGATGACTGGATGTAATACATAAATGGCTGAGAACAAGCTCGTAAAAACTGTTACTGACTCTGCAGTGCTCGTGGGCTGGCCGCCGCTGTGGGTTATGTTGGCAAAAAGGCCCTGAGAGAATCATTCATTGGCGATCCATCGTCCAGTATCATGAACTATGGTAAATGGGTCGCTGTCTTGGCGGCAAGCATGTATCTCAAAACTTACTTAGAGGATCAGAAGATATTACCACAAAGCGGATGAGAATGGACAAACTGAAGCTCGCTGAGAAGCAATTCAAGAGAGCTTTACTGAATCATATCAGAGACTCATTTTTGGATACTTTGGTTGATGCTGAAGGAGACTATAACGAGTCAAACGAGTCTTATGAATACAAGCCTCTTGAAGTACCTTACATGAATGAGATGGTGAAATGGTATTATGAAGACTATCCAAATAGATACTCTGAGCATGAGCCGGAATTGAAAGATTACCTAACTAGAAGCAAGGGACATAGAGTTCCCATTCTCCCGATCATCACACTCACCGGCTTGGGAACTCTTACATTATACGTACTGTCAAAACTGTTTAAGAAACAAGATGAGTAGTGTATAAATGGCGAGTATAGCAATTATGCTTGGAGGGGCAGTCCTCAATGCAACAGCCTTCATTGGTGGGAATTATATAGCAAAGGCCCTTAGTGGGTCATCATCCGCTGATCTACAACTCGAAAGAGAGAGGCATGACAAAGCAATGGAGAAGTACCAGAAAGACTATGCTGAATACCAAGAGAAGCGAATGGCTTATATTGACTTTATGAACAGGAGGAAGGGTGATGCAAACCAGGCCTCTGAGAACATATCAAAGACGGATGAAGCGCTGAAATTGTACAGTCAAGCCAATCCTCCCAAGTTCTCTGACTATTACCGACCGAATGCAGACCAAAGAATGGGAGAAATGGCTTATGTTTCTGGTGGTATGTTAGCCTTGGGATATATCACGAGCAAGTGGCTATAATGGCAGACCATGTGACAGATAATACAATCACTCCCAGTGAATATACTCGTATGATAAGTTTAAGAGCTCGACATCTCAAACTTGGTAATAAGCCTCTTATAGAATGGAAAGGAGCCTTTGATCCCATAGCCATTGCCAAGAGCCAGGTTAACCAGCGTGTTGTCCCAATGGCCATAGTGAGGAAGATCCCAGACTGCACCTCAGAGACTGGTTTCCGTGATGAGATATGGAACATCAAAGATCTGAATATCCGAGACTGTTGAAATCAATTTAGAAGTTCCCATATTAGCATCAAATATGGCAACTGCTGATCCTGAGCGCGACCCGACTACACTAAATGAACTAGGTGCCACTGGTGGTGATGAAACGCTCTATCTTAGCCCAATAGCCACAAAGACATCCACCACTCGTGTTGACCCTGATATGGAAGAGGAAACATCATTCACGGGAGATAATTTCGGTGAAAGAGTCCCATTGATAGAAGAAATGGAAGTCGACCGAGATGAAGCTTGGGCTAAGATCAGAGCAAGATTCCCCAAAGTTGATACTTCCAAGTTTACAGCTAGTCTGAATCAATTCAAGCAAGTAATTGTGAAATTGATTAGGAAAGGCTCTGTACCTTATGAGTTCTTCAAAGGCGATGAGGTGAATGATAGATTGCCAGATACCATAAAGAATAGCCTCGGGCCAAGCGCAGCCGAGATTGTGGAAGCTAATGATGGTCAGATAGCGAAGAAAAAGGGTGCCCTCACCAAACTGAAGGAGAGGTTAAGATTCCATCGAGACAAGCCACTGAAAACCCCAGAGGAAGAAAGGCAAATAGAGGATCTCGAAAGACAAGTTGGTGAACAGGAGAGAGATAGGTAGCCTGGAGGAGGAGAATGAGCAAATCCAGGAACGAATGTCATTGCGAGAGCGTGTGAAAGCCATCTTCAAGAAATGTGGATTCACAGTCTTTGCCGTTGCAAGTGCTGTTGGTGTGGTCATTGGTGTTATAGTGTCTAATCTCTCCAAAGGGCTCTCGAGATTGGGTAAAGGCGTTGGTGATGGACTAAAGACCATTGGTAAAAGGATTGGCGAATTATTGCCTGGAATGGTGGGGGCGATCGTGAACTTCTTGTTCAACACTGCCGGTGAGGTCATTTCATTCTTGGGTAAGAACGCTTGGCTGTTAATCGTCGCGGTTGTCGTGTACTTTGTAGAGCAATTAAAGAGAAGGCGTAGGTGAATATAAATGTGGAGCTATTGCGTCAAAGAGAGAAAGCAAACTGAGTGCGTACCTGGCAGTGAGACATACTCACAAAACTCAAAAAGCAGGTATATGATGAAGTGCAAGTGTGCCAGCTGTGGAATAACCAAGACTCGGTTCCTATCAGAGGCTGAGTATAGAAATTTAAAGAAGACTAAGGCATAGTGCAAAATGCTCAGCATCACAATTTACGAGTCTGAAACGAGGGTCTACTTGGATCCTCCTCTGGACAAGGTTCGGGAGATACAACTACTGGACTGCAATATACCTAAACGATTGATTAACTTCAAAGACCGGCAAGGCTTACTCAATGAAGACAATCGACCCCTCATAATAATACAGCCCGGTACATATTCACTGCGCAGTATACAGGCGATCTTTCTCAATGATACGGATAATGCCAAGCTATCGATCATTGAGACTGATACTGTTGACTATCTCTATTCAAATAAGAGCTTCAAGATCAAACTTACAAGAGGGCTTGGTCTGGGTGTACCTGAAGTCATACCTCCTGGCAAGTTATACCCCATAAATATCCAGATCAAAGAGCCCCTTAGACTTACATGCAGTCTAGTGGATAACCAATCATCCTATATGAATAACGCTCCATCAGTGGGCCACGTGAAGATCTCACCCTCATACTTACTTGCCAACATACCCTCACAGGATTATCCAATCATCCCGGCTAAGAAATTTAAGAGTCCCATAAATCACTTCGACATTAGCATCCTAGACAGTGAATGGAAAAAGTTAGATCTGAAAGGGTCTCCCATCACTATCAGCTTAAGGTTTAACTGACATAAAAGGAGGCGATAGCCATATCCAAAGATGGATGAGTATAATAGAATATATCCCAACTTACCTCCAACGGCCCCTCCAACTGATGGCCCTACTTTCAGACTACAGCAATGTTGTGATGCTTTGAATAAGCTAAAGACTGAATTGAAGCATTACGAGATGGTACTTAAGAAGTACAATCGGTCAAAAGGCGCGCTAATAAACGCAAGCTCGACCTGTGGTATCCTATCTTGCATTTTAGCGGCGGGAGGTTTGGGCAGCTCTCTAAGTGGAGTGGGAATGATAGCGGTAATACCCTTGGGAGTAGCAAGTGGAATACTTGTTTGTACATTCATAGCGTGTGAACAATTCTCCAAGAGTTTGGCCAAGAAAGCAGTCAAACACCAAAGTACAGTTACGCTGGCCAAGTCGAAAATAAACACAATCGAGGATCTGGTGTCCAAGGCGCTTCGTGATAATAAGATCTCTGACGAGGAATTCTCCATGATAATCGAAGAGCTCAAAAAGTTTGAAAAGTTCAAAGCTGAGATCCGACCTAAAGGCTCAAAAAAGCTCAATGAAAGGAGACGACCCTTTGGCTTTGAAACAGAGGGTACGAGAAGAGCTCCTCAAAGAACTCAAAGGAGGACCATAACTATAACGTACGATAAGACTTACTATTGATTTAAACACTATAACCCTTCTACCCAAACACTGGATAGAAGATGGGCTTGCTTGATGACTTCAGGAATAGGTATCCAAAGGCTGACTTTAGCCGATTCACATTTGTGAGTGATAGTTATGGTGGTTACATGAGGTGGAAGCGTAATGGGATAACAATCATGTCTTATGATGACCCTACCGGTAAGACATGGACTGATGGCCTTCCACCCAATTTGAAGATGCAACTTTGGGCTGATCTGGGTTTGAATGGTAAGACAGTGAGCTCATTCCCAAATAGTCTAACCATGACAGATCGTTCGTACCCAATACCAGCTATTGACTTTGATGACTTTACCAGTGACACCACAACGATGCTAACCTCATTGGACATATACGTGTCAAACACCAAGAAGTTCACCGCTAAGATGCGTAACGTGTTCACATCCCAAGTTGTTACTTTCAAGTCTGGTAAACAGAGTCGAAAGTGGTTGAACTCGCCTGACATGAATTATTGGCCTCAACAGCTGAACTTTGCAGTGTGGTGCGCGACCTCTGGATGTGGTATCAGCCCCTTCGAGAGTCTGAACTATCCCAAGGTCGTAGCCGGCTTCGTAAAGTTTCACGTGTACTTCACCATAAGGCGTATACTCTACGAGTTGAGTGTTCCACTGCCTGATGAGCAACCATTTGCCATAGCCAACAACCCTTACAGTAAGGTTGCTTACCAAAGATTATGCGCTGAATTCGGTATCACTAATGATTCTGACTTCAGATGGAAAGGCGGGCGAAACGATGGTCTGGGTGATATCTTCCTGGACTTTGGAGCTGGTTATCACGGACGGGGTGGAGGATTCCAAAATGTTCATGTGGTACGTAACTACGATGAGGATGCGAACCAATGGCCTGGCGCTGGTGGTAAATTCTCAGATGATGGTGGTAAGAAGGACAAGGGGAATCTCATCTCGTTCATTCGCAATGATGACTTCTCTGGGTTCAAGTATGCTGGGTTCATACCCACTAGTGGTCATGGACTCACCAAGGCTATACTGGGTAGACTGAATCGATCTGCTGAGGCCTTCGTTTACTGTGTGTTGGGATCGCAAGTCAACACCCGAAATTCGATTGTGGGCACTGGAGGTGGGGCAATTGAGACGCAACAAGAGTTCTTGGCTCTGTTTGAAAGCAGTGTGATAGAGAACGATATATCAAGCTCAGTTCAAAGGTACCAGTTAGCCACTCAAGAAGCGAAGTTAAGATTAGATCTAGCGATTGCACCTGGAGTGTGGCTAATGCCCAGTAACATGATCATAAACACAGAGAGTGTGGTTGGTTATAACAACAACCTAATGAAAGCTACTGATGAGATGAAGTTCGGTGTTAACTCAGATGTGAACCTGGAGACTAAGTCTGTGGGGATAAGTCATAACTTAGGCTCCTCAAAAGTTAAGTTTCCACAAGCAGCTGTGAAAGCTAAGTCTGTTCAAGTGCAGACTCCAACTATCAAAGAGCCTCCTCAAGTTGATACTAGTACCCATCATGAAAGCAATCTCATAGCATTAACCATTGCAGCTGCTGGTATAGCTTTTGCTCTGTTCAGATGATATTAAAAAGTGGAATCGAACAACCAAAGGTCTTTGTGTGAGTATATCATGGCAACAGTTGCTATACTTGGAAGCAGGAACTTCTTTGACAAAGAGTTCTTGGTAAAGGAGATACATAAGGCTCTTAGGAAATGGGGCCTGAAGCTCTCAGACATTAAAATCATATCTGGAGGAGCAAGAGGGGTTAACACTATGGCTGAAGACTTTGCAAATGAAAATGGTCTGTCATTCAAAAAGTTTATACCTCAATGGGACTACTATGGCAAAGCAGCTGGCCCAATTCGAAATAAAGCAATCATGGAGCTTTCATCTCATGTGTTGGCTTTACCTTCCTGCATCTGCTCCATAGGCACTGAGTCAGCTATCAAGATAGCTAAGAAATACAAGCGAAAACTTATAGTAGTGTATGTGTAAACATTAGTTGTACTTTGTAACGTGAAGCGCGTTACAAATGTATAGTGTATCTTCATTCATTTGGCATTGGCCCACACTCTTTACAAAATTTCCTTATACGTTGATGCTTGCAACCATAGTAACCATCACACATATGACATCCATTCTTATGGGATTTATACTTACGCCTACCATGTAAACAAAAATTACCACTACTACACTCTTTGCATCCATACTTAATTTTAGCATGTGAACAAATACCAGAGCCTCCGCAATCCTTACAAATGTACTTACGCCTACCATGTATGCAAATACCAGAGCCTCTACACTCCCTGCACATATACTTACGCCTACCATGTATGCAGATATCAGAACCACCACAATCCTTACATATACGCTTAGTCTTACCATGTACACAAATACCAGAGCTCCCACACTCCTTACAATAGAATTTAAACTTGCCATGAATGCACTTCTTACTAGACATTTGAAAAACTCAGTCACTAACCTACTAACAATCCTATTCCATTTTTACTTTTGTAACGTGAAGCACGTTACAAATGTATGTTGTTGTTGTACGATTACCAATCGATCCCCCAGCGCTCTTTCAAATACTTCAACTCCTCCACATCAATACACCAGTTTAGTAGCCTATTTGGATGCCATGCTATAGGCATTAACTCGTCATACAAGGCTTTGTAAAAAGTCCGCTTATGTATTCGCCTATTTATTCGCCTATAAGACTCATATACTAACTCATCAATGACTTGGTCAAATTTTTCCTTATGTGATCTCTTAGAGGCCTTGGTATATATACAAAGCTCTATAGCTTCAATCTCGTATTTACTCCAATCAAATTCATATTCATATTCGTTATCCCAGTCCTCTCTAAAATCAGCAATGTGTTCCAAGTAAATCTCATGGTTATAAACAGCCATTTCTTGGGCCCCTAGAAGAATCTCATCAGTTGGGAAACCGTTTATACCAAAATCCACTCCACGAGTAATAAAAAAACTAGTTGCAACACCTTGAAATGAAACTGTAACTTGAACGCTATTAATAAACGCACGATAGTGTGAAAGATACCAAACCAACTCTGGTTTAATTCTTTCGATAAATTCACGTCTCCCCAAAAGGTCTCTATTATAATTAACTACCACAATACGACTTGGTTTATTAACTTCAATCATCTTGTTCTCGTGCTCACTGTATCTACTCATTCACTATCTCACTCACACCCAACTTCCAATTTTTGTGGCCACCCAAACACCCACCCCTGAAAGCAATCTTGTACAATTAATACCCACCCTACCCCCTCTAGGTATAACTTTTGCACATTCAAGCGCGCTTAACCCAAACCCTAATTTACATAAGCATCAACTCACAATTTAAATTTTACTTTCACCAGTTCATTAAATATTCAAAACGGCTTTGGGCCAAAAAGTCAACACAAAATCACTTTGTCCCAGAATCGGCCTTTTACAACTACTGCTGATTAGACCCGCCACAACCTCGTTCCCAGGGCTTTTTCCCTTTCTAGGGAAAAACCCTGGGAACGAGGTTAATCATCGGCAATAATCAATGGCTAATCAACTGATCAACTATCGATTACTTACTGATTATTCATTGATTTCGTTAATGTAATTGATTTTCAGGTGTACAAAGAATCGGCAACGTACAAAGTAGAACAATAATTTAAGGTTTCTAGTTGTTAACTGAAAAGAGGCTACTGTTGGCTTTTCTATATTTTTCTGTTGGTTACAAGATTACTTGAAAGCGATTCCATGCATTCTAAATCCTAACAATGAATTATCTGGCGATCAAAACTGAGATCCACAAGTTCCCTATTACTAAACCAAATTACATCTTAGGGACTCGGAGCGAGCGATTTCCAATGTTTTCATAACGATAGTCGGAGTGAACTTAAAATAATAATGCAGCCGCGATGAAGAACGGTTGGGACTACTTTGCCTATTGCTCCGTAGCACAATACTTGTTGAAAGAATGGAACGACTTGCCGCAACATGCAGTCGAAGTAGAATCCTTTTTTAAGCTTTTTATGGCGAAATTAAAGCTTTCCGTAAACTTATGAATTGAACGTATGCACATGACGTAACGGCAGCCATGTTGGTGTCCCAAACTGATCGATCCACCAGGAATTAAATTCTTTTCTTATGCAAACATATTTTTTCGTTTTCGTTGAAAAAAATGCCGCTGATCATGTGAGTGAATAGCCTCTATAGATATTTAGCGACGGTTATTAACATATTTTTATTAATGTATCTTTTTCTTATTCTGTTAGGAAACGGTATATAGGGCCGACCTCTACTTTGTGAGATTTTCTGATCCCAAGTTATGAACCGAAATCTCGACTTGTAGGGGAATATCTTAAATAACAAGTCGAGATTTCAACTTATAACGCTGTTCAGTGGCCACCATGTCACTCCCCGAGAATGGCCATTTTAACAGAGCCTCACCTGTACCTCGATCAGCGATGGATAAATTAAATACTACGCCATAGCGTTTGCAATGGAAAAGAGCTCCGAATTCCTTAACCCAGATCAGATAAGGCACACAATTTAGGTGATAAGAAAGAACCAAAAGCTCTATAGTTTAAAATTTGACCACCACAGTATGAGACCTTTTCGAAATCCACATTTTGTGAAAATTGTTTCCTCAAGATTATTATCATTATTAACACAATTTTTAGAATTTGCGACTAGTCTGAAAAAACAACAGGCAAAATTACAGTTGCCCAAAAATTGATTTGATACAGCGATGGTCAAATTCTTGGCTACGTTTCCAACCGCAGTGCAAATATTTGATTTATTTTCAAATATAATCGAAATATTGAACTTAAAGCTCTTTAATACGCCTGCTGTACCAATATCACGAGCAACAGTTAGTTTGATCAAAGACAGAAACGATATTGGTGAATTTATTTCTTTTACACTGACAGCTGTAACAAATACACATACAACCTACAGTTTTATAATATTCAAATGCTATTTACAGCGTACATCCATTTGATTTAATTAAAACCGGCAATAAATTAAGGCTTTCTCAACTCAACAAAACGTGCACAGGAAACTGTACAGAATAACACATAATAGTCTCATTTGTGAAGAACTTCCTTTAAGAAGAGAACTTGAGTGGATGCAAAAGGTTTCGCGTAATCTCTGCACTCCCACTATAAGCAATATACTTGCGTGATTCCAAGTGTAATGAAAAAAAAAAAACTATATGGCGCCATGATTTGCGCAAATGGCCAAATAGATATTGCCCAATAAATAATGCTATAGAATGCACATAGCATTCACGAAGGTGAGTAGATTTTCTGTGGTTCATCGACTGACTCGGCGACATATGAAGAGTTCGTCAGTCATTGCTTATTTAACTATCTACAACTACACGTAAGTCAAAACCGGATGTTCTATTTTCGCTTTAACGTGCAAGAGAGCGTCCTGGTCTGTTTGTTCCAAATCAAGAGAGAAGCGAAACAGGAGTTCAGTAGTTCTTCCTTCACTGATATCTTGTATTGTTGTTCACTTTGCTAGCTTTCAGAGACGGTCTGTCCAGCTCCGGTTTGCCAACATAATTCATCGTCTCTTTTGCTTGTTATCGCGCTTGCGTCATGGGTGGAGGTTGGCTCATTTTGGTCACTTCATAAGGAAGTCCCAAAAACTGGTCCGAAATCCTGCCAGCCTCTCTGAGACCGCTCAACAAGGCGCCGTGTACCGTGGCCGGGTAATTCCTAATGGTGTGCTCTCCAGCAAAAAAGACCCGTGGGGGGTTGGGTGGCTGTGGCGTACCAGGAGTTGTCATTCCTGCCACTGGGGGTGGGGCTACTGGAGACGCCATTAGATCATAGTCATTTCCTGACGAACCTGCCGCTACATAGGAGTACGAACCACGTGACCATTCGTCAGATTTCCACCTTGTTACAACAGTCTCCTTTGGCTGGAGGGGTAAACAACATCTCATGTTTTTAAAAATGCGCCATTGATTGATACTACACTTGATATACATATACATTGTAAGTGACAGTGAGTGGGGCCGCGACCGCACAATTTAAAATAGCCCAACATTCTTGTCACTGACTTCGAATAAATAACGAATCCACCGTTCAATTAACAATTCTCACCGAGACGAAGTCGAGGTGAATATTCACCGAGAATCACTAAGCCTGAGGCGAATAATTGTTTTAGTATAAATACACAGGTGATTATTTCAAAAAAAAGAAAAAGAAAAAGCATTGTGCAACACGAGAAAATTTTATTTCATCAAAAGCGCGCGAACGACTGGCAGCCATTTTGTTCGTCGAGGTGATTATCGGCTGATAATCCGAGACAGCAAACCAATCAGAGCGCGCGATCTTGTATAATCACCTGAGTATTTATACTAATTAACAATTATTCGCCTGAGGCGAATAATTGTTTTAGTATAAATACACAGGTGATTAATTCAAAAGAAAGAAAAGAAAAAGCATTGCACAACACGAAAACACACACACATTGTACGAATGGCAGCCATTTTGTTCGTCGAGGTGATTATCGGCTGATAATCCGAGATAGCGAACCAATCAGAGAGCGCGACTTTGTATAATCACCTGAGTATTTATACTAATTAATATTAAGCACCGATATGCCTCTTGAGTTGCGAATTAACTGGAAAGTAAAAGATGGGCAAAAGCACAAGCGGAAAGATTCAAGAGGTTTAGTGGCCAAGGATGAAGCTAAAAGATACATGCGCTACTGACCAAGTGTGAGGTCAAGATGGACTCCAGGCGAAATGCCAGAAATCTGCACTAAAGTTTAGGGATAAAAACGCTTCGACCCACCAAACTTTGCAAGAATGATAAATTTTCTTCTCTCACAGACATGTTGACCGAGCGGGCTTCGAGAATTGTGGTCTCACGCTCTTACGCTTGGCTTTCTGGGCACGAAAAGGTTTCGGATCTTTCGTGAAATGCGCCCCAGGCCTCTGGTTTTGGCTTGTAACTAATACATTCACCATCACAGCATATATTAAACAAACCTGAGGCACTGCACTGCTTCCAAAGATTCCCTTCAACACAGCTATAGCGCTGCCCACTATGATCTCATCAGATACATTTTCTAGCTTATTGGCAGCTTCACCAGCAACAAGTGCAATGAGAACTGGTGACTTGTAAAGATTCCAAAACAGAAACAGCTCGCCGCGATTGGCTGTTGTACTACCCACGTGACCAAAGAGATTTGTGTTAGGATCCCAAAACACTCGATCAAAACACAGAACCACCTTTTGTTGAACAAAAATGCTTCAGGTTAGAAAAAGGAGAGAAAGACTTGACTTAAGAACTTTTAATGCATCAACAAATAACTAACAGAGAAACCTTACTATAAAAGTGAAATCGAAGCTAGAAAGTAACGATGCAATAGATATATGAAACAAAGGGGTAAGGATGTCTGTGAATGCAGAGTCTACGAATCTTAGAATCCATGGTATGACCATAGTCAATAAAAGGAAACGGATATGGAGCTCTCTAAACTTCTACATCCAATACACCTTGAGTGCCCCCAGTATCAAACTGAAGGCACAAAGTTTGTAACAAACACAAGTAATGACCCACACCTTGTTAAGATTGCCAAAGCCCATGCGGTGAATCGCAGCTGTTTTCCACTCAGGGAGGGGAGGGTGGAATTGCACACCACTTGGGTGAGCTTTGAGGACTCCAAGGGGAAGAGTAATTAACACGGCATCACCTTTGAAGGTTTGTGTTGTGGTAATAGATGACTTACTTGTGCTCTGCGTTACCACTTCCACACCTAAGTCAATAAGAAGAAAAATACATAATATAGAAAAGGTACTCAAAAGCTTAAAACAAAACTATCACATGGGTTGGCTTAAAGTATGATGAACAGTGATGAGTAACTTATTTCTCCTAATGATGTCAATACATTGTAGCAGGTACAAGTAATGAGAACAAAATTGAAAGATCACTAAGAGCAAATTGTGTTGATTGCTTGCTTATTCCTTTAACCCTTTAAGCCCCAATAGTGTCTGACGAACTCCTGTTCTCATTTCGAAAGATTCTGATAGTTTCCCATTGTGAATGACTTAACAAGATGACGACTCGTATAGGTCCTGTATCAGCTTGATGAAATTTGATGGAATTCCATAATGGTGCATGAGTTGCCAGACGATGTTCCAATCAACACTGTCAAAAGCCTTTTCGAAGTCGATGAAATTCATGTTTAATGGAGTCTGCCATTCGTTGGATTGTTCGATGATTCTCCTTAGAGAGGCAATGTGGTCAGTGCAGGATTTATTTTTCCTTAACCCTGCCAGGTTACATCGCAGTTGTTTGTCCAGGGCGTCTTTTGTAGGCATATAATTCATGGTAGGCCACCATATAGTCAGTTTACAGGGGTATACAAGGGTTTACAAGGATATACCATTGTAAACCCTTGTATACCTCTGTAAACACTATATTTGGTGACTATATGGTGGCCTACCATGAATTATATGCCCTTTTGTATAGCAACCACTTTAGCGAATTTGTATCTTGACATTGGTGCTTAAGAAGTTACTGTAATAAGAAAACAGTGCCATGGATTTTGTTTCGTTTTGGTACCTTACTCTTTACTTTCAATCAAGGATTTAGGTGTAGGAATTTTCTGGAGCACCAGGAGTTTGTGAAATTCAAATAATCGTTTTGGTTTAAAATGTATTCCCATCAAAGAATAATGCTGTTGACTGCCTTTGTAACAAAACACGGTTAACAGAGACACACAAGGATGCAATTCGTTGTAATATTAATTTTATCTTCACATACCAGTTCTATTGTATCGAACATGTCTGACGGCAGTGTTAAGTCTGATGTCTAGCCCTTCAGCCAGTGCAGCTGGCAGGCAAGAGTAACCATTACGAACAGTCATGTGACTCCCACTGAACTCAAAGTCATCATCTTGGTCCCAGTGCTTCAAGGACAAGCAAGTCAGGGGGGTGGCATTAGCAAACTCTAGGTTAGCAAAGTGCCAGTCTAAGATCTGACGATCTCTTGATGACAAATAAACATCACTGCAAAGGCAAAAAATTTAAAGCATGAATGAAAGACATGTGGTGTGTAGTTGGCTCAGCCTGATCTTGAATAAAGACAATGAAATCTTGCTTCCTGTCTTATGCTTCACTGTAGTTGTGGGGGTACTACCACATGAGGGAAATATAGGTATGAACCGCTGTGAAGGGTTTGGTTTTCAAGCAGTTTAGTTTGGTATAGGGTATAAAAATCAAAGAGTTTGCATCTGGAATAGGGCATAATTTTCCAAAAAAAATATTTATTGGTTGAAAATTTTAGACTAGACTAGGGAAATTTCCACTCAAATACAAAATCACAATTCAGCTTTATAGCAAAAAAAAAAGCGTTGATAGGTGTCTGGAATGGACAGCTATCTTTGAAAACAGTGCTGGATATTATTAACTGTCAACAATCGGGATTCTAAAGGAAATCAGTGGTTTAAATACTGGCAAAAATTGAAAAGTTCATTGTACTTCATAACATGTATGTGCGTGCTTAGCGCAGCTCAGCATGTGCTTGACAAGTGACAGATTTTGGAAGTCTAGTCTAGGATAGGGTAAGAATTTTCAGCTGAACTAGGTCTAGCTAAGGTTAAGGGTTCTACACTTGGGGGTTGACCTGGCAAACTCTGGTGCACAACACATGAATTGTCTGCAGCACCAAAAATGCAACAGGACCTTTGGTCATGTGTTATCACTCGCTCCCCTAGATGCAAGTGAACAACTTTAGTTCTGCCACTGCTAACATGGAATTTGTCTTTAATTAAATAATACCATAATAATCATCATAGGAATAAAACTGGTATAACTTTCAATGGCACTTTTTTGGTTCAATTTTATCCTTGCTTCAAATTTTATTTTCCCTTGTTTCAAACTCATTATCATCAAATTACCATATCCAAAACAAAAGAAAACCAAATTTGAACCAAGGATAAAATTGAACCACAACAGCACCATTTCTTAAGAGTTCAATGGAACTCTACAATAACAATTATCTTAGTCTAAAGACTAACACTGTATAAGGAATGGAATGACCTCCCAACAGACCATCGAAACTGCAGTAGCCTGAAAATTTTTAAGACTAAGCTTTTTAACTTTTTTATTGATTTAGATAAGACTGATCATAAATGTAGTGTTTAGACTTTTTATTGTAATTTATTGATACTGATCATCAGTTTATACCAGCGTCTTCCTCCCCGACTTCGCTGATCGGTCTTTCAGTTATAAATAAAGCTATTATTATTATTATTATTATTAAGAAGCCACTACAGTCATGTCATACCTGGGTGGGTTGTCTTCAAGTTCGTCCAATCTTTCTTCAATGCGAAGCTGTTCTTCAGCCATGTCATCATATTCCTTATAATACAATAATTATTACAAATAAGTACAATTCAATTTTTTTACTTATTTCATTGAAGGATATAGAAACAAACATGTGTAATTAAGCCTTTTTCCCACTAAGAGTGACTTTACAGATTTTACTCTGGCTAACAGCAAATGATTTTATGTGTACTTGTCAAAGGGAAACCCCTTAGGGGTTAAAGGGTTAAAAAGCTATCTCTCTTAACACTTTCCCCTCTAAGAGTGACTTAGCAGATTTTACTCTGGCTAATGCCAGACGATTTTACTCATCAAAGAGAGACCCCTTAGAGGTAAAAGGGTTAACACAAAGACTGAATACAAATGAAGAAAATGTTTTAACACTCTCAATGGATGGTACAAGTGCATGCTATTGAGAAGCCTAAAAATAAAAGAATTTTCTCTTCTACTGCTTATGAATCTGTAACACATACAGTATCTCATGCTCTGAGAAAAGGTGGCCTGAATAGTCTATTCTCTATCTATTGACCTGTCTGCTTGTATATTGTTCATTGCCTCTGAGACATGAGAACCCTAACCCTGTAACTCTGAAGGACCAGATTTACAATCCCTATAATAAGTGGAAGAGGCATGGCCCAACAAGTGTTGTAGGTTCCTAACTTGGAACCAAGGGAAACTGGAGAGGGTATGTCCCAAGAACTACAGGTGAAGTACTGAAAAAGAGCAGAGGAAGCAGGGAAACAGCTGTTATGAATTAGGAAGGACAGCCCTGGAACAAGTAGTTGCTCCATTGCGAAAAGGCCTAAGAAGAAGTAGCGTATCTATAATGTAGTAATTTATAATGAAAATGCCATACACCTCAGAGCTAAACTCTTGCACTGAGTGCAGGTGAACGGATACCATCAAAAGCAAAACATCAAAAAATCAGCCTACCCGACAAATTGCATTCAAATCTCTTAACTTGCTTTTTACTGAAAACTCTGCTGTAATGTCCCTGTAAAAAAAAAAACAGATCAGACAACCATCAAGCATTGAGCTGTATTAGCAATATTATTATCTGGTGTAGTACCACTAGGGGTACATGCTGGATTTTTTGACACCATAGGGAAATCAAAATACAGGTGGAAAGTAAAAATATGTTATGTACAGTACCATACACCAGATGGTCTAATGAGAAATTTAATTACCTCCCCATTAAGTGTTAAAGTTAAAAACTGAGGTGCAATATTTGATATAGGCATTACATCAAAGATTGCACCACAGCTTTTAAATGCATGAAAGGATTATACACGGAAATGCATGGAACACCAAAGGCCACTGTTCTGGCAGACATTAGTGTGCCACAGGACATAAAAGTAATGTGACTTTTTGAACTCCAATTTGCCATTTATCAACACCATTTCAGACTTGGTAAGTTTTGACAAAGAGAAAGAACTCAAAGTATACATAAAACAGCAGTTTCTTAGCAAAGTGAAGCAAAATTCTAATAAATTAAAAAAATGCCTTTTTTATTTATGTAGGTCAGACATAGTAACTAGAGTACTAGTCCTGATAAACTTACAGGTTAGAAAATTATGATAAATATTGTAAAGAATACAACAAATCACCCCAAACTATATCTAATTAAGAATACCTTGGCTCCTTAACCTTGCAAGCATCTTGGTACTCTTTGTGTATCTGTTTTGCTTTTTCTTTTGTTTGCACCATCTAAAAGACAAGGCAATTGAAGAGCTGATATGAAACGAAGTATAATTTCCTTTTACAAAAAAGCCGCATGTTGAGGTATAGTAACAATATTTGCATATCAACCATTTCTTTTTGTATGCTCATGACTGGTTCAAGTAATGTTAGTGGGAATTGATCATTTGTTTGCTGTTGTCAGTTATTATACAGTAAATGTATGGTCCTGAGGGAAATAGTTTTCTTTTTTGGAGAGTTCAGATGTTTCCCGAGACTAATTTGAGGGAAACATCAGGACTTGAGGGGAAACAAAACTGACTGGTTTCCCAAGGGACCATACGTTAAGTGCTTTGCTATATATTTAACCTTTTCCTTAAAGAATTATAAAGCAAAAACAAACAAACAAAGACATCAAAGACAGCACAACTGGCGCGCAGGCGACAACTGATCAACCAAGAATCAAACAAGTCCTTGTTTTGTTGACTGGTAACAGTAAATGCACTGTAAACCAGCATAGCATCAAGCTACATTTCACATTGCAAAATGTTTTATTTTGAAGTGTTTTACATGTGTTTGTTTCCTATCGACTAACCAATGATCACCTACAGATTTCTCGTTGATGCCAACCACTCATTATACGTGGTATCAAAAATCCACCACTCTTAATACTTTTTGTAAACAATACAACAATACTGACCAGAGCCAAATTAGCTTTCATTTGCTCCTGAACCTTGAGAATCTTCTTGGCATATTCAATTTGTTGCTCTTTGACTTGCCTTTCTTGCATCCTAAGATTACAAAATTAAATGTAAGACATTTCTAATCTGCTTAAGGAGATTAAGCATTCTTGAAAACATTTCTTGCTTTCTCTCGAGATCTTCAAAAGTGTATTTTGATCAAAGATGGAGTGAAAGGAACAAAAACCCGCCTTGACAATCTTTGCATCGGGCTCAACACAACAGACACCATTTTGTAAACACGTGCTGCCGCTTTGTCTCACCCCCTCCCCCACATAAAACAATTGCACGACTTTGTAGACAAAAACCAAACCTAGTAGGGGAGACAGGGGAGAACCTGTTTAATTCACATTTAATGCAGATTTAATGCATAAACTAATTGTTTAACAGGAATGGAGTGACCAATCCAACCATCACTATACCTCACGGTATGACATACATACAATGAGGTAACAATCAAACTGAATCATGCTCAAATTGTTTCCGTAGATCCACTACTTTACACAGGCATCAAACAACGACAAAATGAACTACAGGAATAGGTGTGGCTTCTGTTCCCACACAAACTGCAATTGAAGCACTTGTATGTAACAAGAAAGTGCACATGTATGGTTAGGTTCTAAATAACAAGCAATTCCATTTTCCTAGGAATATATAAATCGAGTTTGACATCACAGTTGTGTTTTCATGCCGCCTGATGCAAGCACAGATAGTGGGCCATACGTGCACATATAACAATATCATTTTATAATAGGAATCTGAGCACATGAAAAAGTCTACATAAAAATCATACTATAGACTTTTCTTTTTCAAATGGTATTACCACCAATGGCAAAATGTAGTGGTACATCAATTATATAAATAGTACAGACTGCCCATAATAATCATAGGTGGCTAGAAAAATAGTGCAGCCATACCTAACTGATTTATTATTTTCCTTTACAGCCACCCCTCAAATAAGGATTATTGGCCAGATTAACAAATAATAATAATTATCATTAGGGTCAGGTAGCACACATGCACAACATGAAGAAAAATGAAATCAGCAAAAGAAACCTAAGGATAACAGTATTAAACAACAGAAAGCCAGGAACAAATATTGTGCTAATAAATCAGCAATCAATATTTTTTACAGTTAATTAATTAACATACTTAATAACTAATTCCAATGCATGCCCCAAGGAGACAGGTTTGCTGTGCATGTAATTGAAGTCCAACTGATGGGACAGGAAAGATGTTGCCTCCAGGAGTCTGTTAAATTCCCGCTCTACCATCTCATCTTTTTCTTTTGGTACCTAGAGCAAACGTGTGAAAATGGTCATAAGATAAACAGGGTATAAAAGAAATCAATGTTTTGCATACTAATAATAATAATAACAACAATAATAATAATAATTATTATTATTATTATTATTAATATTATCATTATTATCAGTATGAATTATTATCCTCTATTAAAACACCCTCCTTGAAAATAAACCATCCCTCTCTAGTGAGCAACCCTCTAAAAGAAATTTTTTAAGCCATCATGCACAATTACCAGGTGGAATAAAGCACTCTGCTTTATTCACATTTAACAATTATCAGACTATTGATTGGAGGGAATGATTATCAGGAAAACATACATTACAAGAAAGTCTGTGGTTAGCTTGCTGGCTAACTCCCCTGTAGGTTAATTTGGTAATTTGTGCTTTCAGAGTTTTAGGACTATTGAAAAGCCAAACGAGAGCGAGGAAACCCTCAAATGTATGAAAAAATTTCTACAAATAAATGCAGCATTTAAATCTAAATCAGTAAACCGCCTTCCTCTATTAAACCACCCCCCCCCCTCCAAAAAAACTGGGTATCTTGAATAAACAACACACTTGGGTGGCTTAACAAACAATTTATGGTACTTAAAAATGTACAGATGTATCATGGTGATCATCATTGTGAATGAAAGGCGAAAGTGTTAGAGAAAAGTGCAGGGTGCAATAATTATTAAATTAGAATAATTAATTACCAGTAAAGATTAGCTAGTAAATGAAAAGAGGTTGTAGATGCTGTTGCTGTTAGTATGAGTTCTGCTTAAAAACAAATTAAATTTAGCCAAGCAGTCACTGGTTCACAATACTCTACATGAACCTTGTTTGTTTGGAAAATGAACCACCATAGCTCTGCTGCAATGCCAGTGGCTGTATTGTACTGAATAGGCCAACGAGTTGACATAGACCAACTGTAAACCAATTTATTATTGTAAAACACCTAAACATCAAGACAAAACTATGTGGTTTAAAGTAAGGGTGTTTAGGAAAACAGTGCAAAACCCTAAGAAATAAAGAAATAGTCAGGGATGCATTGTCACACTCTTATCTCATACTCTTCTTTCCCTTAGCATTTCATAAATCAAAAATATTTATGAATTCACTGCTGTTATTTCAAGTTCTCATATTCACTCAAACAAATGAAGAGCAACACTACTCTGAATGACACATCTTGACTTGACTTGAATTGTAAAAAAATAATCAGTGAAGCCTTGTTTTTGCAAGTTGGGGAACTCTTCCATAACTGGCAATATAAGCTGTCCTAGATTTTCCCAATTTATGAAAACATATATGGTTGCACATAACACAAATACTCTCAGGGATTTGATGTACAAAATACAAGTGTTGTGAGAGAGTTAGTTTCCAAAGGAACAAGCACTGTGTCAGTGGGAAATTGAAACACACAAAACATAGTTTATCAAACAAGTTGATAAGGTAATTTTTACCACCATAATATTCAAAGGCAGCTGGTCCCTGACAATTCTTATGGTGGTAAAATTTATTTAATCTACTCGTTTGATAAAACAGTTATTGTGCATTGTAAGTGTGCTCTGTTTTATTGACTTGACCGCCCAAGACCAACTACAACAACTTTTTTAACATATGGGAAATCTGGGATGGTTAATACTGCCAACCATTGGGGATACTCCCTACATTAAATCTGCAAGCTTTACACAATGGCATCTTCAAACATTGGCAACAGGCAAAGTAAACTTACACTGTAATATTCATGCCATTCAACAACAAAAACCCTGATTTTAACAACAAAACAAAAAACAGAGATTGAGATAGGAACTAAACTATAATTTGTAACATGGCCTCTAATATTATGTTCAATGCAACCAACAGCGAGTGTAAAAAGTGAGTTGGTATCTCACTGCGAAAACCTCCACTATATCAGGTCATTTCCAAGTCAGTTAACTAGTTTAGGGCTTCAATTTCTGCACCAAAATGTACAGAAAAAGGTGAATTGAACAATAATTATTAATGCAATGAAATCAGAGACTGATTGCCAGTTCTTTTCTGTTCTCAAGCAGACCACAGCATAGTGAAAGAAGCCAGAAGTACAGAACGTATGATGGATTGTGTTTTCGATGATGCTCTATGACATGAAGCAAACCCTACCCTCACAGCTGAGCTCCTGTGTGTCTTCTTTTCTAATGGACCCTTTGAGAGAAAGGGTGGTTAAAGAGTTGAAATGCCATTTTGGCTCAATGTTAACCCTATCAATCCCAGAGTCAAAACCTGAGTCACTTAGTGTGCATTCCTTTGGTATGATCCAGATTTGGATTTGAGATCCACAATCACACAGATCATGGAGCATCAGAAAGACCAATAAATCGTTGTCCAGTGTGGATTCATTGGTTCCTTTGATGCCCCACAATCAATGTGATCAAGATCACAAATTCTAATCTGGATCATATTGCAATAAAAGGAAGACACTATTAATTACATTGCCTACTACACTCTACTAACCTTTACATTTTTGTTTGTGAATGAATGGAAATAACGAAGTAGTTTACTGGATGCTACATCTCAAGAATTGTTAGAAACAAAGCAGTTGATTCAATGACACTTCTCAAGAACTGTTAAGCATTAACATCTTTTGAAATTCAAATGTTGTTTTAACAACAAAAGAAAAAGCAATTGCCTGTTTGTCTTATTTTGAAAGAGATTAAAATTAATATTTTGTTATAAAAAGAGGACAAAATAGTAGCAGTTCTAACACATTCAAACATTAATTTTAATGAACCACATTCTATCCATCCTTGCAAACCAATTAAATAATAAAAGAACTAAACAAGACCTGGTAAAGAAATGATGTTTAACTGTATGACTCAACTTTGACCCTCTGGGATTATCTACTGAACAACAGTCACCAATTTCTTAACAGTTGTAGACAAAATGACCATAGATGAACTAGACTGCCCATCTCTATCTAATCTGCTAAATGTTAAAAACTCTGAAAAGTACATTCAAATGTCATATTAAATAGAATGGTTATGTTTAATGGTTGTTTCAAACACAAACAACTGGGATATATATAATTATACACAGGCAGATAATGCTTAACAGCCTTCTGAATGTAATGTATACAGTATACAAGTTTTAAGACAGTCAAAATACAGTCATGCCTGGAACCAAAACAAAAATTACATAATAACAAAACTGACATATAAAATTAAAATACAAGTTAAAGTGTATTTCCATCAGCAATCTGATTTTACAATATTAAATAATCAAATGTTAAATACACTCAGGCCCCATCCACACTAATGCATTTTCAAAAGTCTCCATTTTCATCTTGGCAAAACCAAGTGAAAACATTTTCATCCACACTAGCGTTCTTGTATTGTTTTCACCTATCTACACTACAATGCTCAAAAATGATGAAAACAACTGGAAACGACTGGAGCCAAGGACTGCATATGTGTTATATGTTCGATTTGAACTGGAACTGATAGCAGGTGACGCTTTTTACGTCACCATTTTCAAAAGCCTCTGTTTTCACCTGTCCACACTAGAAATGGAGCATTTTCAAAACAGTGCATTTTTTAAATGTCTCCACTTTGGTGAGCATTTTTGAATCAATGCATTTTCATTTGAAAACACATCCATTTTCAAGTGTTTGCATGGATGGAAGGCCAAAATACATTGAAAAGTGTGCGTTTTCCAACAAAAATGCATTAGTGTGGATGGGGTCTCAGCTGTACACTGCCAGTTAAACTCTAAAATAGAAATTGGTCTTGAGTAAACAATCAAGTGACCAGGGCATAACTACATATATTAGGGTACTTGCATTACATGTACAATATTTATTTTAAAACCTTTTGTCTAGAAGAGCCAAAAACTATTATTCATGCCAAAGTAATGAACCATTTTATTGCCAAAGATTTCAACCAAACTTCACGAAAAGATTGTTAATCAAAACCATTAATTAAAAAAATGTGTCCTGCAGCCTCCAAACACAGCCATCTCAGCACACTAACTGCACAACAGTTCTTGGCTATCATCAGCAAAACAGCAGCTCTTTCTTCAACTTCAGTTGCAGTACAATGAGATTTTTTCTTTGCTTTCTACCTCCTTTTGACCTCATTTTGTGAGTGCAACATAGTTTATGTATACAAGGGTTCTAAGAACGATGGTCAGAATGACAGCCCTTGTTGTTTCAAGATGACATGGTTAACTCTAGGTTACAGTGTCAATATTATAAGTCAGTTAGTTGGTGCACTTAAAAAACTCTTAGCAACTTTCCACTCCCTCCTGCAAGCACACAACGATTTGCTTCTCATTCTGTCACCAGCACCCCTTCCTAAGTACTTACCAGGGAAGGCATACTGCAGGCAAGACTTTCATTCACATATTCTGAGTAGTCATTCTCCTAACACATTCCATAGAATTGCTAACATGTTGGTTGAAAAAATTTTGGTTGCTTATCAATTCAATATAGTCTCTGTGCTACTAATTTTCCCGTTTATCATTATCCATTGGTACTGTTAAGGGAAAATGCATGTTGACCACTACTGGGAGTGAAAAGGTCACAATATTGATTGAAATAAATATCAACATTTTTTGAGTTTACAGCAGTGCTATAGTAATGAAAAGAATAACTTTGCTCTTACCGATTTTCCACTGTTTTCATACAAGGGACACTTCTGCCTGATCTTGTGTAGTTCCATATTAATTTGATTATTCAACACAGTGAGAGGATTCCCACCTGAGAAAGCAAACTCAAGGAGTTAAAATACAGCAGTAACAGAAAAGAAAAATGGTAAATTCAATGGACACATGAAAACCAAGTTGTTATTACCCAGTACTGTTGTCATTAACTGACTAAGAATTAAAGACTTACAATGACACAAAACAATTCAATCTGAATTAATTTGACAATTGCTTAAAGAGTTCTTTTTTCCATTATTGAACAGCCCAACTCAATTCTGTATGCAGTGAATGTTACCAGAACCCCTGGATTTACATATAACATGATGTTGCCAAATCACAAACATGGATCCCTTATAAGTTGGCTATTGAATTCCATGTACTTACAGTGTGACTACTAAAACCAAGGCCATCCATAAAGGAAATAATATAATGTTAATTACTATTCTTATTAAACTGTTACATTGATTTAAGATAAATTGAGAATTAAAAGATTTTTGAATTTTTGAAATTCTTGCCATTTTTTCTTATGATGTACATTAGAATCCCAATTTTGTGAACCCTCAGTTTCTCAAACCTCCCAATGACGCAAACCAATTTTTGTTTCCCATCAGGTCAAATTTTACGTAATTTTACCCTTGATAACTTGAACTCCTGACAACTCAAACCAATTTGAATATTATAAGTGAATACGATATGGGAGACTTGCATGATGTGGATGACTTGCAGCAAAATAACAGTGCTTACCTAAGCCTGTGAGTACCATGGCTCCAAGATCTGCTATATACTGGCCTTTACGAAATGTTGCCACTCTTCCACCAACTCGTTCCTATAGAATTCAAAATAACATTCACCAGTATAATAACAATATTATGAGTAAATTTTAAGTACAACAAAATGAAACTTGATTAAACCCTCTTTTCTTCTTAAGATAATGAGAGAGGCAAAAAGTAATTTGATTTGTGATAACCTTTCTGAGGTTTAGAATTTATTAATAGAAGCTGTTGACAGTTTTCTAAGTGTTGCTTTACGTTGTAATCATAATAATTTATACAACTTCAATTTTCAATTGCTGTGTACTTTCACTACAACTAATCCAAACAAAGGTTAGAACAACTACGTGTATGTACTCATGAGACTGACAGTTAAAACATTCTTTACCCTAGCTTCCACAATGGTGACATCAATGCCAAAGGACTGTAACTGTCGAGCAGCTGCCAGGCCCGAGATTCCCGATCCAACCACTATAACTTTAGGGGCTTTCTTCACTGAAGCAAAGATAAGAGCAGTCAGCCTCATACATGTACTGTCCATCTACTCCCACAATGATCAGAGGAAAAGGGAGGGGACATAAGGGAGATCCCAATACCCCAAAACTACACCAACAAGAACAGTAAACCTGTCCTTTAGATGAGACAACTGAAAAAGAAATGATTTAAGGGAAAACAGTGGAAGCACAACAAGGCATGCTAATTATACAGCAACTTAAAAATTCCTAAAAATGCAAACCCCTTAGTCTTGCAAAACTGCTATACCATATACTTTTATTCCCCTAGGAAAGATAAAAGAATGACAAAGAACTCATTACTTACAGGGTTGAGGCATCTTGAGTACTTTGTAGACTCCAAAGTTTATTAACCCATATCTTTCCAAGAATGCATGCACCCTGCTAGCTAGTTTAAGGTCACCTGTTGAAAAATATTAGTAATGAAATTATTCAAATGCCTTATGAAATAGAAGGCATGCCTTGAAGCTTTATCTACTTCTATAACAAAATAAAATAGTTACAATGGACATATCTACTGCCTAGTTAAAGTTCTTATGCCCAGATTTTAAGTCTTTTGAAAATTACTTGCCTACATAACAATTATCTATCAACAGTTAAAGTTCACCACTAATTTTCCGATTCTTATTAGTTTAAATTGACCCTGTGACATGATAGTGTTTGTCCGCAGAGAGACTACCAGCCCATAGTGCCCTTCCAAGGAAAATACTTAAATGGATGGATAACACTTGCTGTGAAAGTTTTAATAAGTATGGCTACTCGCCTCGCCAAGGTCAGCAAAGAAGATGTAACTATCCTTATGGACGTTTGTGACAGGCTGTACACATGAATAAATATTTTCGAAGAGTTCTCTGCATTTAATAGGTTTTGACTGTTTTTCAACTGGCATGCAGGTGAAAATTTAATGGTGAACAATAAAGAAAACAGACTGTTTATGACTCGGAACTATCGGTTTGACAGTTGCCCCTTGAAAATTTGATGTTCTTAAAACTAGCATATTTGTCCTCCAAGCTTCGCTTCTCTGGCAAATATTCATTTTAAGAATGTCAAATTTCCACGGGGCAACTATCAGCTGATAGTTCCTCAACAGAAACAGTCTATTGTTTAAATGGCTGTTTAGCTTTTGGAAATGATAAAAATTAATAAAGACTCCAAAGCAAAACTATATAAGGCTTTGGACTTTATAAACAATGAAAATGACCATAACCGGCTAGATTTTTGCATGGACTTCAGAATTTAAAAGAGGAGCAGAAAAATCTTTAGCCAATTATATAGTGACCCAGAAAGGACAATGCTTCCACTTGAAAATGTAGTGTCGTTTTGTTGAAATATAACTGTTATTTTCAGAATTAAACATCTTTCCTTAGAATTCTGCAACCATTCCTTGTGAAACTGTGATCGTTCCATAGAAATGAAGCTCTTCCATAGAACTTCAGTGCTTCTGTAGAAAGTTCAAACCTGTGAGCGTGTATTAGCCTGGGTAGGCACTGGGCATTGGCGCCCGGCAGTAATTCTTTTCTCGCCATTTTGCATGCATTTTAAAACAGGTAACACAATGGTTTTCTGTCTTGT
>OX453272.1:34827135-34914635 GCA_949710005.1 Ricordea florida
GTATCCAAACCCAAAATCTTTCTGTTGTTAACCATTTACACTGAATACTTAACAACATCTGGCACTCATTTGACATAAAACAACTACTATTCATAGCACTTAGAAGGAAGTAACAGCCTAGTATATTAATAAAGAACAGATAAAACACTGATAACAAACTGTAACCATAAGTGCTTTGTTCTAAAGTATTGCTAATCTAAAAATAATTAAATTCTTTTTCAAAGATCAGCCATTGGTTTCAATTGTGTCTTCTTTCCTTTTTCAAATCAAGGTAAAACATAGAGAAGGTGTATTTCTTATTGGTGCAAATTATACACAGGTCGATATGGCAAATCCAGTACTTTCAAACATAACTGAAAACCCTGAATCATTACTTTGTAGTAGAAGAAGGAATTACCTTCTGGTACATCCTCCTCTTCTTCTTCTTCCTCTACATCTCGTTGTTCCTCAGCCTCCATGGGTACCGGTGATATTCTTGAGTTTCCTTTCATTTCATTATCCGATATCTCTTCATCAGTCAGGTTTGCAAGCTTAACATCAACTTCAGTATACTCCACCTGTGAGCAATTTAAAATTTCACAAAGATGCGTACAAACAAACAACAGTCATAAATAAGTAAATCAGAAGAACTACTGTCAATGACCAAGGCAACAAATATTAACCATGACTCTCCCAGCCATGATCAATATATGTTGTGGTTCAATTTTTTTTCTTGGTTTGAATTTTATTTTCCTTTGTTTTCTTGTATGGTAATGTATGATAACGAGTTTGAAACAAAGGAAAATAAAATTTAAACCAAGGGTAAAATTGAACCACAACACATATAACATCACTAAATTGACATACCGGTAAGCACATTGTAACCAGGTGAACGATCAGACATAGTGTAATGCTACGCTGACCAACATTTAAAATAATGAATCTAACTTAAAAGTGATACCACATTACTTTAGATTTACAGATGAGGAAAATTAGGAAAGCCTATCATCTCTGAAGGATATCTAGTTAATACATAGCACATCACTATGTTTATCATATAATGAGCTGTATGAAACTCACTAAGGAGTATTCTTTTTAAAAGTAATGAGATTTGCAAAATCACATTGCAATAGGTAAAATTTGCAAGTTTTGTAAGTTGTGAAAATTTTATCCACAGGGTCAGAACATACAGTTTGTCATGAAATAGAAAGCAACAACGCAAACTGTGCATTGTTTAAACAAAATAGCACACAATTGGTGCTGTATCCCAAATAACTGGTAGAATGCTCTTCTTGTCAGTTTGCAGTCAAACAATCTTATAGCTGTGCAATACATAGAGGATTTTACACAGTGAAGAGAATAAATGAAGTTTATGTTCAAGTGGCAAGAATCATTATCTCATGAGTAAGCACAGCAAACGAGTGAGATATTGTTCTTTGTCACAAAAACATAAAATTCCTATCTTCGAGGTGACATGTAATTTTCTTTTTCTTTTAGACACAATAAGACGTTCGTTCTGTAGCTTTGGAAACAAACTGAATCCTGCAAGGCGGGAAATGATGTCATCAATATCTTCACTAGTGAGGATATGGAAAATATGCCACTACGGTCCCGGATGTACTGGTAGTATGAATTTTATGAGTAATGTAATTCACAATAAAACACTCACGTCTATATAATAAATTCTTCTACTACATGGAAACAAAATTTGAAAATGTTCCATTACTGACAATAGTCTAGACAAGTCAATCAAGGATAGAATAATACTGATAAAGGATGTAAATATCTTAATAGTTATATAGAGGATATTACACGGTGGCGCAAAGATATGAATTTTATTTTCGAGTGGCAAAACAATATTTTACGAACGAGCACAGCGAGTGAGTAAAATATTGTTTTTGCCACGAGAAAATAAAATTCATATCTTCAAACCGCCGTGTAATTTTCTTTTTATTATATAAGACAAAAATAATTTCGGAGGGAAATTGCCAAAATTACGTCATCGATAAACTCACGTGTGAGATTATGGAAAATAGACCACTCGGGTCCCGGATGTAGTTTTTATGAATTTTACGAGTGGTATATTTTCCAGTAAAACACTCATGTCTATATAATAAATAGTTTTATTGTATATAATATTTATAGTTTGTTCACTAAAAATTTGTTCTGGATACATTACTCCCACATCTTGAGTTTGTGGCCATTGTTTTCTACAACTGTGTAATACTATTAACTTCCAGACAAAACTGTCAGTCAAGATAGTTGAATGTGTAAACAAGATACCGCATTATATAAAACATTGCAATACAAGCAGGTTTTAAAAAGAACCAGTGGCTATCCTAAGGTAGTAACGTTTGTGGTTATAATTCCTCACACATGGAATACAAAGTCCTATAAACATTACTACCAATAATGTAACTTTTTGTAGAGTATGCAGGCCTCAAAACCATTACAATTTACAATGCAAAGAGTTTTGTTGACAGAGAACAAAAAAATGTACAAAAGGAGTGGGTATACTCATAAAACTATACAAAACTAATGTTTGGAATGGCAGACCAATATTAATGCTTTTAAATGTGTCACATAAGGTCCGATAGAATGACAAATCCGCTATTCAGCGGACATTCGTAAAATAGGTTGCTAATCTATGTCATCGGAGAATTCGCTACTTTAGAATATAGTTATATAAAATTAATACGACATTCAATCATTGAGATATAAACTCTTCGATCATTATGTTACACGAGTTGGTGTTTTACGGACTGCAAGTTTATAAAGTAAGTTACCCCCGTCGCATCCGTCGATCAGAAAGAACTGTCCTTTTATAGTGAAACGTATATCAAGATCGGCAATAGTGCCAACTGGACTGAAATTTATCGGAAAACCCGACCAAACACATGGAAACAGCGTGCCTAATGAATAAATTCAAAGATGTATTCGTCTTCTTTCGAAATTCGCTAGTCAAATCGATCGATTTCCTTGTTTTCTTCTCCAATTCTTTCCCTCTTAAAAATCGCTAAGGCTTGAACCGTAAGTCTATTAGGTATCAGACGTGATTTCAGCCGACTACAGTGACTCGATCGCTTTCGCTTTTACCTATTTCGAAACAAAGCTGACATTAAGTCCAGTTGGACTTACCTCCGGATCCTCCATCGTTTAGGCGCTGGTCGAAAACCGTTTTCACTTTTCACCGTAAACAGACGAGTCAGTCGAAATGTCTACCACAAAAGCAGTTTTCTCTACGGATATTTTTCTTTTAACGCTAGATCTCCTCGCTTAAAGACAGAGTGCTCCAGGTGAGGAAAGAAAGGAGAAAAGTGATGCACATCCCCCAATCTTCGCGCGGACAATCAATTCTCCCCCGCGTGACCACCCCACACGAAATATGTAAACAATTCTTCCGCGCGAAGCCGCAAAAATCGCTGATTTGTCGGTGAAAACAAAATTGATCGAACATTTCTCGGAGTTAAAGGGTAACTAATAAGCTGTGTTTTGCACATAACTCGCACTTCACGTGTTTGACTCGAGAAATCTTCAGGAAACTATTATCCCATAACATGTTTAGTGATTACAAAGTTTCATTGTTTACAAAGTGACGTAGGGCTTCCCTTTTCTAGGTTCTCAAATCTCGCCGAAAATATTTTATTTATTCTTATTAGCGACGGTTTGAAGGTTCCAAAGAACTTCTCGACTTTCTTACTTTTCAACGATGCGGGAAATTTGGGTAGATGGCGGCAAGGAAGACACCAAATAATGCGATAAAACAAAGGCCATGTGACTTTGACGAACCAGTGACCACCAAGGATTCTTCGCCTCTGACAGTCCGTCTTCCGTTGCATAAATTTAGAGTCCCCCCGAGGTCACGGAAAAATTTTCTCAAATATTTCGACTCCCAAAGCTTCAAATGTCACTTTCCGGGTTAGGAACGATTTCCATTTGAAACCTCAAGAAAAAGACTAAGGCCAACACAAAACAGTATTGTTGACAATAATTGGAGAATGTTGCATAATATATCATGAATGACAAATTTAGATAATGAAGACAAACTGTGAAGCATACTTTAGGCCGCTTGCGCTGGCTTGTTCTTCTGGACATCTCTGCATCTGCATCCAACATTTGGCTGCTTGATCTTGAGCTTGGGCCATTTCCGTTTTGATGTTTTCGCTCCAGGTTATTAGAGTTTGAATTAGTGTCATTCACACCCTGATCTGGTATGTTTGGTTTGGGTACTATAAAAGGAAGGCCGCTTGGCGGCTTAGGAAGGATTGGTGGTGGATAAGAACTCGACATTATCAAATTCTTCGTGGTAACCGACCTATCTAGGCACTTATTAACGACCCTAGTTCAAATTCAAAGTTTGGAAATAAAATATGGAAACTGGGTGAAATTCAGCGTGATACACTGGCGAGAGAGAGAAATGACAAAGGGCCAGGTGGTATTACGGATGCGTAATAAATCACGTGCCCACAAATCACCAATCATAACGCAAGTAGAGTGCATGCGTACTGCCCAACACTAGCTTCCTGATATGTTTCTATAGCAACGGATTGCTAAAAAGTCAACACAATGAATGTTGTTCCTTATTAAAAACATTAAACCATGCGATGCATTACTCGATCGTACAAATTCAGGACTGTACGAGGCAGAAATTTTAACTTAAATAAGAATATTCCCGCAAGGCAAAAACACGAGCACTGATCGCTTGCTTTCATGTGTGCGATTTCCTCTTTCCAAAGAAGACGTCACGAACAAAGACACTTGACACTCACGAAAGACTGTTTTTTTTTTATCAATCAAAACTGGTTCTAGAATTTAACAGTCTAATAACAATTGTGAATGGAAAAGCATAAAACGAACGTTACATGTTAACGTCGGATTAAACTTATGACTTAAATAAACGGATCTACAGACAGATGTCAACAACATTAATTCGATGTTGTATCTGACCGCGCGAAGAAATTTATTCGAGGGGATGTTTATTGGAATTATAGATCTGATCATGTACATGTATTGGACAATTATTAATCATAATTTTACAGCGCAAATTCAATTTATTGGAGGCTTTCTGACCTTGATTTGCAGGAGCCGTTGCTTTTGTACTATGCCATTGGCTAAATTCGAGTAAACCCTTCGGATATGACGGTACAATGATGTTGCTGATCTTAATTTCAAGTGGAAAATACGATTAAGATCTAATTTTAAGAAGGGTTAATGTCGTTGTTCGGTTTGGCATCAGTGGTCGAAGGAAGTGATCCCAGATTGGTTAGATTTTCCAAGAAAAACATTCAAATTTTTACAGTTCGATGCAGCTGTTGCTCAGTCAGGTTTGATTGATCAATACCAGTAAAGGTGGATAATTAATGATTCTTAGACCTGGGGCCGGTTGTTCGAAGGCCGATTAGCGCTAATCCAGTGTTAAATTTCAATCCGGGTTTCTTTTCCTCTTGTTAAAAAGCATTTTTCCCGATAACTTTCTGTTTTTTTTTTCTAAGCATACCATCATCAACTTGTACCCAAAAAGAATTATACTGAATGTGCTTTCAAGTTAAAGCTCTCATATCAGCATTTAAATTTCGCAATAACCCTGGGTTACCTTAACCCTGCTTTGAACAACCCGGCTCTGTACTTCCAGGGATCATTACTAATGCCGAAAACAAATCAGGGGAAATACGGCGTTAAGGAAGAATTTAGGATTTTATTACGATTGAAGATTTTTTTATTTTGCTTCGCCCATATTCGGGAAAACATGAAGAATTTAGCGTGTAGACCAAACCAAAACAGTTTTTTAACCCATGGTTATTTAGTTAACCCGTTATGACGCAAAACATATAACTGATTTCAGATAACGACCCATTGCACTTGACACAATTATCTATTTCTATAGTGGAATGGAATTATTAAGCTTATTTATATTGTTTAAAGAGTGCTTGTTATAATTTTCAGTGAATTCTTCTTCAGCCGCGTATATGGGAAAATATGGATTTAATTCCTTTTCGGCCCGCAGAGTGCCAGTGACATGCTGAAAATGCATAATTTTCACAACACCTCGTAGACACCCGCCTACTTTATAATATGCCGATCATTCTTTCGATCACAGTTCGGGAATTCTTGCCAGTCTTATTGCATGTGACTCTTCTCAGTTCAAGTACCTTGTCAACTATAGACTCCCTCACGTAGATCTGTAGGTAAACACGATGTGACAATACATGCAGCCTACGAGGTCAATTGTTAAACTCCATAGAACGCATTTGCGCACACCCGAAAATAGAGTTCCACTCACCTTTGTAGATGTTTTCATGCTACTGCGCCCAGCCTATAGCCTCGAGTGCTTTTTCACGGTTTTCAAGGTAGGAAGCCGTGAACGCGATTGGCGAAGCCTTGAACGCGATTGGTGTAGAGTCGAGTTGGGAATTTCATTTGCGGCTCTCGCCGCTCGCCCGCCCATGAATCCCGCCAGCTACGCAGGCTACCCAGACTAAGGAAAAAGCCGAGGTTAAACAAGGCTAAGATATAGTTTTGTAAAAGAGTTACAAAAATAACGTGCGGAGGGAATTAGTAAACACGCTCCTGCTTATCCTGTCAGCTTTGACTGTTTCAGTTGTTTTCTATTGAAATGATTTTTATGAGTGCCATTGAAACTGTTATCAGTATCTCAAGTTGATGCCATTTTTGGGCAATGGCTATTTAACATGCGACACATACATGGACAACGCTAAAAAAATTGCAGTACATTAGAGAAGTAAACGGTATTTTTTTCAGACACGGAGCTTATCTGCGAGCATCATGCTCTCTCTTATTTTCTTGATCAGCCGTCTTGACAAACCTAACGGTTATTTTTGGAAACGCTTTCCGCGCGAAATGATGGTGTTTTGCCGAGCCTCGCACATGTTGGCAAAAGCCATGTAACTGCCAAGTAATCTGTGTGCACAAAAGAACTCTCCTCCGTATTTCGTTTTCCCGTAGTCCCTTTGTACAAACCTTTTCTCAGTACAATCAACTTGCAATTCCATAAAGCATTTCCCCAATCGCGCACGTCGTCGGAAACTGCAAGGAGATTAGCGTGTCTTCATAGAGGTGGATTGGTCTTAAAAAAATCTGCTTGTAACAAAGTCACCCCAAATTGACGAACCGACTTTGCAATAATTTGAGGCAGTACCAACTATGAAAGTTGTTATGAAGCAAAGAAAGTTCTGTCAAAACGCCCGATCCAAAAGGTAATAGGGCAGACGGCAGGAGCCAAAATTGCCCAAAATTGATTAAAGGATTTGTATAGCACGGCACTAAATTTCGCCAAGAGAACCTTATGATCTCTTGATTTCGCATGGTTAATTTTCGCGAGAACGTATTTTCGCGGGATTTCATTTCGCGATGTTTTGAAAATCGCGAAAATCGCGAAATTTGAGTCCGCGCGTAAATGAGTAACAAGTAGATACTCTCACCCTCGTTCACAGTATTCGATAGTGTAGTGTCAGATCACCTACGAACAAGTGTGACCAGTGTTGCAACATAACAAACGCCAATCTGTATAATGACAAATTAAATGTGACCTAGAGCGATTATCGTGCATTTTGACCCATTTCACCCATTCAGCCCGGGCCATTCAGTCACCGCTTCTAATCTGGAGTGAAGTAGTCATTGTGGAAGTAGAAGTGCTTTATCAAAGCAAGTGTTTCACTCCGGGTACAGAAGATAGCATGCTTTATGGACATTTCAATTTTGGTTTGAGTTTTTAGTAATTTAAGCACACTTTAAATTAAAAGAGCAGCATAATTTCAACTTTGAGAATTATTTTGTAAAAAAAACCCCGGCAATATGCTTATTCTCGGTTTTCATGTAACGTAATAACATTTCAAAATGAGAAATTGCCAATCCTTTTGAATTTTTTGCTTTATCAGATAAACGACCTTTTGTAAACTCGTCGATTTACAAATATTTAGCTCGATAGGTTTCTTCGTTTTGTAATAGCGTGCACATGAATTTCAAGCTTTCGCCTTGCGTGACATAAAATGTCTGTCCGGAAAAGTTGTTTCGTAGGTGAAAAGATGACTTTTCTTGAACGTTTTTTGCTTTTGGAAGAGCTCTTGCATTTAAGCAAGTGTTACCTTGAGTGTATACAGTCACTCGAGTGATAAGGTATCGATTTTATGGCAAAACTCAACAACAGCTGTTTTTAACACTTTACTGCCGCCATATTTGTGCCCCTCAAAAGGGGCACAAACATGGCGTCTCCATACAAAGCTCTATCAATTTGGTTTAAACATTTATCCGAATATTTCATGCATGAAAAACTACACAGATCTAATTATTTGCAAGGCTTTTTACATGGTAGATATCTATCATATGCCAGATTCTTGAGTTCGTCTGTTGAGTGTTTTCGATTTTACTTTTTATCACGTGCCATGTGAAAACCACCAATTAGCACAGTTAATACGGGCCTACTAGCTGGGCCAGGTTTAACAAGAATAGTTTTCTTTTGACAATCCAAGTCGTTAATCCTGCGCCGTAGATAGATCTATACACCTTGGGTTCAGATTACGTTTGCGGCCTATGCTAGTCATTAATTACTCTCTCAAGAAGAATTAAGAAGCTTATGTAAGAAAACAATAGAGAATATCATGAACCCTCATATAATATGGAAAACGGCGATAAGAACCCTTCAGCGCATTTTTTCTGTTGGAGAATAAGAATTTTGCGACTTCGTCCCGAGCTGGCTCGCCTTATCGAGAGCTCATCGGGCTCTCGTCCTTATCTAATAACTGGGCTTAGGATCATTTCGTCTAACGGACTAATCAGGCCCGAGAAAGCGGAACTGCCCAGCTCATGCATGCAATCAGAATTATTTGGAACATACATCAGTGTTTTTTTACTCACTGCTCATTTCTGAAAATCCCTTTTTTATGATAGCGTCCCATGTCTAAGCATATTATCATCGTTCTCATCATCATTGCTATCATCATCATCATCATTGTCATCACCACTGATCGCCATCGTTATCTTCGTCAGCATCGTCATCATCATCATCGTCATCATCGTCATCATCATCGCCATCATCGTCATCGTCATCATCTTCATCATCATCATCATCATCGTCATCACCACTGATCGCCATCGTTATCTTCATCAGCATCGTCATCATCATGATAATAATAAGGCCAGGAGTTCACCTCTAGTGACGGGCTGGTATGCCTCTGAGAAGATCATTCCGTGGAACGAACAAGTAGACTAAAAAACTGAAGGTACATATATGAGAATTTCATTTATTATATAGACACTGATGAAATACCAGGATTTTTCCAGTGACGAAAAAATCATATCTTCATCGCGCGCAGTGAAGATATTATTTTTATCTGTGAGGATATTGGTGTCGCCATGGTTACCAACATGATTAGCCAATTACAAGAGAGAAATTTCGTATCTCCGCGCGGCCATGTAATATCTTCTATGTATGTGCACTGCGATCAGAAAGATATTCAATAAAGAAAGATCCTCGCAGTTATGTAAGCAACATAGTCAGTTGTCAAGATGAGACCTGAAACTGAAACATATCCATTCACTGGGCTTGAACGAGATTCGAACCCATGACATTGCGATAGCGGTCCATCAGTCTAACCAACTGAACTGGGAGCTGGGAGCAAAATAACGCCTGAATTTGGCAACTATGTTGCTTACATGAATGCGAGGGTCTTTCGTTTATTAATGATATCTTTCTATCGCAGTGTACATATATGAAATTCTGTGTTTACATTGATTTCGTCAACCCGGCTATTTGGTTACACTACGAACTGACCAATGACCAGCTCCCAGTTGGCTTGATAGCTCAGTTGGTTAGACTATCGCAAGGTCATGGGTTCGAATCCCGTTCAAGCCTGAACATTTCACTTTCAGGTCTCAGTTGTCTTGACAACTGATTATGTTGCCTACATAACCACGTGGATCTTTCATTTATTAATTAATAAGGGACTAAACCCAGCGGTGAGCATTTTCACAGACATGGTCATCTTAAGAAGAAAAGGTTCAAGGTTTTTAGTGAATTTGAACCCACGGTTTAAGCATTTTAAATAACTTTGATGTGAAATTTGCACTCTTTGACATGTTCCTAGTTACGGTCATATCAAATGGAACAAACTGATTGGCCAGCAACATCCCAGTTTGCAGAAAAAGCCTCTAAAAACAACTTAACGCCTTAGGGGTGTTTAAGCCCGATGACAAGTTTCAAAGGAATATTAATGGCAGGGGCGGATCCAGGATTTCAAAAGAGGGGGTGGATCGATGGCGGGTCGACCCGCCATCTTGGAAATTACCCACAAGACCCTGGGAACGAGGTTGCCATCAAACCTGAGCATCGACTGAGCACATGGGTTGGTAAGCTCGAACGTTTCCCTGCAAATTTCGCAATAAACAACAACCAGACATGAGCGAGAGCTAATTTTTCTTTCTTTATTTATTTTCTATTTCAAATAAAGTGACATTTCGAATTATTTTTTTACTGAAAAATGGGGGGTGGATATCCACCCTATCCACCCCCCCTGTATCCGCCCCTGAATGGTTCTACTTTTCTATGAATTTGTAGGAGTCAATTGTACTCCACGCAAGGGTAGGCCGAAGGGCATAGTCCAGGATAAAGGTATTCCCTAAAAGGGGCCAGTCAGGGGGAAGAGAGGGTACAAACTGTGCAATCTTTTATTTGCAATTTGACGGAGTCAGAAAAAGAAGAGGAGAATTGCTGCCGAATCGCATGTAGCGGCGAATCCATCATTCGATTTCGGAAGGGGTAGGAGGAGTATTAATTTGGTCGGAGGCGTATTCGAGAGGACTACATTATCTAGGTAGTGACATACATACTGATACAAACATATACTTTGTTTGCAACTCCCCAAAGGGGCTTTTCAGTTCCAAAAGGGAAAGAAAAGATAAAATATAAAAATACATCAATCAAAATGAGTAAGCAAAATGGGAAAGGAGTCTAAAATTTAAAAAGTAAGCAGTTTAAAATTGAGTATTAAGAATTCGCATTATAAAAATTTAAAGTATGTTCAATCAAGTGTTCTTAATCTTTCACATAAGTCAAACTTTTCAAATCGTCACTCAGCTCATTCCAGATTTTTGCTCCGCGATATGCAAATGATCTTTGTCCGGTAGCCAGTCTGCATCGTGGAATGTTTAAGTCATTACTTTTTGTCTGGTGTTTCTTGTAGCGATTTGAGATCGGAAAATGAATTTATCAATCAAGTGGTCTGGAACAAGATTATGAATACATTTGAAAGTCATCACGGCGTCATTTATGTAGAGTCTATCGCTGACCCGCAGCCAATTCAAGGACTTGATGCCTTGTGAGATATGGACCCCCAACGCATAAGCTCATTTCATAGTTAATTGAACCCTCAGCTCTTGCCAAAGGAAGGATTGGCACAGTTTTAATGCAACTCTCTGGTCCCTCGCTGCTGCAGTGACTGACGTGGCCATTGATTCGATTTTCCTGTTGATGCAAATTTCCTCGTTTCCAGTCTTTCGTCTGCTGTTTTGAACAAAGCGATGAGTTGTTCCTTTGGCGTCAAACATGGCTGTGTTTGGCGAATAGTGTACTTAACCTGCATGACGATATGGCCAACAAGGAAATGGACTCGTAAGCATAATTTGTGACCTTATTGGCCTTGGAGCTTGTTTCTTTACCAATGGTCTATTTTTGCTCTTTTTAGAACGGTACAAATGCGTCTCTACACTCTCACCAAGCGGCAGTTTGTTTTAGTGTTCGTTGCGTTCTTCGCAGCTTTCTTTTCGACGGTCATTATTGGAATTGCAGGTTTGTTGAGACTAATTTACAGCCTAAGTCTTCGTTATTGCTGCTACCTTGAATGGATTTGAATAGAAATAAAACATTTGTATCATTAGTGGTCGGACGCTGCGTATAATATCAATTCTAGTTAAGCCGCTCTGTTCCTGAACTGATATTATAATTATGTTTACAGAAAATAATTTTCTTATTTTCATGTCGCCACAAAAAAATATGCATCCTAATCATTTGAGTTTTTTGGTGTTGTTGCAATGTAAAAATTTGCGGAAGAATAGTTGTCTTTAACACAGCTACTGGCCAAAGTTATCATTTTACGTAATGTGTAATGTCATATTGCATCTTGAGTTTCTTGCAGACGTGTTTGCTAGGGACCGATTGTTGCCTCGATATTCCGATTTCGTGAGAAAATCAAATTATCTGTCAATGACCGTCTTCGACACGTTCTCAATTCCAGATCCAAAAATATTTGTGAAAGAAATATTTTGCATTACTGCTGTTGAGCTTTACTCGTCTTTAATTTACGCACAAAGTTGTGATATGTATCTTAATTATTATGATAATTCGCTATTTGCACTTAGCGTTACATGTATCTTTAATAGTTGTAGAGTCTTAGATATGATATGATCGTTTCGCTTTGTATAAATTTTTCACAACCATGGCTTTGACTTCAACGTGTTGCCAATGTACACTATCTGATAAATTCCTTATATTATAAAGTTTAATCGTAGTGTATTGCAATTGTCAATTGCTTCGATCGTTCCGGCAGTCGAACACACAAGAATTAGCATGCTATGGTACAAAATAGAGTTTAAAGCGAGTACTATTGCTAAACGAACATTGTAAATGTTGTGGTTAAAATTTTATTTTCCTTTGCTTTTTGGTATGGCAATGTATGATAATTAGTTTAAAACAACGGAAAATAGAATTTAAACCAAGTATAAAATAGAACTACAACATTTATATATAAATAAAGCTTCTGAAGAATACAGGTTCCTACTTCAGTATGCATGCTGTAGCCATACTGTTTCATTCTGCAATAACAAGAAATGTTTACATGTGCATTACCCTAAACAATGTATCTGTGCTGAAATCTTGCCAAATACTTTTGGAAGTTATTGTGATGAAGAATCTTGTGAGGATTTGGGCATCAAGAGAATTCCAGAGTATTATTACACATACTTTAGCAGAAATGAACTTCTCACTCCCATGTCAATTCTCATAATGGCCTGAAATCCAATTTGGTAAGATTACCGCACAGGTCCCTACTTCATTATGCATTCTGTAACTATAATATTTTGTTCATCGAACACAAGAAATATTTGCACGTGCATTACAGCTTCAGCATGCATAATGAAGTAGGGACCTGTGCGAAAATCATTCCTCCAATTTTTAAAAGTATTTGATGATTGGCCATTGATAGTGTATGCCTTGCTTTGGAAGAAGTGACCGATAACATATTTTGTTACTAAGGTGTACATCTATATTATGCCAACTCTGTTAAATATTAGGAATAACTCTAAAAGTTTATGTATTAATTGACTGAGTGAGAGAGTCAGACAGGAAAATATTTGGGTTGAGGCCATGACATAGGGACCTAGGGGAGCAAGGTCCATGCTACATGACTGAGTCAAAATATTTAATATTTAATATTTTCCCATCCTACTAACCTAACCCAGTCAATAAATAGACTTATTTTTAAACATAATTTAGTATAGTATTATTCTATCTTATATTACAATTTTATTTTATTGTGTATTTTTTAATACTTTTTCACTGTAACTTAGGATATGTATTTTTATCCTTTGATTGAATAAAGACTATTATTATTATTAATAAGTATTTTAGCATATGATCACAATGTCTCTTCTATATTTTCCATTTACAGTCGCTGGTTCTTGCAGGACCACATGCAGGACCTTGCAGCTTTTTACGACCCTGCCTCACTTTTTCAAAATGTTCTTTAATAGAAATGTGCACAGGGTCTCATTTGTCCATCATATGATAAAAATTTACTTACGGCAATTTATTATTGTTACTACAAACTTTTTCATTCTTTGAATACTTCCAAATAGATACTGAAATAATGTGTCAAGAGACTTCTTGTAGAACAGAATGCGTGAAAGAATTAGTAATTGTGTTTTCCTTTTTCTTCTCATAGGACCACCAATCATCGTTAGTCATACTGAGAAAGCATCTAAACTTACAACACGGGATAAATGGATGGTTTGTTAATTTTTATTTTTGGTATAAAGAGTTTAATTGTTATTAGCCAGTGACTTAATTATATGTTTTGGAATACAGGAACTGTTAAACAATTAAAAGTTTGATTTCAAGTTTTCTGTCAGGCAAAAGTCATTAAGGGTATAGTGTTATAGGCGCTTATGAAAAAAAAGATATATACTATTACCGTATTCGCACGTGTATAGGCCGCACTTTTTTTTCAAATAAATTTTGTGCAAAATGGGGGTGCGGCCTATACACGGTATAACTAAAATCTTCATATGATTTAGTGAAAGCCCCTTTAAAGTTGTCACGTAATTCTTCATACAACACAAGTGTATAGGCTTGGGCAGATATGGAGCTTTGATATTTTAGTCAATCGCTGCTGAAACGAACATTTTGAAGCCTGAAAGCATCCGTCCGATCCTTGAACCTCGCTGAGATATAAATCATTGAATCTGGAGGCTTTAAATATTTCTCATAACCGAGAAATGATCCACGTATGTAGAATCTAACAGAACACGTGTACAAGTAGCGATCGCATGTCTTGCGTGTGACATGCTTAGAAATAGATTTGAGATTCAACATGGGCTTTTTCTACCCGATAATTAGATTAAATTACAACTTAGCTTGGTTTCCAATGAAAACATAGTCCAAGAACATCAAACACTATATAGAAAACACAGCATAAACCCTCGTGCGAGTTGACACAATCTGCCGCCATCTTTGATTCATTCAGTAACCTTAGCAACCGATAACAATTGCGCGTGAACGAAACGAATGTCTTGAAGTTTGATCCCTGCACCTCATTGAGTCAATAAATCCTTCAGAGACAATCTGAGGGGTCTCACTGTTTCTCATAACAAAGAAATGATTCACGCGTGTGGAATTGCCAGAATCTCCGTTAACATATCTGTGACAACGCGAGTACAAGTACACCAAAGTAGCGATCGCATGTCTCGTATGCTTATGTTTTATATTAAATTTGAGATTCAAAATTGATTTTTCTGTCAAATAATTTATCCGTTATGTGTACTTACATCTGAGCTTTGTTTCTAACGAAAACAAAGTCTGAGAACAACAAACACTGCATAAGAAACGCAATGTGAACTTTCGTACGATGGAGTTGACACAGTTTTGTTTGTTTGATCGATTGCATTCTGTGTTAGATTATTTATCGCGATGAATTTTGTCATATAATCAAATAACAATATCTTGATGGTACTCGGCACTTGCCAGGCCTTTGCGTTTTTAAGAGCGCTTGATTTTTTTTTTCAAGAAATATGGCAAAACTCGGGGTGCGGCTTATACACGAGTGCGGCCTATACACGTGCGAATACGGTACTACTTTTAATTTTATACCAATTTAAATGATGACATTTTATCTTTTAAGTATATTATCTTTAAAATATAAACATCTGTGCTACTCACTACCTACTAATATCACCAAATAGGTAGGTTTTCTGTTAATCAGTAATGACTACTTGACTCCTGTGATTTATCTCTACTTTTCAATTTTCCAAACTGTTTCCCATGGTCCATTACATGTGAATATCATTGCTAATAGGTCCCAGCATTTCTCTGTTTTGTTTCTTCCCTTTAGACAGGTCCTTTTAATGTTAATACAGGAATTGTATCACCATTCAATCAACAACTGTGGCTTCTCTCAGAAATCCAGTTAAATGGAACCAAAACAGGTAATCTTTTTCAGTAAGTTTAAAAGTCAGTTTTGGGTATTCATCCAAAAGTTTACTTCTCTAAAATATCCCCCTGGTGCAAATTTAAATGCTGGTCAAAGGACTTTTTGAAGCATGATTATCACCTGGATTTATCTCAACAAAAATCTGAGTGTTTCTTGGTGTTAGAGAAACCAGTGTCTAGTGGTCTTTGTTTTGTGTTGTTGACATTGTTTACTGCCTTTAGAAATCTTTGTTCAACCTCCTGTTGATCACACCATGTGCAGCATGGAAACAGCCAAAGATTGACCTTTATCTCCTCTTTCAAGCTTAATTTAAAGGACTATGACTATTTAAACAGCTTAAAATTAGTAATGGCTTTATACATGTAATATTGTACTCACCAATCAGACTGTTACTGTAAAGGCCTATTTGTGGAATTTAAATAAAAGTCTTTGTTCAAAACATCTTGATTGATAATGTGATCATGGTGAGTCTGTACTGAGATGTTCTTTGTCTATTGATTGCCTACATAGGAACATCATTTGCCATCAAGTTTCATCTCAGTGTACAAATTCTTGGAAGAGCAAAAGACAGCAGCTATCATCTGATAGCAACCACACCTTTCAACAGAACAAGATCCCTGAGCTGCAAGCAGGTAAAAATTGTTAATCCTCTGCTACATTTTCTGTAACAGACACAAAATGGCTGTCATTTGTTGATGGTTCACGGTTGTGCCAAGCCTTAATTTTTTAGAGCAAGAATCTGTTAATTTTCAGCAGTGTGTTTTATGTCTTTTTAGTTAGACTGATCAATAATTTACAATATCTAAATGGTAACACCAGGTCACACACAGAGATCCATGCTTAAGTGCTGAGTTTTCGTTGTGAGTTGGTTTTACGAGATTTAACAGAATAAAATACTTGGTTTAGGTGCATAATAAACTAGTCTGAACGCTTGAAATCCCAGCATTTATTTTCAGAGTGTGACCAAGGTCATGACACAATGATAGAGCAAGCATTGTCCGTAACTTTCTCGCAATCTGATTGGTTTATTCCCCAAAATGAGTTTTTTTTATTGACCATTGAATTGCGTGACACACTGACACAAGCGGCGTGCTCTACACTCTTATCGGCAATGGCAAATTAGCCAATCATATTTTGAGATTAGTAGCAATTGTGTTGAAAAAAGTTATTTTTATTCAGGGTTTACCTTTTCAAATGAAGGAGAACTCAGACAGAGATAATATGAGCAGGAAGTGCCAGTAATAAGTACTGTTTCCTAAGGCATGAACTGCTGGGGGTGGGGGGGCATGAAACTGTTGAATAGACAATTGAATAGATAATTAAATGGGTGAACGAAGAATTGAATATAAAGTGAATAGCTGAATGTTGAATGGGAAGTTGAATATTGAATAACGCGTTGAATGTTGAATATAAGTTGAATATTAAACGCATAGTTGAATACAACGAATTGAATATTGCTACATTTGGCTTGCCATAATGCACGTAACATTTCTTTCAAGCACCAAAGAATTCCTAAACATTTTATTTGAAGCACTATTCTTAGCCCTTGTCACAATATTACTAAAACAGTTGCCAGCAAAGAAGCCTTTCACAGGCAGCAAAAATCACCAGTTGCTGGCTGAAAAGGAAAACCCTGATTATTATTGTTCTTTTTATTATTATTTGAATTACTTTTTCCCTGTGGTCAATGTGAATATAAACCCCCTGAAGATTTTTTCAGGGGCAGTGGCATTGCTTTCATAATATCTCTCTTAGTTTAAAGCACATATACATGTAGAAAAACTTAATTGATACATTGATCAGGCTGTGCCAGGCATTGAAGAGGCCCTCATTTGTGCTGTCACAATCCAGGAAAACTATATATATGTACCCTTCTGTCTAATCCTTTTTAACCCTTTCACTCCTACCTTGTCTGGACTCAAATATCACCTTGGTCCTGAATTAATTAGGCTTACATCACATAATTATGAAGTACTGTTTATTTCACCTTAATAACTTTAAAATACTAGAAAAAAACCTATTACACGTAAAAGAAAAGTTGTAGTCAAGAGAATAAGCTATCGCACATGTCAAATCGGTCTACATACAAACGCCTACAAAATAAGAAAACTATATTTATATATATATTTATCTATATTTATAGCACAATTTGAATTTCCCGCGCCATGCTGTTGTCCATTCACGGCTGTGAATGAAACAAATCTACTTCGAGGCTCAGGAAAACTTCTAAATACAAATTTAAGGTACAAAAAATGGTCAAAGAAATAAAATAATGTCTAATTGTCAGTGTCTGAACCGTTATTTTCACCCTCTGGGCGAAGAATACTATGCCATTTGACGAAACAATTTCCCTTACAAAGAATGACCTTGCACCCGTGGCAGCCAGCTCGGGATTCGCGAGGCCCATTGCTCTTTTTGTTCCCTTTTTTAAGCCTGAGACTTCTGGCCTTGCAGGCTTCACAGAGCAGCGCTTTCTTATTCTTTTGAACAATTCGATCATATATATGATCTAGTACATCCGCAAGGACAGGTTCTGCTTGTGGACGGCCAGCACACTTTCGTTGAATAACAAGCTTTATTCGGTAGAGTTTGTGCTCTGGATGATTCGGTGCTGGTAGTGTTCTTGGGTCTGAGATGTGAAGATATATATCGCATTAGTTCTAGAAATCTGTCTCAAACTTTTGCTATGCTTGTCTGATGGAACTGCTCATCCGAAGACCAATAAGGGAAAATATTTGGTAACTTTATAATTCCCATCAAGATCAGAATGCCAAGGAATGCTTTGATTCCTGTCACAGAAGTAGGCAAAAAATCACCTAGCATTTCTTCTTGGTTGAGGTTGATTTCAGCCATGTAACTGTTGTTGTTGTTGGTGATAATTTCGAACAGGTCCACTGTAAACAGGCAAGACATAATCTAGAACGGACGAATTCAGAGGCATTCTTCTTACAGGGCCAACATGCTCGGTAAACTCGGGTGTTTCTACGTTCTCGGGGCTTTCATTCCACTGAATTTCATCGCTTTCCTCCGATGATTCTTCGTCTTCCATTTCCTCTTCAATTGACACTTTGTCACCGTAGTCAAAATCTTTACGCGTTTGGTGAAACATTTCTACTTCTTCTCGGCTAAAGCCCAGAAAGTCACCTTTATCATCAGAGTCATCGAACGGTGACGCCATTTTTTGATAACAGCGAAAAAATCGCAAAGTTGAAGTTCAAAATTCTCGGTGAAAGCAATGTTTCACGGGGAAGTCGTGTATGAGAAAATTTTTATTTGGCACGTGCTGGTTTCTTTACTGAAGGTCACATGACCTCAGCATTAACCAATGAAGAGAAAAGAGCTGTTGAACTGAGCTACCCCAAAGAAACGTCGCTTGATGTAAATCAGACTTTCGCGTGACATGAGTGTCACGTCAGTTGATGTAAATAGGAGTGAAAGGGTTAACCTACAGTAAAGCTAACATTTGTCAGCCCCTCTTAGATGTACATGTGACAATAGCAAACACTCCCTACTCTACGATTACTCCTGGTTGAGTATTAAGATTTTGTGTGAAACTGTTGTCATCTCCTCTAATGTAATGTATTTCCCTTTTTCTTTGTTGCTTTGTTTCTGTATTTTAGGAGTGTAGTCCATTAGTAATTCTGCATCTGGGTTACATTGACTATCCATCCTATGTGGCAGTTGTCAAATTTCATAATCTCAACCTACCCCCGGGAATAAGCATCAAAGATATTGACTTTGAGGTAAGGGTCTCTAGCGTATTAATTTTGTAGAATTGACTTCTTGGCAGCAGTTATGCCCACATTTGAAACAGGGAGCTACTTTTATTATAATTAAGTGCTTGTTAGTCTGCAGCTGTCCAGTAATTAATTAAATACAGGGCTATTTTGGAATCTATCACATGGAGATGCATTGTAAACTTGTCATTTCCAGTTAACTAGTAATTTGATATTGTTTCTGTCTCCAACACTGATACTAATTCCTTGAATTTGTTGGTAATATTATTATATCGTTATTATCATTATCGCGATCATTATCATTAATATTTAATCATCAATAAGCAAATGTCTGCTTTTCCAAGGTTCTGTCTATATACATACAATTCCATGTTGGAGAATAGTAGTTATTAAAGACTGCAGGATGCTGGTAGTTTTTATCGGTATTAGACTAGTTTCATATTCTCAGTATCGGACTGGAACTAGCTTGAAGTGGAGGCCAATGCGGGGGAATTTGTTAAAAACTATTTGCATATGAAAAGATTGACCCGCATTAGCCTCCATTGCAAGCTAGTGCTAATCCAGTACTGAGAATATGAAACTGATCTACTGACTTTTAGGAAATGAAAGCTGAGATTTTAATGAATTCCATTCCCAAATTAATCCAAATTATCTTAATTGCAGTTAAAACACTACAATGCAGATTTCACTCAGGTGGAAATCTGGTTCAGATTTGTCTTTCTTGTCCTGACATTCATGGTGACAGTAAGTTTACTTCAGTTGGCCAACATGGCATTCTATCAAGCATACTTTATGTCAACCCTTTTACTTCTTAGAAATTCCTCCTTGGTGAATGCTTTTCACTTCCTGACATGTTAGTCAGGAGAATCTGCTATTAGTATCACTGAGGTTGCTTCTTTGGTATGTACTTAAACAATTATTCTCTTCAATCTCTGCTTCACAGTTCAGTAAACATTCTGCTACTTTTCACCTCGATTTCTGAGAACAATTGTTAATTATCTGTCTGCCAGTAATAAAGTCAGTTAAATTAAATGGTGATACCAAAACTGAATTGAGTAATATTTAATGTATTTACCTATAATTTCATATATTTCTAGTGTATGTTTGCTCACTCCTTGAGAAGATTTCCCTTGCGTGAATGGTCCATTGAACAAAAGTAAGTTTCAAGCCGTAGCTAGAAATATATTTTTATCTGATGATTAAAACAAAATGGCAGTACATGTAGCTGAACAGTTTGTAAACTGATTGCTTCGTAGCGTATAGATTTCCCTATACCAACTGCTAAATAAATGTAATTTATTAACTTGAGTTTTTAAAAGAGGGTAGAAGTGAACTGTCTCATGTTTGGTGCTTACCTCTTGTCTTCAATTTTTCTTTTGAGTTTGCGACACTGTTCTATTTGCATCTGAAATTTGATGTGCATGCAATAAGCAGTCAAGGAAAGTGACAGATGGTCTGTACTTGTAAAATATTGGTCTCAGTCCATTCTTTTACTCTTTTATGCAAGGTTGATAAACTGGCATTAGAATAACTTCACCAATGTGTTCTTGGAATGGACCTTATGCTACAACCTTGGACAAAACCTGTCGAGACATGACAAACAAACCTATTTTTTGCACTCACCATGACAAAAATGCTCACCGTAGCTAATTAAAAGACCATTTCCCCCTTCCCCTATTGCAATGTTGTTTGCAGTAACACAGGAAATGCACACATGAGCTGTGAAGCCAAAACAACATTGCACCAGAGGTGGGGAGGGGGACAAATTTGTTCCTTTTGGGCACAATGGTTGCATGGCTCGAGATTTAAAATTGTATTGAAATGTCTCAACAGTTTTGTCTGGGGTTGTAGTCGTAAAGAATCTACATGTACTGCTGTAGTCTATGTGAAAGTGTTGGTGCCCTGCTTATCTCCTACACTGTAGCAAATGCTTGTTGTTTTTGTTCTGGTTAGGTGGATGTCCATTCTTCTCCCGTTGTTGTTGCTGTACAATGGTAAGCAACATCTGAAGCGATTTGCAGTCATTTGCTGTTTAACAGTTTGCTTCACAGAACAATATACATGTATATGAGTTACACATACAGTAGAAATACAAAATGTAACTGCATAATGCACTTGAAGTATGCATTTACTTGCATCCCCTCTAAACTATTTTACTTCCAGTTTTTTTTTTCAGTTTTCTCTCATCTACAAAAAGAATGCCACTTCCTTTTTCTTCTTTAATGAATAACAGGAGTTTTACTGTGGCTTGCTAAGATATCCAAGCAACAAGAAAAACTTGCAAAATATAAGATGCTCATTCCTTATTAGTCCCATAATTCATTGTCCAACCCAGTTTTGTGTGTAACGTCAGAATGGGAAAGATATATATATATATATATGTATATATGTATATATGTATATATGTATATATGTATATATGTATATATGTATATATGTATATATGTATATATGTATATACATATATGTATAAAATAACTCAGATACTATATGCACGCTGATTGATCGAAAACCTATGGGCTATTGAGCTGGTAAACCCATAAAAAAGAGAACATTTTCTATTTTTGTTTAATTAAAGTTGTTGCGTATTGGGTCGTTTCGTTAGGGAGTTTCCAAAGTAGACGAAGAACTCAACCAACCTTTATTATTTTACAACTACAGAACCGAAAGTGAACTTTGCTCTCCAATGCACTAAGCATCATGTGAGCACGAGGTACGACGTCATACACCACATCTCCTCCCTTCTTAGGCAATACTAACTGAGCAACAAGTTCTTATAATATTCTTGAAACCAAACGTAAAGGGTTAATAATGAATTCAAGTCCAAAATACTAATACAGCGAATCAGACAATAACTGTCAAATAAAAACAATGTCCAAACAGTTCTGGCGCTTATTCTAAAGTAATAGATGCAACGCTTCATAAACTCTTAATACAGATTAGCTAGTTTGTCTCAATCAATCTGTCCGGCGCCCTGCGCACTCTACTGGATCGGCGCAGTGGAATAAGACTGCCTTCTGGTAGCGGAGCATTAGGAGAAGACATCGTCTCTGCCGCAGATGGAGAGCTGTTCGCATTCTCTGACTGAACTTGAGTTCCAGGCTCGGCAGAATTCGACAACGGCAGGCTCACGGGAGGCTGCTGGGGTGATGGAACACTTGTAGTTGAAGTGCCTTGTCGTACAGGATCTAAAGCAGCGTCCAGCGGTAACCTTTCCAAATCCCAGTCATCGACCGCGCTGTCCATGGTATCACGTCTGATGTGGTCGAGATGCCGCTTCCAAACTCGTCCATCGTTCAGAACTACTACATAAGATGTCGGACCACTTCGCTCTGCAACAGAGCCTGGCCACCACGTGTGTTCTCTCTGAAGATCTTTCACCCAAATTCTATCACCTGGGTAGAACTCTCTAAACTTCGCATGCGCATCGTGTGTTTCCTTCTGCTTCGCTTGTGAAACCATTACCTTGTCCCCTACACTTGGGCGAAGGAGGGTTAGTCTTGTGCGAAGTTCACGCCCCAGGAACAGACTAGCTGGTGTTCTGCCAGTAGTAGGGTGTCTTGTCGACCGGTAAGTCAATAGAAAATTAGCGATGCGTTGTTAAACCGACAGCTTGCTGCCTTTACTTATTTTCATGTGATTCTTGAATGACTGAACCATTCTTTCGGCCAATCCGTTACTGGCTGCATGATAGGGTGCTACACGTACATGCTTAACACCGTTCATCCTCAAGAAGTGTGCAAACTCTTCGCTGCGAAATTGAGGACCATTATCACTGACACAATGTACTGGCAATCCGTATTTGGAAAATAGTTCTCGTAAGATAGCAATGGTCGCGGTTGCTGACGTGTTTCGTGGCATAAAGTATATTTCTGGCCAGTGCGAGTGTGCATCAACAAGGATGAAATAATGCCCGTTTTCATCTTCTGCGTAATCTATGTGAATGCGATGCCAAGGATTACTCGGCCATAACCATGGGTTAAGTGGCGCTACAGCTGGTGGCTTCTTAACTTGCTGGCAGCTTTGGCAATTCCTCACAGTTTGTTCTATTTCTTGATCAATGTTAGGCCACCATAAGTAACTACGTGCCAATTCTTTCATCCGAACAATCCCTGGGTGTCCTGAATGCAATTCTTGAAGCATGTCTTTGTGGTACCGAGTAGGTATGACTACCCGAAGTCCCCACAAAAGACAGTCTTGCTCCACAGACAACTCAAATCGACGATTAAAGTAGGGTTTGAGGCGCAGATCCTCCACGTGCTTTGGCCAGCCTTGCCTGACATATTCTAGAACCTTTGACAGTGCTGGGTCTACTCTTGTGGCGTGGTTTATTTCTTTGTGAGTAATGGGTACCGAATGGATCAGTCGTTCTTCGACATGATATGCAGAATCCTCATCATTACGCGTTGACGGCAAGGGCAACCGTGACAGCGCGTCAGCCACTGCATTTTGCTTTGATGGAACGGACCTGATGTTGTAGTTGAAAGCTGAAAGAATGATCGCCCAGCGCTGTAGACGCATCGCTGTTAGCGAGGGGATGGCTGTTTTAGGACCCAAAATTCGTTCCAGAGGCTTATGATCCGTTTGTATCGTGAAGTGACGGCCATATAGGTACAAATGGAACCGTTTTAGCCCAAACATTATCGCCAAAGCTTCTTTGTCGATCTGCGCATAACGCTTTTCGTGTTCGTTCAATGTTCGTGACGCATAGGCAATAGGGCGTCGTTCGCCGTTAGGACACACGTGCATTATGACCGCACCCAAACCATATGGAGAAGCGTCCACCGCTAATTCTACAGGAAGGCTAGGGTTGTAATGCGTTAGCACAGTTTCTGACGTTAGTGCACATTTCACATCAGAGAAAGCCTTGTCGCAGTTCGACGACCAATTCCACGGCTTATTTCCTAGGAGCTCGTACAAAGGATGGGCAAGGGTTGATAACTTGGGGATAAAGTTGGTTAGTGCCGCCAACATTCCCAAGAACGATCGTAATTCGGTGACGTTGCGTGGAATAGGTGCTTTTTTGATGGCCTTGACCTTTTCACCCGTCGGCTGAAGACCCTTCTCTGAAAAGCGCAATCCAAAGTAAATGACTGATGGTGCCATAAACACACACTTCGGTAGTTTGACTCGCAACCCGTACTTCTGAAACTGTTTCAGGACTGCTTCTAAATTCTTCACATGCTCCTCGTCATCAGAGCCTCCTACAAGCATATCGTCCATGATAACACAAGTTCCTGCTAGTCCTGCAAGCACTTGTTCGATGAAACGTTGCCAAATAGCGGGGCTGGATGAAATTCCAAATGGTAACCGCGTGTACCGGAACAGACCCTTATGGGTGTTAATCGTACACAGTTTTTGTGACTCCTCGTCTAGGATCAGTTGTTGATATGCACTTCGCAGATCAATCTTCGTGAACTTCTTCCATGAAGACACACGCCCTCGAATCTCCTCCAATGTTGGAATCGGAAACTGCTCGGTCTGAATTGCTGGGTTGACTGTGCCCTTATAATCACCGCAAATACGTACTGTACCATCGGTTTTAGGAACACAAACAATGGGCGTTGCCCAGTCGCTCACTTCGACAGGTTTTAGAACCCCATCATTTTCCATGCGTTTTAGTTCTTCCTCTACCGCGGAGCGAAGGGCATAAGGTACTGGGCGTGCCCGTTGAAATACCGGTGTTGCGTTTTCCTTTAGGTACAATTTCGCCGTAACACCTTTAACAGTCCCCAGTTCAGGCATGAAGACGTCAGCATACAGTTTCTTAAGACGTTCGACCTCTACATTCGTCTCATGGGACACCGAGAACTGACCGTTTGGGGATGGAAAGAGGTTTACCCAGTCGAGGCGAATTTTCATCATCCAAGATCGTCCAAGCAACGGAGGGGCGTACCGTTCTGCACGAACAACTAGAAGAGGTAGTGTCGCGCGTTGCCTGTTGTACTCCACGTCAACTAAAATCTTTCCCGCGACGTCCAGCGGTGTGCCAGCATAGGCATGGAATGATTTCTCTACTGGATTGAGCGAAAGGTATTTGAAGTACCGCTCGTAATCTGCGTAATTTAGAATTGAAGCAGAAGCACCCGTATCTACTTCCATCTGAAATTGAACATCTTCAATAAGCACAGGAACTCTCACAGCAGGAGCTGAAATTCGTGATTTTTGTGACTCAGGTTTTTGGTTCTCTACCAGATTAAAGACTGACCCCAGGAACTCGTCTCCTGTGTCCTCACACACTTCATGTTCAGAATCCTGATCCGTGTGACGTACATGCTGTTTTCCTGCCGATCGTTTGGGAAATGGTTTCACGTTGCGACACTCAGACTGCAAGTGACCTGTTGCGTGACACTTGAAACATTCTGACCCTTTGTATTTGCAATTGTTCGGAGTGTGGTTGGTTAATCCACAACGAAAACATTGTTTCCTTGGATTCTCGTACTGCTGAGGTTGTTTACCATTGCCACGATAATGTCTACCAGAGGAGCGACCACGTGACAACCGATGTTCTCGCTTGACCTTGTTTACGTTGGAAGACGAATTTTCACTGTGAGAAATCGCTCCAAGGTCACGTACATCCTTCTGAGCTATTTCCTGGGCGATGGCAGTGTCCATGGCTTCTTGAAAGGTGAAGTTATTCTATAATAATTTCCGTTTAATCTGCTCTGAGTGAAGCCCGCAAATAAATCGATCGCGTAGACTATCGTTTAGCTGTTCGTTTGTGAATTCACATGTCCCAGAAAGATTTTTCAGCTCTCTCACAAAGTTGACGATACTTTGACCTGGTTTCTGAGTTGCAGAATGGAACCTGTATCTTTCTGCCACTTTTAAACGAGTGGGCTTATAATGACCACGCTGCAGCGTTGCAAGCTGGTCGAAGGTCTTCGAGTTTGGCGCGTCGGGAAATGATAAATCTTTCAATACTCGATAAGAACTACGGCCGATAGATGTGAGAAGTATAGCTCTTCGTTTAGCGGCATTATCTGAGTCGTTCTTGATATCGTATGCAATGAAATATTCCTGTAATCGCTCAAGGTAACTGTCGATGTCTTCGCCCTCAGGATTAAAAACATCAAAAGGTGGTCTGCCCACCATTTCACGTGCTTTCGGTCGAGCAGATGCCGGAGGTTCAATGCTGAATTATCCCGTATTCTGGCAATCCACCGTTCGTAGCGGACGTTAAGTTTTCGTTTGCCAAGTTATCCTCGTCGCCACTGTTGCGTATTGGGTCGTTTCGTTAGGGAGTTTCCAAAGTAGACGAAGAACTCAACCAACCTTTATTATTTTACAACTACAGAACCGAAAGTGAACTTTGCCCTCCGATGCACTAAGCATCATGTGAGCACGAGGTATGACGTCATACACCACAAAAGTTATTTTATAAGTACATTAAACTGCAGTTTTTATGGGTTTACCAGCGTAAACGTATTGCATTGCAATACAAAAGATGCTACTTAGTTGGTTAAATGGATTTAATTTTGTTAAGAACTCCAATTTGCTGGGCTAATTTTTCACAAACTTGATCAGCATGAGGTGAAAAACTACGTTCATTGTCTAGCTCTAATCCTAGAACTTTCGCTTGATTTTTCTGCTCAAGAAGAGGACTGTTTAATGTGCTTAAGTTCAGTCCTTGATCTTCAGGGATCAGCCTATTCTGCAAACGCTTTCTGGTCTCATTTAGTGGAAGTTTGTTGGTGTTGGCCTAATTTTCAACTTCGTACAAGACAATAGTCAGCAACCCCTTAAACTTGCTCTTAACATCAATTTCAGCAGAAGCAGTTATGGTTGTGTTGTCAGCATATAAATCTATATTCATTCCACTAGCCTTGGTATGAAGAAATAAAATTCTTTAATATAAAAAGATTATAAAAGGTAATTAAATTCTAAAGTATAATAAAATTCTAAAAGATAATAGAATTCTAAAATATAATGAAATTCTAAAAGATAATAAAATTCAAAAATATAATAACATTCTAAAAGATTATAGAATTCTAAAATATAATAAAATTCTAAAGCATAAAGAAATTCTAAAAGATAATAAAATTCGTAAATATGATAAAATTCTAAAATACAAAAACATTCTTAAAAAAATACAAAAAAAAAAAATCCTAAAAGATAACAAAATTCTAAAAGATAATAAAATCCTAAAAGACAAAAATTTGGCTTTCTAACTATGATGAAAGTGGAAAGTGGCCAACAAGAATTCAGTTATGAAAAGGAAAAGAAGCTAAAGATATAATATTGTGAATTGTTGTCTTGTTTTCCAGATCCGCTGTTCCCCCTCAACTTCTTGGTCAATAGTTGGGTTCCAAGTATGTTTGACTCGATATTCCAGGCATCCTTCCTTTGTGCTCTGCTTTTGTTTTGGTTATGTGCCTTCCATGGTATCAGACAGGTATGTATACTGATGAGCTGTTCTGTCATTCATTGTCAACTGATCCGTCGGCCATTATTTATAGCTTTATGTGGTTGACTCCCTATCCTTGAGCTCCTTGAGAATATCTTTTCAATTACTTGTAAGTTATTTGGACTTATTTATTGATAATAGGCTTAGCTGTCTTTACCACATGTTAAGAGCGCAAACACTGGTACATACCAAACACGATACTGCATTGCCCTTTTTAGTGGTTACATCCTTAACATGGCTAATATTAGAGCCAGCAGGAATGTGCATTTGTTTTGTACTAATTGTTGGATAAAAAAATTATTTAGCAGACAATTAAATTAAAAGACCTTATTAAAATATAAACCCACTTGTCTTTGTTTGTATTGTATTTTGACAGAGTGAGAGAAAATTGTTTAGCTTCTATTTACCCAAAGTTCTCATTGTTGGTTTGCTGTGGATCTCTGCATTTACGTTGGCATCATGGCAACAGTAAGTGGATAAGTTTGTTGACTTGAAGCTGCTGTAGTTGAACTCTCTTCTGTTACCCCTCTCATTCTCTCTTTCCTTATGAACCGACCATTTGACAAGTGGGAGGGTGGATTAGGTGATTTGGTGTGAGCAAGAATTTTTTTCTGAGTGTACAAGTACTGTATTTATGCGTGTATAACATGCACCTGTGTATAATATGCACTCTAAGTTTTGAGCATACTTTTCCAAAAAATTAAACAAATAAGAAATAAGGTTTACAGGAAAAACTAAAGACTAATTCTCTGAAAAGTTATTTATTGAAGTATCTAGAACTCAAAGTTTGCTAAATCTTTATTACAATACCAAACAAAGTTACTTCTTCACAGGAGTTTCCATGCAAAAACCTACCATATTTACCCGTGAAGTCAATCCCATGTGTAAGTCGACACCCAATTTTTGAGTTCCAAAGCTAGATTTTCCTAATTTCTAGGTAAGAATTTCTTGTAAAACTTATCTTGTACTTCTTAGAAGTTTCTTTCAGCAATTATGGATCTGTGATAAGTTTAATATTATCACACATGTACAAGCATTTACCTGGTTTAGCAACATGTGTGTAGGCGGTCATTTTAACCATAATTTTTGTAAAATGCTTACAAAATCAAACGTGATGGTTTCAAGCAAACTTTCTTAAGTGTGAAGAGATAAAAAGTGGCTTTATAAGACAGATAAAACACCAAAGAAGGTTAGGACTCTTCGAAAATAACTCAATAAACAAATGTGCTCGCTGTCAAGTTAAACTGCCAGGTTACTAAGCAGAGAAGTTTCAAGCACGAAAGATGTTTTCTCTGAGCAGATTTGCAGCTTTATTTACAGGAAAATAATAGGTTTCGTGCATAATACGCATCGCAATGTTAAATGTGATGGGGAAAAAAATGTGTATTTTACACGTATAAATACGGTATGTCCAACAAAATTATTTAAATTTTTTTTTCTAGTTGTTTGATGCAGATAAAATGTCTTAATCTTTTTGTGAGATATGTTTTCAGTCCAATTCTGTTTGAGGAAAGTTTTCTGAACTCTTGTAAACAGACTAGAAGTGAAAAAGTGTGTTGTTCCCTTAGCTGTGTCATCTATAATAATGTCAGTCTGAGAACATAACTAATTCACTGCAGTATCTAAGAAACAACAAAGAACACGTCGCTTCTAAAGTGTCACTCTGAAAGGTTGAGAATGAGGCTATCCCTAATGTTTATCCTGAGTTCTACATGTAGATATTTTTCTTAATTTGAAGACAGTGACTCATTTTTGTCATACACTCATCACTTGCTTATGTGCCAGTAACTGGCATGTAACTTCAAAGAAGCACGAAGTTACACTTTGTGACCTCACACATGGAACTCTGGTTACCTTTTATAGTGCTTTATGTTTTGTGTATTCAGTGCTACCATGGTAGGAAGTGCTTCCATGAAGTAGATACTCTTTACCTTTTGTGCAGATACAATGAGCTACAAGACCCAACATACCAGTACAAGATAGATATAGGACATTTTATGGTAAGGAAATGTTCAGTATTGCATTCATTTGCAGTGTTGCTTGTCCTTTTCCACCTTGATAACTAACTGAACCACAAAATTTTAGTCTTCCTGTAGTTTATGCGCCCCTTTTCTCGTGATTTCTAATACTTTCTTCTTTCATTTGCTTAGGGGTTGAAAGTATTTTTTTTCACAATTGGTGCTATTTACCTGGTATATCTGGTCTACCTGTTGATCAGAGCCTACAGTGAACTCAGAGCCATGCCTTACTTTGGTGAGTTTTTGACCTGAATGTTTTTTCAAATCTTATTTTACCGTCTCTCATACAATCCCTCATATACCAAAGATCCCATGCATAAATAACAGTGATTATTTACTTGCTCTTACAAAACAATTGCCATGTCACAACAATGGTTAAGATATCTATTTTGTCTAAAAGGATACTGAAAATTTCATGAAAATGATATTTGAATTTTTTATTATATTCAGTCCTGATAATATGAACATAGTTTATGCTGTCAAGTTAACAAAAATAAATTGAAGTAAAAAAATAAAAAAATAATGATAATATTTAGAAAATCAAAGTAGGACTATGGTGAACTCGTGGATATGTTTACAAAACAGAGAAAAAAGAAATAATTTAAAAATTAATGAGGTGTTTTTTCAGAGTTGTGATTGAATGAACTTGAAGATAATTTTAATAATCTATAATCACAACATAAAAGTGACCAGGGAGCTGAGTAGCTTTTTGAAATAAACATACAGTGAGTACATGACGCCAATCATTTGACTACACTAGGCATCAGTTATAAGGCAGGTGGCAAGCATACAGTTGTTAAAAAATTTGATAACTTAACAAAAGGGTACAGGATTAAATGGCACCGAAACCAAATGTAGTTCTGGTATCCTGCTGCTCACTGTCTGTGTGTTCAAAGTAACAGGGTCCTTCTGAATAAGGTCTGAATTTTGTTGCCATGACATTGTCAATTTTATCATCATTATAGTTTTTGTTGTCTACAAGTCTATTCAATGTATGCAACAGAAATATCCACCTTGATTCTGCAGCTGATAATGAACAAAACCATGTAGGATAGCCCAGCTGATGTGATGATCTTAAAATCCTTAAGACTCTCAATCCTTTATCAAGTTGAATTAGTTTATTTACCATACCATCTCATTTTAGGTTATCAGTGGTATATATATTCAGGGTTGCACTTAAAAAAAATCACACTTGCCATCATTAATACAGCAATACATCTTTGTTTTTATCCTTATAACTTCTTGTTTTTACAATGTAAATATGATGAGTCACACAACAGTAAGCAAAACAGGTAAGCCTATTTTTCCAACATGTCTACTTCAACACAATCTAGTTCACTTCAAGGTAAATTCGGAAATCAATAGACAGAAAACGTTTCATTGTAACGGCTTGTGGTGTATTGTATATAATATAACGCTTAATACATTTTCTACATGACTTACTCTTTTCGAACCCTGGTTCTCCGTCACGGCATGCGCCTCTATATGTAATGGTAAGCGGTAACATACTTCTTGACCGTCCCAATACTTTTCCAACTCCATTCCTGTTAGTACTAACACTTAAATCAGTAGAAAAGTCCTCCATGCGATGTTTCTTATCCAGGTTGGCCGCAGAAGTTCTTCGGTTTCACATCATGGATTCGTCAATTTATTCTGTTTTCAGTAGTGGTTTCGTTCAATAACGAGTACTCATTTCGCTCAAATAAATTCTCATTCAAGTGCTAATTTCGCTCTATGAGTTCTCATCAAAGCTTACTATATTAGCAAGAGATTTTCTCATCTTCAGATCACTTTCGAGCCAACTGAAATTCATATACTGCTTGTAATCTTGGGGGCGGTCGATGGCGGTCGATGTCGGAAAAGCGAATAGTTATCATCTGTTCACGTTTAGCGCCTGGCCGAGTAAAAGGCTCATGAAATTCAGTCTCCAAGTTGGTCATTGTCCTAACTGGAAACATTTAAACTCCTTTTGATTTTAGTAAGACCGCTAATGAGGCCCTGTTAGTAAGGTTGTTTATGTCGCGCGTCTGAGTTTCAAACCTTTTCACGTCGCGATTTCGGAAGGTCGAAGGTCGCTGTCGTAATTTCCCGTGAGCGGCTCATCGTTCGTCGCCATTTCAGGTCCTTTATGTCGCCGTTTCAAGGCCACGTCGCTTGTCGAAATTTACCCCTAACAGGGCCTCGCTAATCGTCCTCTTAAGCTACAAAATCATTACAAACTCTGGCAACGGTACGATACACTTTCAGCGTGAACTTTCATCAACAGACTTCCGTGACTTCGGTCACGACAATTGTCGTCTTCATATCGGTGCCCCCGAGTTCTATCCGACTAATTACGAAGTGTGTCTACACTGGAGTGAGTGAGTGAGTGAGTGAGTGAGTGAGTGAGCGAGTGAGTGAGTGAGTGAGTGACAATTTGCATATCGGAGTCCCCACAAAAACTCGCAAATACGCTTCGCGTATCCACGAGTTAAAAATGAATAAAAAAAAAAACATTTCATGCTGAGGGACTGATAGGTGATGAACTTCTTTATCATTTGTTTTTTATGTATCCTTCCCTCATGAACAGATGTCCGCCTCAAGTTTCTCACAGGACTGATGCTGATTGTATTAGCCATAAGGTAAAGTGCACAAAATGTTGCTGTGACAAGATTATTATGAAAAGTATAAAACCCTGTTTTTTTTTTTAGTGTAATGGGCTTCATTACCTGCGAGACTAGTACAGTAACATTTCATGATTTTCTTTCAAGCCTTTACGTCCCAGTTTCATGATACAAATTCCCCCCAGGTGTCCTATAGATTTCAAGCAATAACAGTAAGCAGATTGTGCTATCAAAATATCAATTTAACATTTTGTCCTGCATGAACAAGAGAACAAAACGCCTCATGATTTTCTCAGATACCCTTAGGGCCTTTAGTCCAAGTGTTAAGTTACAAATTCTCGTTAGAGGTCCCATGAAGTGGATACAGTAACGATAAGGAGAAGATACACTGTCTCAAGATGTCACTGCAGCACATAACATTTTGTTCTGTTGTTCTTGAATTTTAGTTTGGTCATCACTGGACTTAGATTTGGAACAGGAGTGCTGCAAGACAATTTTGTGGCTGAGCTTGAAACACACTATGAGAACTATATCCTTTAACCCTTTAACCCCTGAGATCAAAATCTGAATTCTTCTAACTGATCTCAATACATCTTACATTACAACAGTGTGGAGATTTTCATGTTATATCAACAAAGACCTATACAAGTTTTCAGATTGCATATTCTCATGAGCTCTACGGTTGCCTTTGTAGTATTATGTTTAAGAGAAGATGCATGTTGGTCACTCTCAGGGAGTAAAGGGTTAATGATTTTCTGAGAAATTGTAATTGCCTCGAACATTCTTCAAGGTATTGTGACATGTTCAGGGTTATATAGAACATCATCAAAACCATCACAAATTCTCCTGATTGCTCAAATAAGAATACTCTGATGAATGTGATATAACATGGAAATGAAAAGCTTCACTGTCGGGCATAAAGTACCTGCTGAGCAAACTTTGAGCACAGTTCTGGATATAGCTGGATTTTCTTACACTGAACATGTTTGACAAAATCAATTTTGTTGTCCTCTTTCAGCAACAATTGAATGGCAGTGGCATACAGGGTCTATGATGAATTTCAGGCCAATTTTCATTAACCCTTTAAGTCCCAGTAGTGAACAGCATCCAAATTTTCATTACAATATTCGGTGTTCATCAACCATTCATGTTATGTGAATAACAAAAATGATAAAAAAAGAGTTATATTGATATTATTAAGCAAATTCTCCTTACCAGTACCATAACAAATATGTGAGAACAGTTAGGAGAAAATGAATATTGATATTGGGGCTTAAGGGGTTAAGCTTTAAATTGGCCATTTCCTACAAACCAGCCACACAATAAACTTGGCTCATATCATGCTGTGAACTTGTCAAGTTTCAGCAGAAACAAAAATTGACCAGAAATTCAACTTAGACCAGTTGGCCCTGAACCTTTCAATTTAGAGGGAATCCCAGTACAACTTCAGGCTTATAATTTATTGCTCTCAATGTAGAAACGAGTACTAGAGACAAAGGTATTAGTAACCCCTTGGTAGACTCTGATCCAACCTGGCAATTGTCTTAGTGCCTGTCTATAGTGGGGTAGGGAAAGTGAAAGATTCTCCCACTGATGCTTACGTCTGGTATAATATCAAAATTGTGTTCTTGAGTTGTTTTATTTTATTTTTATTTTTATTTTATTTTTTATTTGCCACACACAATGAATTACAAGCAGAATAAAAACGATAATAAACAGGTTAATTAACATTAAATTTAAAATTTGTACATTACTTGGGAGGAGTGACTGTGGCGGGGAAATCTCCAGGAAGCCGAGCTTATGAGGAATAGAGATTTCCCCCCACAGGCAATTAAATACTAGGCGGCATTTTAAAAAAATAGAGAAAAAAGTCGTTTATTTAAATATATCAGTGTATCTAGGGGAAAATATAGATATAGGGTGTTAAGGTAGAGTGTTCAGTGTTAAGTTCCTGTTAACATCCTTGACATATAGTACCTGCAGAATTCCTCACATTTTATGGACTGCTCAACTTTTACCTGTATACCATGGCGTTTGTGTACTCACCATCCAAGAATGCACTTTATGGTATGTGGTAGTGCTCGTAAGTCACTGAATCAATCATCAATCAATCCAACAATCAATCAATCAATCAATCAACCAATTTACCAACCAATGAGTCAGCCAGTCAATCAATGAATCTACCAATCAATCAATGAATCTACCAATCAATCAATAAATCTACCAATCAATCAATGAATCTACCAATCAATCAATCTACCAATCACTCAATCTACCAAAATGAGTCTACCAATCAATCAGTCTACCCATCACTCAATCTACCAATCAATGAATCTGCCAATCAGTCAATTTACCAATCAATCAATCTACCAATCACTCAATCTACCAATCAATCAATCTACCAATCAATCAATCTACCAATCACTCAATCTACCAATCACTCAATCTACCAATCAATCAATCTACCAATCAATCAATCTACCGATCACTCAATCAATCTATCCAACCAGTCAATCAATCTACTGGTCAATCATGAAAGCACTGAAATGAAGTTATTGTCCAACTAGTCTTTATTGTTCAGAAGTGGAGTCTTAGCTACTTGCCGTTGTAGAGGTAAATCACAGTTACAATAGGGCTCAGAAAATTAAGGTTATATTGGTTTTTACTATATGGCTACAATAGTACGCACACTCTGATTGGCTGCTTGGAGGGCAAGATTTTCTTGTAATGATCGGGCATTATGAAAATTTTTCAAAAATTTTTTTTTTCTTTAATGTAGACAAAACTTGTCTCATTTTCAAAGAAACTGTCTTTTTCTGTCTCTTCTTGTTTCGATCGCACGGTCAGATGTGTTTCGGTTCAGTGAACATGACCTCGAATGACCTCTTGCGCGCGCAAGCGGACATTTAAAAACCCTTGTTTTTCCAATGCTAAAAAGGCCATATAGTAAATAACTTATTAACCTCGTATGTTCGGTCATTACAGGGAAATCTCGGACCTTGGTCTTGACTCGGCCTTGACTGTATTGATCTCGCTGTCGCTCGGCCAATACATGAAGGCCTCGATCCGAGATTTCCCTGTAGTGACCTCACTCTCGGTTAATAAGTAGTGTATATTGCCACCTTTCCATGGTAGCCCAAGTGAAGCCTTCCATGTTTTTGGGGAAGGATTGAAAGCTACTGATAGACCTGAAAACTCTCTCTCTCTTTTAATTCTTCAATATGTCATTTGTATTTCTCTGTATGAATAAATGAACGAACTAACAAGGTTTATTAACGTATCTTAAAAGTGCCACACAGTCGGAGAGTCCTGTGCTAATAGTGGACATCAAACAAACTAAGAAATGTAGTACTCCTCGTTCCCTAAATGCCTATGTTCTTGGCTATTACTTGTCTCTTTCTAGAATCATACTTCCGAGATCAGTCGACATTTTCAATGTTGAACGAATCTGAAGACGAGGATACCATTATAACCAGGTGAATAAAGCACTTTGTGTATGGTCATGTATTTCAGTTCCAATTAATTGTGTTACATGTTGAGTATTAGAACGTTTCTTTTAACCGAGCAAGGCTGGATTTTGCTTTTTAAGACTGTTGTTGCATCGCAGTAGCTGCGAGTTCTCAAGGAGCCGCAACGAAACAATACGAGGAATGGAATGGTTGTAATATTGGACATGTCGTGTTCGTTCTTAGTTTTGTCTTGGTCATGTGATTTAATAGGCACTTTTTTCAATACCTCAGCTTTGTTTCTTTTACTGGCGCGAAACGTGAATCACTTTCAATGTGACAGAATGATTCGCGTTGTCTTGTTGTTAATTCATGGATTTCGTTCTTGGATTTTAGTTAGGTGAAGATTGTTTATTTGTTGTTTAATTTTTTCCAAGATTTTAGGCAGCCAAATAACAGTTGTTTTTCTTTACTTTGTAATTAATTATTTCCATTTCCCCAACTGAAAACCACTTTGGTGAGTGGGCTCTCTGAATAATTTAATATTATTAATGATGATGAAAATATTAATAATTAGTTAATTAATTGATAATAATAATAATATTAATAATAATAATAATAATAGTAAATATTTTTACTATCATTGTAATAAGTAATAATGGAGGTAATAGTGATATTATGTAGTTGTTGCTCTTGCTGTTGTTTTTTAGTTATTTACTGTCCTTATCTTTCACGTGCAGCACTCAGCAAGACAAATCTCACCTCAGCAGCAGTGAAGAGGAATACTAATAGTGCATAGTGTTATCCTCGTGCGATGTAAACACAAAGCTGAACCTAAGGCATTCTTCAGAATAGACACTGGTTTTGTATACTAAATAGACACAGATATTTAATAAAAGGTCAGCTTGGTAGCTAATTACAGTCGAACCTCGCTGTCTCGAACTCTCTAGGGAAACGAGAAATAGTTCGAGATAGCAAAGGCTCGAGATAACCGATAGTGAATGACTGAAAAAGAAAACAATCCAAGGGAAGTGAGTTTGAATTTGAGATAGCGGGGAGTTTGAGATAACCGACAATAAATGACTGAAAAAGAAAACAATCCAAGGGAAGTGAGTTTGAGTTTGAGATAGTGGGGAGTTTGAGATAACCGAATTCGAGGTAGCGAGGGTCAACTGTACATTCTTAACTAGCCTCGGCTCAACCGAGTTTGTCTCAGAGTCCAGTTCCTTGGTCATAGAATGCGGCCTTAGTACTAGTACTACTAGTTGGTTCTAGTTACAGGTGAAACTAAGGAAAACACCATAACAGACGTTTAAGTATATCATGCATGAGGCGCAAACCAAATCGGAAGCGAGGTCCTTTATAATTTGTAGGAGGTCTAATAGGTTCTGGTTTTAGTTGTTCCGTTTTTATTCAAAATGAACAGCTTCTCCTTCACTTGCTCTTCGCCTTCGCTGCTGTTATCTTGCGCGTCACGCAACCCTCTCCTCCAGGGAGGAGCGTTGCATCACGTGCCAGACAACCGCTGCCAAGAAGACAATTCACTTGCTTGTCAGTCTGCGAGTTTAGAGCTGTTTCGTTATATGAATCTCTTATGCCGCGTTCACACCAACTAAACTTGTTTACTTAAACTAGGTTTTGAAATTTTCACAACAGCCTCCCAAACGATTTAAGTCCCATTTTTACATATAGTGAGAAAAAGAGTGTAACAGTGATCCATTTGAAATAACTTTCATGTTAGTGGAGAATTTATACGGAACTGTTTTGCTCAAAATGATTCCAAACCATGTTTAACTAAACAGCTTTTAAACATGTGTAAGCTCCGGTGTGAACGCAGCACTAGACTTTTTTTTCTAAACGGTGGTTTGTATCAAAGAAACAAATTTCAAAGAGGTCATCAAGGACACGTGTTAGCGTAACACCTTGGAGAAGTTAAAAATGTAGTTTTTTTTTTCGAACTTTAAAAAGTTAAGAGCAGGCTGTTTTAAATGATGTATTGAAACATAATATTGTTTTACTGACATATTCATGTGTGTACAGTCTTTGTATTTAATGTCAGTCCGTCGAGTAAATAATTTAAAATAAATCCTGCTGTAGGTACAAGTACCAAGTAAAGCATAGAGCTGCGGTAATTCATTAGCCAAGAAACCCTGGAAGGTGATCGTTAGCAATTATCGGGCGATACTGAGTATGATATGAAGAATTATGCTGACCGGCAGGATTTTTAGTAGCAGTGCATCGGGTTTCATTGGGGTCTTTAACCCTTCCACTTCCAAAATCGAGTCGAACCAATACGTCTGTAGATCATTTTAATATCCGTGAGATTCAAAGTCTTTTATTTATCATCATACTTTGTATTAGTTTCTTTGTTTTGCGGTTGGTACGATCTACAAATGACGTGAACACGGGAATTTGACAACTAAACTGACACCACAAAACAAGTAGCGATCGGAGGGTCGTTGGCTTGGCTCTTCGTGTGAGAAGTTGGAGTTCCTGTTTGTGTGCTCTCCTGTGGTGTGCCGGAGAAATACATCTTTCAGTTATTCTTGAGGCTCAACACATTCCATCTTTGTTATTTCACAATCAATTGATATCGGCATTTACATCCGTGCAGTATGGAGGTGGTCTGTTCTTTGAACTAAGTTCAATGGCCTTGCTCGCACCAGTCTCCTATAGCTCAGTGGTAGAGCGTCGGAACTTTTAATTGGAAGGCCATAGATTTGTCTGCTATTGGGAGAACTTTGTTCTGCCTTTCCCGAGTTTGACCGTGACTTGCTGATAAGAAGACATCTTTTACTACAACACAAAAAGGAAAGGCTTCAGGGGAGCTATTGCTTTGGTGTTTAAAAAACTGTGCTTTGAAAATGTTATATCATATGTACGGTAGATATATTTTTTCAGATTTTAAAAGAAGCAGACATAGTAAACATATAAGATATTCCGCTCAATAATACATACAGTGGTGTAAAATGTCTCAGGGAACAATTCTGTACTGTTGTTACTATTTCAGTTGTTTTCACAAGAAAACGGACAGATTAATAAATGTTACATAGAAAACTAATTTTAAACGACAGGTTTGGCGCATGCGCAGCAAGAAGTGCAATAAACTGTCAAGAGTTGGTTTTTCGTCAATCTCGTCCCCAGAGTCCGCTCGTCTTTGGTTGTTACGCGGACCTCTGGCCAAAAGGGATTTGAAGTCCGCAAATCGCGGACTTCCGGTCAAACTGCGCAAAATCGAAAGTACTAAACCAAGACGGCGGAGATAAGCGTTCCACGGGCATTCATTTTATAGACAGAATCAGGTATGGATTACGAGAAGCATCCAGCTTAAAGCGAAGCAAGAAGAGATTTGTAATGTGATCGTGTTAGAGCAATAAGATTTTGTGGTCGTTCTCCCGACGGGTTTTATATTACGGGAAATCGGTAATTAAGGTACTTCAACCCGCCAGTTGTGGATATGGATTCCGTCCGGCCGTAGACAAACACAGAAAAAGGCTATCGACAAACATCTCCATGCTTGGATTGATTATAAGGTAGTAATATTGGCAGTCCGATAACGATAGACGTTTCTTTCATGAATTCAGAGTACCTGAAAACTATTAAATTCATTATACCAAATTTAAAGATACGTATCATTCTGACAAGGTATTAAATATCAAAAAGTTAAATATTGTTGCCCACAAATAAAATATACTGGTGAACTAAACCGAACAAAACGACTTAGAAGGAAAAACCGAGTAGGAACGACTTGAACGATTATATCTTCTCTGGAAAATAGTTATATTAGTCTAAAAACGGAATCGGAAGACGAGCAACAGACAGCAGGAGAATGTATGAAGGTATTTTTCGTAATAAAACGATAGCCGTTCCATTTTGAAGAAATTCCCAACACAGAGAGTTGCAGTTGTGATAGCAATCATTTATCACTATGTGATCTGATATCATTGCAACAGTGAAAATATTGTAAATTTTCTTGATCCAGCAATTATGTTTAGCATTTTCAAAAGAATATATACCCAGTGTCACAAAGTACTGGTTCTGCAATATTATCAGTCATCAATGCCATCATTTGAAATAAAAGCACATGTTATTACTTGACTTCTGAGTAGTATTTCTCTTTGCTATATATATATATATATATATTTATTATATAGACACGAGTGTTTTACTAGAAAATATACCACTTGTAAAATTCATAAAAACTACATCCGGGACCCGAGTGGTTTATTTTCCATAATCTCACACGTGAGTTTATCGATGACATAATTTCGCTAATTTCCCTCCGAAATTTGTATCAGTCTTTTTTCTATATAATAAAAGGAACGTTACACGGCGGCTTAAAGATATGAATTTTATTTTCTCGTGGCAAAAACAATATTTTACTCACTCGCTGCGCTCGTTCGTAAAATATTGTTTTGCCACTCGAAAATAAAATTCATATCTTCGCGCCACCGTGTAATATCCTCTATATATATTCTCTGTTTGAAAGGTTTCAGTAATAGTGCACTGGGACAGACAAGTTTCATTGCCTTTTCACAATGGGTCAGTTTCACCTTAGAGTTTAATGAGCCAGTGATAAAATTGCTATCTAGGACCCCTGCCCTTTTCCCAAAAATGAAAAGTTAATTTAAGCCCGAGTTTGCAAAATTAGACATAACATATTAACTTTGTTACTTACTGCTGTTTACTTCATTTTTATGATGTCAAATACCAATATTTGATAACAACATACAGTTGACCTTTTACACTGGTAAAACTATTAAGAAGAAATTAAAGTTTGTAATGCCAAAATTTTTATGATCTCTCATATATTCATTGCAAGTGTGCTGTGTGTAGTAGCAAGTGTTTCAAGTTTCCTAAATGCCATATGCTTTCAATCATGATTTTCCACACTAACTTTATGGACAATTATTGTTATTATTATCATTATTATTATTACTGGTATTGATATTTTTATTATTATTATTGTTATTTTGCAAAAATCATCATTATTGTTATTGTTATATTTTTTATGTTTAATATATTTTTATGGGGTGGGATGTATGTCCTGATCTAGGTAAAGGTATTGTTCCTCTACTACTACAAGCAATGCAAAAATCTTCTTAATAGGCTTTCCATCAGAGGTGGTAATAATCAAACTAGCTCTAAACAATATCATTTCTTCTTTAAGGCTTAGAATCTAGTGCAATCATTTGTTCATAAAGTTAGTGTGGAAAATCATGATTGAAAGCATAGGGCATTTAGGAAACTTGAAACACTTCTTATATATTCATTGCAAGGCTGCTGTATGTAATAACACGTCTTTGAAGTTTCCTAAATGCCCTATGATTTCAATCATGATTTTCAACACTAACTGTATGGACAAATGACTGCACTGGCATGATTGCCACAAGTCAAGAAATGGTAAGGGCAAAAAAATTCTTCAAGTTCAGGGAAAAGTCAGGGAATTTCAAATCAAGTCAGGGAAAGTTTAAGTATTTGAGAGAAGTCAGGGAAAAGTGAAATTTGAGAGTACTGATTTAATTCTTGCCAATTCAGCTATGGTTTGGTGTAATCAAGAATGTGACATAAAATGTGTTGGAATGGTAGAATTACATGATGGATTAAAAGCTGATTTTGGGTTTCCAAGAAAATCAATACTTTTTCCATGACTTTGTTATCTTAAGAAACTATAATCCATGTACACTGTATGTGACTTTCTGAAAGCATATTAAATAAATGAGGGGAGAGGTGGCTGTGAGGAGAGGTTGGAGGCCATTACCAGGACTAATTTGTGACTTTTCTAATTAGGTGGTAAGGGAAATTTTACATTTTCAGGGAAAGTCAGGGAATTTCAAGATGCTGTGGCTGTGGCAACCATGACTAGATTCTAAGCCTAAAAGAAGAAATGGTATTGTTCAGAGTTGAGTAATTTTTACCACCTCTGATACAAATCCTATTCAGAAGAAAACTGTATTGCTTGTAGTAGCAGAGGAACCTTTTCCCAGATTAGGACATACACCCCCACCCCATAACAGTATATTATGTTAAACACAAAAAAATAACAATAATAATAATAATATCAATACCAGTAATAATAATAATAATAATAATAATAATAATAATAATACAATAATAATCATAAATACAAGAAATGAGAAAATACAAAAAGTTATAATGATATAATAATAAAGGAAATACATAAATTGGGGTTTTATCCCTCAGGAAAAACAATTACGAGTTCTTTAAAAACTAGCTTCGCGAGGTTTTACGGGAGTCGTATTTCTAGTATAGATTATACATTGTGTGTCATTGTTTAAATTTCGGCAAATACCACTGGGTTTCACAAACCAGACTCCAAAAGAATTCCGTCTTGTTTTGATGGTGTTGACTGTTTTCGTTTCTTCCCGTCGCCTTTTGCCAAGGGTGAAAGATGAATTACTGGACGTTGTCGAGTTTTGAAAGCTTTGTCCATGTGCGTCAGTGAAACAGCGATCTGCTGGGCCCTTTTCGTGGTTCGCCTTCGCAAGTTTTCTTCTTTTTTAGCTCACGTCGCGTTTGCGGGCATTTAAAGGATGGACTTTTTGTCGTTTTCTTTCCTCTTTTCAAACGTCGAACTGACTCTTGCTGTTGCCTAGACCACTCTATCGAACTCTATTTTCCTAAGAAACTCCTGGAACTTTGTTGTAGCAGGACATGGACATATATGGCGGGAAATCATCGTTAATGGCAACTTCTAATCCAAAAAATCTTTCCAGGGAGGAAATAATTTTTTCTTTTGATGCCTTTTCATCAAATAGATCTAGCGGGTGATTCTTAAATATTATGTTTTCGTTGCAGGTTCGACAAACTCGCGTAACATCTTTTGTTGTTCTAGAGTCTGGGTTTTGGTCGAGTGTCGAGTGTCGAGGGTGACATGTCGAGTGTCGAGTGTAACATGTCGAGTGTCGATGGTCCCATGTCGAGGGCATAATAATAAAAGGAACCAAATAATAATAAATAAAATATTAATTCTTTAAAAAAAAAATAAAAATAACTATGAAAATAGAATATTAATAGAAATAAAGAACGTACGCTCCACGCTGTAGCGATAACAATGGGGTGACAGGCCTGCACAACTCCCATCCACGTGTAATAGCCGGTTATAGCTTTGCTCTAACGTGTATATCCTTTAGGGATCTGCCCCTTTCGTACGAGACAATAGGGGGATCTTTGAATATTCTTCTAAGCAATGGTTGTTGTTGAATTAAATGCCAGTTCTGCATAAGTATTTGTTTTAAGTTAGGCACTGATGGGCGATATTGTATGACAAAAGGCAAGATTCGCGGGCTTGTTTACGTTTCTGTTGTAGGGCAGCTTTTCTCTCCTCAAATGTAATTTCTGCGAGAGTTGTTGAAACAAGAGTTTCAGGATATTCTCTTTCGATGAGGTTTGTTTTGAATTGTGACATAGCAGTTTTGAATGCTGTTCCAGAGGAGTTAATACGGAGAAGTCTGAATGCTTCGCCCTTGATGAAGCCCAAAAAAAAAACTACCTCCAAACACATGGAACAGCCATGGGTACTAAAATAGCAGTCGCTTTTGCCAACATCTTTATGGGAAAGGCAGAATCACAAATTTTAAATCTAAGCGCTCAAAAACCACTCGCCTGGAAAAGGTATATTGACGGTATATTCTCTATCTGGAATATAAACAAAGACGAAGTCACGCAGTTCATTGAACTAACAAATAGCCACCATCCCACACTTCAAGTTCACGGCTGAAGTTTCTGACACGGAAACAACGTTCCTCGACACAAAAGTTTACAAAGGCAAAAGATTTGCACAAAAGTCTATACTAGACGTTAAAACTCATTGCAAAGCTTCTGAAACATTTCGGTACACGCATTTCTCGAGTTGCCACCCACCAGGGGTCAAAAAGGGCTTCATTAAGGGCGAAGCATTCAGACTTCTCCGACTGACTAACTCCTCTGAAACAGCATTCAAAACCGCTATGTCACAATTCAAAACAAACCTCATCGAAAGAGAGTATCCTGAAACTCTTGTTTCAACAACTCTCGCAGAAATTACATTTGAGGAGAGAAAAGCTGCCCTACAACAGAAACGTAAACAAGACACGCGAATCTTGCCTTTTGTCACGCAATATCGCCCATCAGTGCCTAACTTAAAGCAAATACTTATGCAGAACTGCCATTTGATTCAACAACAACCATTGCTTAGAAGAATATTCAAAGATCCCCCTATTGTCTCGTACAAAAGGGGCAGATCCCTAAAGGATATACTCGTAAGAGCAAAGCTATAACCGGCTATTACACGTGGATGGGAGTTGTGCAGGCCTGTCACCCCGTTGTTATCACTTTCCAACCGTATTTTACAGAATTTTAAATTCTGTAATCTCAGAGCATGAGACGCAGACCTTATAATTTGTTGGACGCCTGGTAAGTTTCCCGTTTCACGACCCATTTGCCATTTGTGTTCCAGTTTGACCGGAATACACCGAAAATACTCAAGCACAAGTAAAATGAAAACACGTGTTGATCGAACTTGAGAGTACGTGTGGGAGTAACCGCACACTTTTGAAAGGCTTTTTGTTTAATCTGAGACCACTTTCCAAAGATAGTTGTCAAAATAATAGAATATCTTATCTTAGGTTTCATTGCACAACGGGCCGCACGCCGTGGTTGATTTCCTGGATTATTTCCGCACAAACCATGGTCAAGTAACCTCGAATTGAACACAGTCACTAAACGTACCACCGGTGGAAGGTTGCTATCAAATAATTCTCTTTAAGTTTGTCTTGTTTTTCTCCATGAGACTGATGCAGATGCAGGGGTAATTGTTGTTACGGATCTGTCAACGCTTTTTCAGATGCATTGATCGCAACCAGGGTGATTCGCTGCCGTCGCTACAGCCTCTATCGGGGAGCGCGCGTTTTTTATTTCTATTAATATTCTATTTTCATAGTTATTTTTATTTTTTTTTAAAAAATTAATATTTTATTTGTTATTATTTGGTTCCTTTTATTATTATGCCCTCGACATGGGACCTGGGTTTTTCGTATATTGAATGTTTATATGCAGATGAACCGTGGCCTGTTCCAAGGTCTCGAATTGTGATGACGAACGAAAAGGAGACCACGGAAGTGATGAGGGATCCCCAGTTCCCTTCATTTTTCCCCGCAAGCCATGAGCCTCGCCCCTTACAATGTTATGGCCTGGAACAGGTAAACTAAACAGCTAAAATTAATGTATTAAAGGACAACCGTCGTAAGAAAGGAAAGACGTCATGTTAGTATTAGCTATGGAGTTTTACTACGCTTGATTCTTTCTATTAGTTTTTGATTTCCGAAATTTTTCTCTTTGATTTCTAACGTGATATTTTTGTATTTCGACGACGAGTTAATTCGTAGGTAGAAAAAAGTAAGAGAAAATACTCGTCATAAATATCAATACAGTCTTTTGGAGTGCTAAGTACAACAAAGAAAAGAAGTTAAAGCTCTGACGTCTACCCATGCCAAGCAACACCACCAGAGTGAGGTTGCAAATAGGGTATTTATGATTGAAACATTCGGAGTGTCTTCGGCAATCTTCGGTGACCATAAAGAACAGTTGGAATTAGAATCGGACATCTTTAAAAGCGACTTGATGAAGGTCAGACGTTATATGAATGTCTCGAGATTCATTTGATTAACTTCTCTTCTCATGGCCATTTTGGGTTGATGGCCAGTCTTGTGCCGGAGGATGGAACCATAAAAGGAGAAGAGCTGACGGTTGACATTTTGCAGCTATTAGTTAATGCACATCGTGAAAAATTAGCTCAATTAGGGATCGTTCATTTTTTACGAGGAAGGGGGAGCTGGTGGGATTAGGGGGGGGGGTCATGCGAAAAAGTGGCTTTCGAGGGGGGGCGTCCCAAAAAATTGGGATAAAGAGTGGAACACTGAAATGTTTTCGTAAATTATACTAATTGCATGATGATTTAACAGGAGCCCATCTATGAAATCGCTGCTTCAAGGGGGGCCACGTGAATATATGATATTCAGCTGATATACAGCTCTCTATAGTATTAGAAATTGTAAATATTGACTTCGTAGCAAGCACAATCAGGTGAAGTAAGGGATAACAGAAAATATCAGAAAAAGTAAAATATTGGGAGAGGGCTGGGTTAGGTTTATATGAATTTGCTCTCTGGGGCCGACATTTGGTGTCCGTTGTCCGTATACTTAGTACAGAAGGTCCGTATTATAGAGGTATTTTTTTTAAATTAAAATATGCTAGAAATTTGTCAGGACATAGGAAACTGTCCGTAATAGAGATGTGTCCGTAAGGAGAGGTTTGGATGTACATATTTTATTGACCACTCCCCAAGGGGCTTTACATGGACAATAAGTTAGTGAACGGGTATTGGATAGACTATCTACAACTTAAGGCAAAAATCAAAATATAAACAAAATCCTAAGAATACGCCTAAAACCTAGAAAGAACTAACGTTATAACTTAAAAGATACGAAAAAGAAACTTATTAAAAGTATCTTGACTATAACTTTATTAGAGACTATATATTAAAGAATACACAGGGTGATTCGCTCCAGAAGATATAAACACTAGGGGTTGCTCTGAAAGAAAGTCAAGTGCTGCAAGGGGACGAACGAAATACAACAGCAACGACAACAAGCTTTATTTACACAACCATACAGTTAGAAAAATTATTGTAAAGTCAACCAATAGGGATAAATGTAGTGTTCATTGGCGCCTATACCGTGAGTTGAGAAACAAGGTCAACCGTAGCATAAAGAAAGCGAAGTCCGACTATTACACTAATCTGATTACAGAATAAGCATAATCAAACATTTAAGACTTCTGGAGAGCTTTCAAACAAACTCTCCCCCTAACTAAAACGACCTCGACAATTTCCTCCAGTTTGTTGGTTGATGGCATCGTCCTTACCTCAGCTCAATCTATCGCCTCGGCTGTTAAAACTTTCTTTGTGAACATAGGGAAGACACTAGCGGAGAAGATTGTTCCCGAGCCTTTTAAAACAACAACAACCGATTACCGTTCTACCTTTTTATTTGAACTGATTAATGAAGGTTTTGTTTCAAGATCCATTAGAAATTTGAAATCTAATAAGGCAGCTGGTCTCGATAGAATTGATGCCCGTCTTCTCAAAGTTGACTTCATTACTCCTTCTTTAACAACTCTGTTTAATGCATCCCTTCAAGCAAGATCTTGCCCTTCTATATGGAAAACCGCAAAGGTTATACACTTGTTCAAGAAAGATAATAAACAAGATGTCTACAATTAAAGACCGATTTAAATACTTCCAACAGTCAGCAAGATTTTGGAAAAGGCGATTCATACCCAACTGACTTTATGCCTATTTAGCAAAGACTGATTTGATTTCGCCCAATCAATTTGGTTTTAGATTAAACTCATCTACCGTTCCTGCTCCTTCTACGTTTTCTGATCAGATCCTTCATCAATTCCATGGACAATGGTTGCCTGACCGGACTGTGTTCCTGGACCTTGCCAAAGCGTTTGACACCGTGAATCACTCATTACTACTTTGCGAAGCTTGCGAAGCTTTCAAATCTTGGAGTTGAAGATGCCACTAGTACCTGGTTTACCTCATTTCCGAGGAATAGGAAGCAAGAAACCAGCTGTAATGATGTGTGCTCCGAAGCTGCTTCTATCTCGAGCCCACTACTATTTATAATCTTCATGAACGATTTACCGAAAGCTCAGCAGTACTGTCATGTTACTTTATATGCGGATAGCACTGTTCTGAATTTTGCCTCTAACTCTATTATGGATTTAGAAAGTAAGATCAATGCAGACCTTGAATGTGTATGCAAATGACTGCGGTCTAATCAACTTTCTCTGCATGTTTCGAAATCCAAATTCTTATTAATAGGTAGCAGTTTTCGCCTCAGCCGGTAAATTTGGGTCAATTTGTATTTCTGCTGATGACGTCCCTCTTGACAACGTAGATTCTTATACGTGCTTGCGTATAGTGATTAACCCGAGTTTGTTTTCCTGGGGCCGGTTGTTCGAAGGCCGATTAGCGCTAATCCAGTTAAATTTTAATCCGGGTCTCTTTTCCTCTTGTTAAAAAGCATTTTTCTCGATAACTTTCTCTGTTTTTTTTCTAAGCATACCATCATCAACTTGTACCCAAAAAGAATTATACTGAATGTGCTTTTAAAGCTCTCACGTCAGCATTTAAATTTCGCAATAACCCAGCTGGGTTACCTTAACCCTGCTTTGAACAACCCGGCTCTGGTCATATCACATTGAGTTTATGTGTAGCAAAATAAGTAAAAAATTTGGCCTCTTGAGGCATATTAAGTCATGCCTTCCCCCCCTCCTGCCGTTAGTGCAAGAGTTACTTTTTTACATTTTTTTGATTATGGAGACATAATCTGGGGTGACAGGGGAAACGCCTCCTTGATGTTCGAGCTGCAAGTGTTACAAAACCCTGACAAGGCTTCTCGTCTCATCGCTAACGATTTGTTATGTAAACCAAAGGAAAATGAAACACTGATAGTAAAAGCAAATAGCCTCTGCAATGTTCACGGTATTTTTTTTGCCTCTAAGGTTGATTGTGTTGAATTGTTTGCTTCGACAGGCGATTTTGTGTTTTCAATTGGCGATTGAACTTTCCAACGCACTTGATTTGGCATATAAATCAGAGACAACGCCTCTGTATCTGGAATACTTTGACTTACCGCCGCTGATCTTAATACTGCATCTTCAAAATCATCGCTGCCGAGCGAAAGTCGCATTGAACGGGTCGAGTGGGAAAGATCTCATGTATATACCCACCACGAGTCCCCAACTACGTAACACACGTTAAATTATTCAATGCTCTATTCAATTACGACAACGTACCATTCAATTACGTACAATAGGACTCGTGGTGGGTATATACATGAGATCTTTGCCTGCAAAGGGAAACAATAGTGTTGCTGCTAACCTGCGATCATTGGTTTTTTTTTCGGCGAACGAGAAAGGGAAAAAATGAAATACAAAGAACAACGGAAGGACGCCTTATCGCAGGTTGTGTTGCTGCTTGCTAATGCTCGCAGCAGAAATGGAAATAAAGAGTCAGGTCACATAACTCTCAAGGTCTAGAGGCGGCTAAAATGCTAACTATGACTTGTTGACGATTCAGTTAAACATCATTTTCGTTTCAAAGGTTGTCAAAGGGACTACAGCAAAGACTTGTTTGGAAAAGCGTGACACGGTGGCATTGGTGGCCTGCCGCGGTTATCTAGCCGTTCACTGAGGGAGATCACGTCGAAATACTGAAACGCGCGGTTGTTCTACTGTAACGGAAGCCTGAAGATGGACACGTCACGAATCACGTCACGGTTTTAACGATCACAGCAAACTGTTCCTGAACAGCTTACTTCGTTACGTTTCCGCTGACGCATTCGAAGCACGCTTTTGGAGACGATTCCGTTTTTCGATGTTTATGATTGCAAGCCGTTTTAGATAGCAAATTTCCCACCAGACAGGAGTCGTTTGAAAATGATCAATATTTTGGAGAGGTAAAATAGCAACTTGAGTTGATGTGTTGTCCCTAAAACTTGTTTCCTTCCAGCAATAATTTCCCATTCATCCACGACAGGTGCTACCGTCGAGAAAATGTTGCTGGAACTCTAGAAAACCTTGGCCTGGATCTTCCCGTGTCCTGTCACGGACCAAGAGAATCAAGCAGGTTTTTCGATGTTTCTTTTGCGTCAAAAGAACGTCTGAGTTAACTAGAGCAAAGAAAGGTGAACAAGAAGAAAAAACGCAGAACTGAAAGAAAAGAAGCCTATTCGTTATATTCGACTTTCGCGACTTTCTGCGAATGACATTCAGTTGACAATAAAGTTTTGAGGCGAAGCGCTATTTTTAACTCCTTTTTCACATACCTCAATCATTTATAGAATTAGTATTAACTCTATGTAACGTCTTTTGGTTATTTTTCGTATAAATGGTTTGCTGCTTTTGGTCTGGTAATATATGACTAGATATTGACCTTTGGTTCTCAAAAAACTACAGTAGTTTCAAAGGAATACTACTTGGGTATTGGACCATATAACGATTGTTCCCAATCGTATCCGTTTGTCATTTTTATTACATACAGCTTATGTAGAGCCTTCTGCTCAAAGCGGCGGTGACAAAATGCCAAGCAGAAACTGTTTCACACCGGAAATTTCGCTTTCTTGCTTTGTGTCCTCGCTCGGCTTCCTCAAGTCAGGAAATTTTAGGGATATTAAACATCACTTAATTTAATTCCCGGTAAGGAATTACAATAAGTGGCAGCTGCCCTTGTAAATGGATTTATGTGACAAAAATGCGCTTGCACAACTTGCTTCGAGGCACTTTGAAGGACCAAGTGTTTCTTCCGGTCACGTGGACTCTGTTTTTCTACAAATAGAGATGTATTTCCGCTGGGTGCTAAAGCTTATAAAGAACCTTGGTTTGAGTAGCTGCAAAGCGGAGATGAGAACGCAAACCTAAATTAATGTAGATAATGGAATTCTCCAATGATGAGACAGACAAGGAAATTGAACGCAAACTAGATAAAAGGAATTCGTACGTTCTATCGCTCCTCAAGGACAAGAAACGCTTGCTCGTGGAGCTGGACAATGAACGCAAGCTGTCTAGGAAGTGGAAATCAGAATGCTGCGAGCTGAAGATGAGAATCAAACAACTAGAGACAGGACAAGGTGATCTAACTGGAGCTTTTTCTAACTGTTTGGCTAGTGCGAGTGAACAGGCGAATACAGATCATTTGTCGGCGAAGGTGGCCGCTCTAGAAAGAAATCTCTTAGATTCTCGAGCACAGATAAATGCGTTACAAGATCACAAGGCGGTGCTGGAGGCTGAGTTAGTGAGACTGGCGGAGAGCATGGGAAAGGGTGACAGCAGTGCAGAAGTGGAGCTGGCCATGGAACAACTTTGCATCTTCGAAGATGACTTTAAGAAAGAGAGAAACGATAAGGAAAAAGCGGAGACACAAGTTTCTGCCTTGACGGATCAGGTACTGGGATGCCAGGACCTCATATCGAGGCTTACCCGCGAAGTGGATCTGTATAAAAATGCTTTTGAAAGGGAAAAGAGAGATAAAGAAATGGCACTGTTACGAGAGAAAAATGATAGCGGTTTGTTTGATCTACCGCCAAATGCTGAAACCGATTTGAACAGTATTCCTGGAACTCCGCAGACTAGACTCATGCCAGCGCCCCATTTACAAGTTGTATACCCCATAGTAGACGCAAGAACGCAACAACAAGATGTGAAACGAAAACAGGAGTTACATAGAAGAGGTTTCTTAGCGAGAAATTGGTCAGAAACAACTGATTTTTTCTGCGATGACCAATTCGATGTAAATACGTTGTAGACACTTTTACTGTCATTTCTCAGTGTCAACAATCATCAATTCTTAGGACTTCCTCAATCCTGTCATATTTATGTTGCGTCACTGAGCCAGGCCGACTTCACGAGCAGATGTTGAAGAAAAGGAGACAGTGTGAAATTAGGACTCAAATAAAATATTCAAAGTGAAGAATCCAAATGGTTTACAGGAGAAATTGACGAAGTTTATTGGAGAAAAAACTATAGTTCTAGTGTTAGAGATTGTGACCATATAAAGTCAGTCAGAGAGAGTTTTTAAAATGTAAATAACAACATATAACAGAGGTTCACGATCGGATTTTTGTGTAAATACACCTTGAATGTTTGTATAAAGCCAAGTAGAGAGCTACAGTATAAATAGAAGAAGGGAAATGTTCGATGCAGACGAATAAGGGCAGCAAAGGTTGATAGCCAGGCATGAGGGCAATTGTTGTTAACAACATCCGCTAAGCTGAAGCGCAATTTAATCGGTGAACCGTTGTCTAATTATTTACTTGCCTGCCCGGCTGGTTGAAGCTGTGTTTTAGAAAAACTTCAGATTTTTCAGTAGTAGGTTATATCATGCTACAAGACTGACTTCTTGTCATCTCAAATAGAACAACAACATAAACTTCACTGGTGTGAGCTATTTATGTTATATTTCTTTGTTACAATCACCGTCTTATCTGATGGTTCTTTGAGTTTTTTTCAATAGGAAAACTGCATTTCACATTTCCTCAGATCAATGGGATCTCGACAAAGAAAGTGAAATGGATTGATTCACCACAAGGCTCTTCTACGTTGACGGGGTGAACGGATTAAAATTGTTATCGATTTCCTGTTGTTTGGAAAACGATATATTTCATCAGCAAGGGAATCATGCAAAGACGGAAAACAAAAGAAAGGATGTTTGTACATATCATGACTAAATCTCAATTGTCTTCCGCACTCCGGTCGGCATGACGACACCTCACTGTTGCGAGGAAGTTTTTGCTACGGTTTCCTGCGTGGCGGGAATTTTTGTTATCTAAAAGTGCTGCTTGCTAACTACATTCTATTTAACAAACGAAAGAGATAACGTCAGAAAAAGGAAGATGGAAGGTATTAGAAGCAGATTTTCAGGGAATTAGTTAAGAATTGTAAATCACGTTGGCTTCGATTGATACGAATGTGTTCGAATATGCCATTGGCTGAATTCAACGGCAAGAAAGATTACATAAGAGCAGATAGAGGCACTTTGGACTGTTTTTATTTTGTTTCTAATTCCTTTTTAAACGGAAGACTGAACTGCAAATTAAATGAATTTTGAATTATTGTAATTTGTCTCTGTTTGCTAATTTGTCTGATTCAGCTAGTCTAAAGACAAGCCATACAAGCCAATCTTTCTTGGTTGTCATATAGCTCTTCTCTCCGAGAACGTTGCGTGACGAAAACGTAGACTATTTTTAATTTGCGGTTCCGCTGAATATGAATAAGCATTTTTCTGAGCCAGCCTGGTTGCTGCGACGATAAGGCATTACAACCGGTTTTATATTAAGAAATAATGTTGGCTCCTTTTCATGTTTGATAAATTCGTGAAGTAAATTTTCAGAACAGGGAAAAAATACAGGTTAGACTTCCATTGTTATTGTATTTACTAAGGGGAAAAGAAATCACTTAGACTAAAATGACTAGTGACTGTTGAGTCACAACGCAGTATTTGTCTTGCTTTTAGGGATGGTAACATATTTTTGAAGCACATAGCTTCTTCGAACTTTTTACCCAACGTAATCTCATTTCAATTTTGACTCACCTTGTTAAGGTGAAAAACGAGAAGATTCTTTAGACGACTTTCTAATATACAACTCGGAAACTAGTAAGAGAGAATGCAAATTAATTCTAATCGACCATTTGTGTGCTGCAACAGCTCATATATTTATTTACATAATAAAAATTTAAAAATATGACAAGTTTCCTAATTTTACAAAGAAGCCTTTTCCTCTAGGTTGGTTATCGTAACTCGCGATTCTAAGTCATTTACTAAAGACAAAATGTCTTTCACTGCCGCTTTGCGAGCGGATCTCAGTTCTTCTACTCCCTGTGTTTCAATCAAATCCAAATTAAGAATACACCGGGTCAACAGTTCCTCCAAGTACAAGTACTCTTTGTCTTGTTTCGAGCCTTGGAAAGCTTCTATTCGTGGGATTAACTCCTTAGCTTGTTCCAGCTGACCCTTGACTACGTCCAGTTTCGCCTCTGACTGAGATGGCTTTGAATCTTCAACTGGTGTTTCCATTTTTGTATTCGTTATCGATGAAGACTGATATTTTACGGCAGCTTCATTTTCCCGCATTTGTTGCTTCTGTTGTTTGAATTGTGCTGCAGTGTTTATATCCATGGAGTTATCCTGTTCAGCTTTATTTTCAGAGTCATCTTCTGCACTCCCTTTGGGAACCTTTTCCTCGCTTTGCTGTCGTAGAATGGGGATATTAATCTCGGTAGGCGATGTTTGATGCTGAGGTTCCCGTTGCGGCTTTCTTGTGGACGATCTTTCCTCGATACTAACAGGTGCTTCCACGGCTGACTCATGGCCATCATTTCGACTCTTATTTATTCTGCATTTTCTCCTCGGTCTTCTTGGTTGAACACTGACTGGATTTCCCAAGAAGAGAAATGGATTTTCCCAGCTGAATCCACCGAATGGATATGCACTCCTATTTCCGAACAGATTGCTTGCCCACTGATCTTCTTGTATGCCCCACATTCTGAAAACTTTACTTTACTGATCTCGAAAGTTAAATAATCACTTTTATAGGAAATTTTCCTGCCCTAGAATTTGCTCGAAAACTCTGGTAAAGGACGAAACTAGCGACTTCCGGAAAAGCCGGGAAAAGCCCAGAAGATTCGAGATAACAAATACTCCCACAGGGGAGGTGTAATAATACAGTTTAGTTGTTACATCGTTCGGCCATTGAAATCAATTAAGACTATTGAAATCAGCCATTTTTCTTTAAAAATATTAAAATTTGTTTATTTTCAATATGTTTCAAAACTCATTTAGAACACGTTCTGGTGAGAAAATGCGACGCGAATCTTTCCCAAGTACCCTCCCCCACTAATTTCCCTTGAAAATGGGGATTACGTAAGCCAACTGTAGCAGTTTCTAGAGCATTCGATGGTATTTCATATATATATATCTACACATAAACGGGACTTCAGGATGTGAAATTCAATTCAGATCAGTCAGTTACTTTAACAAAGACTTTTGCTCTCGTTGAACGCTATGGGAAAAGATTACTACAAGGTTTTAGGCATCTCGAGATCGGCGAACGCCGATGAAATAAAAAAGGCCTACAGGAAACTTGCCTTGAAATGGCATCCCGACAAGAACAAGAGTAATGGGGCTGAAGAAAAATTCAAAGAGATTTCCGAGGCCTACGAAGTCCTCAGTAACAAAGATAAGAGAGAGATCTTTGACAAATACGGCGAAGAGGGTTTGAAAGGTGTTCCACTGAGCGGAAGCAATGGCACTGAAAACATGCGATTCAGTTCTCCTGGTTTCACGAGGACCTTTGTGTTCACCAGTGGCAATGCACGCGATACCTTTAACAGAGCTTTTGGCGATGACGACGAATTTGCAGACCTTATCGGCGGTCTTGGCGGATTTAGCTTTCTTAACGAGAAAAAACCACGAAAACCAGATTTTGGCCTGGGTGGAAACTTCATGTTTGACTTTGACGGAGTGCCAAAAACAAAGAAAGCTAAAATTCAAGATCCTCCGATCGAGAAAGATCTGCTCGTTAGCTTTGAAGAACTCTTGAATGGCGGCATGAAAAAGATGAAGATTTGTAGGAAAGTTGTGGATGAATCTGGAAATCTTAGGAATGAGGAAAAAATTCTGACGGTGAATGTGAAACCCGGGTGGAAAGCAGGGACCAAGATTACATTTCCTAAGGAGGGAGATCGTAAACCGGGAGTCGTACCAGCCGACGTTGTTTTCATCGTGAAGGACAAGTTGCATCCACAGTTCACTAGAGACAGTAACAATAACCTAATTTATTCTGCAAAGATTTCGCTAAGAGACGCTCTTACTGGTGGGGAAGTTGAAGTGCCCAGTCTTGATGGAAAGAAAATGCACTGGAGGTTCAGTGGTGTCATTCAACCAGATTCCTCCAAACGTTACTCAGGAGAGGGACTCCCTTTGCCAAAAAATCCCTCCAAAAGAGGTGACTTGATTGTAAAGTGCGATATCCACTTTCCTGACCGGCTGTCAGTTACGCAAAGAGATCTTTTGTTGGACACGCTTCCTCGGTAACAATGAGAACTTTCTAGAGGGAATTTAAAATTCTCTCCTCATGGAACAATGTTTTGTTCATGCTTTACTTGTACCTCAGTCAATTGTAAAGAATAATACATTATTAAATATTTGCCATTTTTTCAGTACATAGAACCATCGCGTTTTGCTTTTATGAATTATTATCATCAGAAGTATATAAAACACAAAAACCCATTCACTCACAGAATGATCATCATGGAAAATCTCCTTACTATCACTATAGAATACAAAGCCAACTGATAGTGAAAACTGAGAAAAGAATGAACTCAAAGAACTTGGTTATAAGAAAATATTTGGCACTCACTTATGGAGAATTGCTGCTCAAATTTTGAAGGTAAAAGATTAAGAGAGAATGCACCAAAACATGATTATCAAATTAATTAACCCTTTGGTGACGGCCTCTGCAAATTTGGTTCGATTTCGAACCATGACGTCAGATGTCTCTATAACAACGAATTTCAGCCTGTTTGTTGTCAAATTTTGAATGAGTAATGTTTGGGAACAGCCAATCACATTTCATCCTTTTGTACGTTCCCCTGAACCATTGGTTGCGGTAGACTCAAAGATAAAACCATCGAGTCACACCATTACTTTCAAACCCAATATGGCGTCTTCGAGTAAGCGATCTTGCGTGCGTTTCACCGCCGAAGAAGTGGCAGAATTTTGTGCTCGAAGTGACAATGATCAAGATAGTGAGTTAGATAGTGAAACTGGAGGTTTGTCGAGCGGAGAAGAATTTGAACTTGACCAGCAAATGGAAGAAACAAGCGATTCCGATGTTGACACGTGGTGAGTAAACTGTAAGCAATCGTGACATTCTTTGAAAGCAAAGCCGCTTTGGAGAAAAGTGTGACGCTGCTTGTATTTTCCTGTTCTCGAACTCTTCTAAATAACAGGAATACCGTTTTCCTTAGCCCATAAAGGTTTTTTTGAACTTTTACAGTGGTTTCAAGCGAAATTTCAAGCCACGCAAAAACAGCTGATCTCTCGCGGCAAATATTTTCACCTCATGCTCAAGTTGAGATCAAATAACACCACAACTTCGAAGCGGTTTTTGCATTTTCCGGGGCTAGCTTTTGAAAATTGTTTTGAAAGCCAAGATAAGTAGATTTTGAAGGGTTCTATGCATCTTTAGATTTGAAAATTTGAGAATTTGCCTCTCGTTTAGCTTGGTGAACATACAATTGTATCGGAAGACAGACACATTTTTTTCTACTTACATCTTCCACTAGAAAAATTACATCGAAAAGGATACTCTATCTTGCGATGTCGACTTTTCAGTTCGATTGCCTCGTAAATTTATTAGTTTAGACTGTGAGTTTATAATAGCCGATGCGCTAAACTGTTATATTTACATGTATATAATTATTTTCAAGGTTGAAAGTATTTGTGTGTATTGTTTTGTACGAATACCAGTCGTTCCGCCACACATTTCTGTGTATTGATTGATACTCACTGTATATGAAAGTCTGTCTCTACGAATTTTTTCCTTGAGGTCTTTGCTGAAATTCCTTTTATACCCAATGCTTTGCATAATAATTATGTTCTCAATATTTTTTTTCTAAAAACTGATTCACTACCATTGGAAGAAAATGTGGTGTTTTATTTGAACATATTTGAAATCCAAATTTTTTTTTTCATGCTGAAAGTTCTCCTGGAGCTGACGTGGCAAGTGTGAATGTTCTGAGCATTTCTGATAACCCTGATGTTATGAGGGGAAGGGCTCGTGGGAGGCCAAGAGGAAGACGTGGATTACCAAGACAAAGAGGTCAACCTAGAGGGAGAGGGTTACATCACAGGAGAGTGGCTCCACCTGCTGCAGCTGAGCCATATAAGTCCTATGATGATCCTGATACAGGAAATCAACTGCCTCCTTTTTCACCTATACGCCCTCCTGGTCTACACATGAATTTCCCGGTGTTGCGAGGTGCAATGACAAAGGCGCTTGATTTCTTCAAGTTGTTTTTTACGAATGCCCTCTTGTTGGAGATCTCCAATCATACAAATGCTTATGCATGGGAAGCTGTTGTCAACAAACCCTACTATGGTGACAGGGAGGGAGCTTGGAAAGAAACCAATCCTGAGGAAATCGAACGATTGATTGCTATTGTAATGTACTGTGGACTTGTAAACGTAAGTTCATTTCATCGATACTGGAGTACCAAAACATTGTACCATGGCCTTTGGGCACGCAGCATCATGTCAAGGGATAGGTTCAAAGCATTGATGGGGATGCTCCATGTTGTGGACCCAAGCACAGAAGATGAACGGGATAAGCTGCGAAAAGTCCGTACCCTGTTAGATTTATTCAAAGAAAAATGCAGAGCCCTTTACCAGCCATTCCAGCATGTCTCTGTGGATGAAAGAATGGTAAAATCCAAACACAGATCAGGTATACGACAGTATATCAAGGACAAACCCACTAAATGGGGGATCAAGTTGTGGGTGCTCGCAGACAGTGCCAATGGATACACATGCGACTTTGATGTTTATACTGGACGTCGAAATGCTGATGAGGAGCCCAGTGCAAATGGTCTGGGTTATGATGTTGTAATGAAACTTTCTCGTCCACTTGCCAACCAAGGATATCACCTGTACTTTGATAATTTTTACACTTCCCCTAAGCTTGTCAAGGACCTTTACCAACTTCAGATTCCTTCCTGTGGAACAGCTGCTGAAAACAGGAGGGCATTTCCTGAAGCTGTGAAAAGAGGTAAAGAATGGGCGAAAAGAAAAGAGAGAGGTGCAATGAGATGGGTCAGGGATGACCAGTGCTTAGCCTTGCAGTGGAAAGACAATAGACCTGTGACCATGCTGACATCTATTCACACTGCAAATGATTTTGTCCATGTGTCACGAAAAGAGAAAATTGCAAACAGATGGCAGAACATTAGAGTGAAGCAACCAAAGTCTATCGATGACTACAATGCTTATATGAATGGGGTTGATCGCTCAGATCAAATAATAGGAAAGAGCACAGCCCTCAGGAAATGTATGCGTTGGTGGAAGACTTTGTTCTTCCATATGATTGACATTGCTGTTGTCAACAGCTTCATCCTTTTCCAAATCCACCGAGCTGGAAATCAAGATGTGCCGGAGCTGAAACGACCTCAGAAATATTCAGTGACAGAGTTTAGGGAAGAACTTGTAAGGCAATTGGCTGGCTTTGAAGAATATGGAAAGCCACCAGTCTTCAAGCCCAATGCAACAGACCCCGGAGACTTTGACACTGTGCACATTCCACAGGTCTCTGACACCAAGCGAAACTGCAGAGTGTGCTACGATACTACCAAGAAGACTCTAAAGGTTGTAACATACTGCAGTGCTCCCCAGTGTCAAGTTTATTTGCATTGCACACAGGACAAGAATTGTTTTCAGCTGTGGCACTCAAGGAATTATGTACACAGACGATAACTTTCATTCACATGTACATACCGATGTTTGTTTACTTTCACCGTACTGTTGTTATTGTTGCCACAGCAAAATGCTGATTCCATCGTTTGTTTATTACAGTATTCTTTATTTTTGGGCATGGGATGTACATGCCATGCATTGTAGTTAATGTTGAAATTATAGTTTGTAAAACTTGTCTTGGTTAGAGGTGTGGAATAAGCTTTATTTTTATCTGTCTAAAGTTTTGAAACTCAACAATTGGACGCTTGAAGGCACTTGTAGTTATTTTGCCATAACTTTCTGAGTTTTCAACAGATTCTCTTCAAATTTTCACGGAAGGTGTGTGAAATAATGAGCTAAAACTTCTTTTTTAACAGTTCTTAGCTGTTTAAAAAGAAAAGTTGCTGCATTCAATTTTCTTTCAAAAAGCTTGTTTTCTCCACCACATCTGGTCGACAAAATGAGTAAAAAAAATTTTTTGGAAATAAAAACACAAACACTAATGGCATATTCTGAAAGTCCATTTATTTAGCTTTAAAATGATACATACCTGGGAAAAATTGATGAAATAGTCAAAGAGAAGTGCAAATTTAAAACCAACCTGTCAAAGATGGCCATTTTTGTAGGCAGTCACCAATGGGTTAATAGATGTAACTTACCACAGAAACAGATATTTCCTTTATTTAAGTCCTTCATCATTTGCTCTGATGATGGGCTAATGCTTGAAATGTCAGGTCCCTTTTAACTAACAGTGATATGAGTTACATTATCAACTCGTTTGATAAATCTGTTTTTGTGTGATTCAATTTCCCACTGATGCAGTTTATTTAGAAAATAACCCTTCATACTTAAAAGGGAATGAATTGATTTCCTTGCAATTTTTTTAACAACCTTAGCTTAGTTAAGACAATGGCTGATTAATAATTAAATATAAATAATCATTATAGCAGATGCTTAAGAAAAGGGGGATGGGACAATACATCAAGAGACCATTTCTTTACCCCTACCTCCACAAATGATTTCATATTTGTAATAACTACAATATACCAGTCATGTGCATGCTAAACACACACTAATTTATGCAGGATAGGGCAATCACCTATCACATGATTACCAAACAGTATACCATGCAAATGTCACAAAACTAATGCACCTATCAATGTTAAGCCAGAGGGGAGAGTCAGGGCATGGGGTGGGGATTTGATTGTCTTTGTTGGCCCTGGGGTAGGGCATTTGACTGACCTTGTTCTCTCGGGGGAGGGAATATTTGAATCTTTCTTTGCCAGCCTTGGGATATTTGACAGCGATGTGCAGCCCGGGGTGGGAAAATTTGGTTGCATTTGACTGGAATGATTTGCCCATGGGCAGGGAATTTGACGGCAAATTTTTCACAAATGTCAAATCCCCACCCCATGCCCTGACTGCCCCCGCCCCCCCCCCCCCCCCCCGCCAGCTTAACATTGATAGCTGCATAAATCACAACAATTTTAAAATGTGAAAAAAATATTTGGATTGTTCAGAATTTAACAATATAATGAACATTCCATAAGTTAATAACCCTTGGCCCAGTTTTTTGTCACTCCCTCCTCCCTTTCTCTAATGATATAAAATAATAATATGGTGGCTATCAAATGAGTACAGAAGTTAATTTATATCACAAATGGAGCCACATAGCTAAACCACTTTCCCCTGAGAAAGACACTTATAGGCAGGGGTGTCAAAACACCAGGCTGTGAAATGCAACTTTTTACGTTAGATTTGATCATTTATCTTACCCAGGGTGGGATCATACCATGCCTACGTTTTGCCACTGTAAAGCAAAAATGAAGTCGATATTTGAAGCCTTGACCCTTCCTCAGAGCATCACTAGCTCTTTGTCTGAAGGGCTAATTAATACTTGAAACATCAGTTTCTTTATTACTTTGATGGTAGTATAACTTTCGCAACTTGACAATCACAAGTTTTGGTGTTTCACTTAGATCCCCACTCATGCAGCACCAGTTTCTTTACAAACTAAGCCTATTTCACTGACCAAAAGAAATCACCTCCACCATTATCCCTGCCATGCCCTAAATCACACCCAAAACAAATGGCAGCTGCAGGTAGTGCCTTTCAAACCTATCAAATCACTAGATTCACCCCTGTTTAGAGGCAATTTCTGGAATATATCATACACAAAATATCCTATTAATATTCAACATATCTTTATGAATGTCATGAGTGACATTGGCGTAGTTCTGATTGCTACGTACAGTACGTCAAGTGAGGAGTGAGCATTTATGAGAAACCTCTGACTTTGTGTGTGCTGCTGACAGGCATGGTAATTAAAAGAACACCGATACCTGAAGACAAAATATGGAATCTAATACATTTTAACTGCGTGCCTCCCAACAGAAAAAAAATACTGGTAATGGCACAAGTTCACCGCATCCATGTGGACAACCACACGTAGTTTGATAAAATGCTGGTTTAAAAGAGTGAATGTAACTTAAAAAGTTACATATCACCTATGCAATGGTAATGGGCCTTTCTGCCTGCTCAGGATTCCCACCAATGTTCCTCAAAACAAAACAAAGCAAGATCACCATATAGTAAATCCTTTGTTGACCAAGCTTGTCTGGTCAAGATGGCTGGATATTGGCCTCTTTCTTTTTTGTGGTTTTATTGACTTTGAATACATCTTGGTCAATAAAAACAAAAAAGAAAGAACTCAGTCAATATGCAGCCATCTTGACCTCATGTTTGGTCAATAATGCATATATCATCACACCAAGACATGTTTTTTTTATGGTTGTGTGGTTTGGTTTGAAACTAGTCAGTCTAAAGCATGGTCTGGTCCAAAAAATAAAAATTAAAACAAGTAAGTCTATATAAATACTTCTATAACCAATTTAACACTCTCAAAAATGAAAGGGATGTGTATAGCAAACAGCTGTTTAATGTCAACTTTGCCAAAAGAGTAAACACCTTAGATAGCACACAGAGGGACTGACTGAAAACTGATAATCTAACTCTACATAAAAAAAAATTGTGTTGCTAAAAAAATTGTGTTTTCATTAACACAACCAACAACATTTAATATACTGCACTTGCTCTCCTTTAACACTGTCACCTACACTCACTAATAATTTTATATGCCCCCTTTTCCTTAACTACTTTTAAAATACCTTTCATTGGAGGTCTCACACTTTTTTGTATTTACTTTGTTAAATGCAGAAACATATATAACTACTGTATTCATGATTGTTTGCACACTTGACTGTGTTGTGATGAGCACAGGAAATGTTTAATAATTAATAAGCTAGCCCAGGTGGTAATCAAGGTGTGTGATCATAACATCAACAGATACACAAAGGGCTCAGCAATATCCTACTCAAACACGTGTCACTATATTTCTTATAATTTCTTCTCCTCCAAAATTACAAATCCAAATATTTTTAGGTTATAGAAATAAATCTTGCATAACAATAAAGTCCCACAGCAGTCATACCCTCAATATAAAACACACACTGATAATAATTATCTATGATAACAACTACTGCAAGGTCCAGTATTCAAACATTTTTGAACAACACATGCCTCCCTCAAAACTCCTGTAAATCACCAACTAACATTAATTAGTATAAATACTCAAGTGATTATACAAAATAGCACACTCTGATTGGTTTGCTATCTTGGATTATCAGCCGATAATCACCTCGATGAAGAAAATGGCTGCCAGTCGTTCGTGCGCTTTTGATGAAATAGAATTTTTTTGTGCTGTACAATGCTTTTTCTTTTCTTTTTTTGAAATAATCACCTGTGTATTTATACTAAAACAATTATTCGCCTCAGGCTCAGTGATTATCTGTAAATATTCACCTCGACTTCATCTTGGTGAATATTCATTGATAATCACTTCCCCTTTGGCAAATAATTGTTAAATAACTACAATGTTTCTAAACAGTTAAAACACAATCATGGGTTCTTTAAAGCTGGCACTGTGTCTGGGATTGAATGTAACTACTACTGTTTAATAAATATTCTATGTATGACAGTGCAGATTATGAATTCCATATTTATAACTTCTTAGTAGACAAAACTCTGTATTTCACTTACAAGGACACTTCACTATAACTGTTGTCAGCATTTAAGCTCTTATTCCCTGTCGATTCTGGACAAGTTAAACAGTTACCTTGACAGTTATCTCCTTTGATCAAAATTAGACCATAAATATAATGCCAGGTCCTTGAGTGACATTTACAATATTTTTGATAACATCTTACTGTAAGTGTTAAAATACTCCTTAAGCCTAACTCTCAGGTGTTAAATAAAACACTCAAATTGTAGACCATCATTCTGTACACTTTATGCAGGAGTGGCACTGTTTGTTTATCAAAATAAATCTTTCCAAACCAGCTTTTTTAAAAATTTTGTTTAAGATTTAATTGAAAAGTACTTTGACTTGAACAACACAGGCACCAGTGAAGTAATGATATTTGATTAATAAATTTCTGCCTTCAAGATGCAGAAACTGGGACACATGATAACACCATGTTATACTCTGTGAAACATTTACACCAGACCACTGGCTAAGAACTGTCGTTGTTCCATTGAAAGAGTTGTGGGAAATTCAACATCAAAAGACACTATCATGTCCGCTCTTTGCCCAGGGTTCTTTGGAAGAGGAAGTCCTTCTCCTGGAATAAGTTTTTGCGTTCCTGGTTGAATGACGTCATTCACTTGTACAGACAATACTCTGCCATCTATTGTTGGAATCTCTATAAAACAGCCTACAAGAGCCTCGCGCAAGGATACTTTTGCTGAATAGAGTAAGTTGTTGTTGGTGTCTCTTTTAAAGTACTGGTGGGGTTTGTCCCCAATCACAAACACAATATCCGCAGGGATTATTCCAGGTTTCTGGTCTCCTTCTCTGGGAAATGTTATTTTGGTTCCTGCTTTCCAGCCAGGTTTAATGTCTAGCACAAGAATCTTGTCCTCGCGTGTTGTACCAGTACTTGTTAGTACTTGTCGGTTAATTTTAAGTTTCTTTGAGCATCCAGTAGCCAGTTCCTCAAGACCGACTTGGATATTTTGTTCAATGGGTGGATCTTGAATAAGTCTCTTTTTAAAGACATCAGGTCCATGGCTAAAATCAAAATCATGTCCACCAAAGGATTTCCATCCTGAAGATGATGTTGTTGTATTTGAAGTTTGGAACACTCGAGAAAAGTCCGATGGAAGACCATCCATGAATCCTGTTGAAATAAGGGCAGTATAGAAAAAACAACATCATTTTACACTTCCATTGACTTCTGTTTCATCAAGGAAAGAATTCACAAAGCCACTATCTGCTTTAAATGAAATACAATAGGTGTTTTAGTGTATACTAGTCATGCAATCTACTGAAATTTCCAAGAGGAGGACGACAAAATGATGCAAGAGAGACTGACCAACCAGCAAGAGAACCAGAAAGCAGAACAACACTGGTCAGCACCACAACCAGTATTTTGAGCCCACTTTATCTGAGTTAATATTTAAGTTTAAATATTGTGACTTAATGTACATGTGTTGACATAAGATAATTCTAGAATAACCTGCATTGATTAATAGTTAGAATTAGATGGAGCCATCTACCCAAAAAGTTAAGAAAATATTTTGAAGTTAATTTGGCACTTGTCCATTGAATCAGTTTTATCTCTTAAGAAAATAATTTCACTTATGATTTAAAGTGGTTGGAAATTTTGCAGCCATAGCAACAGCTATATTTCAACAATGGGGTTTGTCATGCATCTAAATTTTTATACTAAATGTCAATAAGATACTAGTCAATTATTCCTGAATGCCAGGAGTAAATCTCCCTAGTTCAATTTCATTTAGATAACACTATGCATCAATGTGCACTGCCTTCTAGTTCACTGTAAACCTTTTAAACACAATAGGAAGTCCCCTTTAACTTTGAAAGTATACTGTATAAAAAGTATAACTCACAATACTTCATCAAGAAACAAACAAAGCCCTAACAAATAGGTTCATTATTCTCAAACAACATGCAAAAGGGAGTTGTGAAGTCTCCCACGATTTTGCACTTTGTATCTCCACGCGCCGTGGAAGATTCTGGAAATGAAATGGAACCACCTTTCAACATTACCATCACAATGTTTTCCTTTTTAACTATCAATAGATCAATGGTAACAAAAGATTGACAACCGGAGTCAAACAATGTCTTAGTCTATAGTGGATAGAAAAAAGTTCAGAAAATAGCTTGATTACCAGGCGACAGAAAAGCTGACTTTTCAGAACGATACTACCATTTAATAATGCTAACTTACAGTAATTGAAATAGCGTGGTCAAAGTAACAAGCATGCTACTACAAAATACTCTAAAAAATTTGGAAATTTTGAAAGTAAATAGAAACACGTGTTTGAACGCAAACTCGATTTTTTCGTCAGAGTCATTGTGTCGACTGACTAAGCGCAAAGAGATAGGAGAAGAACGCTTTAGTTATAAGGAAGCTTCTAGACTGACTAACGCACGAAATACGCCAACAATGAAGTCTACAGGGTTCAAAGGGCGCCAACACGATAATTTGTGTACCGGCTAGAGATATAGAATCCTGTTTCAAACTCCTGCACAATTAACTTACAAGAAGAGGGAACACGAAGATAAAGTGACGACACCGCCATGATCAGCTGATTTAAAACAAAAAAAGTTGAATGGTGAGGGCGGTTGATTATAGATCTTGCGCGGAGAAAGCAAAGTACGTCAAGTCGCGGTTCAGTGAAGAAAATCTGTTGTATATAAACTACTGATGATTTCACGCAAATCATAACCCGTTTGCCCCACGTCAAGACGTACAATATGGCACACGAATGACGTCTTGTTCGGATTTCAAACTTAATTTAAAAATCCAATCAATTGGTCTTTTTAACAAATATTTCATCCTGTTAAGAAATGGCAGTCCAAGACATGTCCCAGATTTAAAACTCAATCCGCAATGACCTGATTCTTCTGTTCAATAATATAAGATATATTTCGATCTTTCTAGAAGGTATCGTAACAGTTATTAGACTTACATATATTGCCCTCTCAAATTATGTCGTCTAGAGTATGGTACCACTGTTTCTGCCAAATCATACTATCTTACAAAATGGCTTAGATTCTCCCACAACAGTAAACAAGCAAACACATAAGAAGTTGGAGAGAAACAAAAAAAAAACTCTTTTTACTTCACAATGGAAATTTGCAAGTTGAACTGTTCAAACCATAGCCAACTCGTACTAATTTGGCAATACTACGAGGTAGGGACAAAGCAACATCAACAAAGTCACACCAAAAGTCTCTAAAGGATAATTGGTAATCCAGAATCATACCTTGAAAAGGGTCATTGTCGCCAAAAATATCACGGAACACACTAAGAGGGTCGGGAAAGCAACCAAAACCAAAACCTGTCTCATTCCCGAGACCTTCTTCGCCGAAGTTGTCAAATATTTCTCGACGTCGAGGATCCGTTAGAACATTGTAGGCCTCAGCTATCTCCTTGAACCTTTCTGATGCCCCTGGACTTTTGTTCTTGTCTGGATGAAACAGAAGTGCCTGCCTCTTGTATGCTTTCTTTATTTCCTCTTGGCTAGCATTTCGGGGAACTCCAAGCACAGCATAGAAATTTCGCCCCATTTGCGGATACAACGCTCCTAAACTTCAATCCTTTCTGATTCCCGGGAACTTTTATCTCCGAAAGTGAGCACAAAACGACAAGATACGACGGACTGAAACGAAAAAGTGCGATCGCGGTGGTTTCGAAATCATTCGTCTACTGAAACAATCGTTTTCATTCTCACTGTGCCGTGGAACGTTCTAGATCACCACAGATTGCAATGTAACCAAGCACTCTCAAGGTGGGTATGATGAGAGAGGAGACCATTGGGTACTTTGCTTTCCCATCAACAAAGAAACAGGTTTATTTAGATTGTGAGGTAAATCCATGGACTGGGGAACTGCTACAAGCATAAAAACGGCCCTAAAAACCGACGAGGGTTATTTTCCTTTAATTTAGTATAATTTTTTACGATACCGATTCTTATTTTCTTCAAAGACAAAAAGTACTAATCCCTCCCCTCCCTACCAAGAAGTCAACACTGGGCAAGAGTCAGCAGGAAGCCGGTAAGCGGACAAATTAAATTGGCACGGACTGAGGCTCTCGTCACGATATTCCTTTATTACTTCCATTGTTTACCGACGTGAAAGTTCTCGAATTGAACTGAATTTTCGCTGAAAAAATCGGAACCCACAGATTGCAAAACGTGATTGGGTAATACGCCATCAACTGAAATTCTTTACGTGCAAAATGGCGTCAGGCGGTGGTAACGATGACGAACGGCTACCACAATTTAATTCGACAGACTACGAAATCCCTTCTTGGCAAATCGAATGGAATAAACCATGGTATCAGCAGTATCAAGGGAAACGTAATTCGCAAAGTAAGTACAACAGAAGAGGGCACGATATCAAATGCCGGTGCTCTCAGTGCGAGGACGATTTGGAGTCGGCGTTCACCCCCGAGCCAAATGAAAAGCTCGCGTCCCACTTATTTACTAGTTCACTAGAGAGAAAGCAAACGGACGCAAAGGTGTTTTCGGCGACGGAACAGAGGCCACCATCTCAGAAGCCAGACCGAGTCATTTTATTTTCTGACTTGCCGGAAGTTACACAGGCGCAAGGAACGAACAGCACAAATACCGTGTCTAACAGTACAAATGGTGGATTCCCAAATGGCTTTACTCCGGATACATCAAACAGTAGCAATAGTACAAGCGTTGGTATCGATACTGACGCTATGTTCAATAGTATAGGGGCTCTTGCTTCACTACAAAGTGTATCTAACCGTTTCACAGATATACAAACCCGAGTACACCAGTTTTCAGGGGAAAAAGATAGTCGCGAATTCATAGTTCTGAGAGGTCTGTTGGTGACAAGTTTGGCAGAAATAAATCGTATAAATGCTGTTGGCATTGACTGGCTACAACAAGCCAAGAATGTAGCAGCGGAAGCAATAAGCAACATGTTAATACAACTGCAGGACAAAATCGGTCCTGACGATGAGTACTGACGTAGCTCGTGACTTGGTGCACGCTCTGATTTTTCATATGTTTCTCAAGAATTTTCCAGATCAGGGCACGTGATGTGTCACAAATAGATGTCTGTATGACAGATGCCCCTGGCTGTGAGTTATCTGGAACAATCGTCAATACAAAAGGAAATATTATTTTGTGCACACTTCTCATCCACTTACTAAAATACACATTAAAAATACAAGACATACTCAATCATCTATTCATATACAATTGTTAATTGTAAAAGGTGTGCATGCCTTGTTCTTCCATAGTGTTGTATGTTTTGTTTTTTTTCACAATGACCTCAATAGGCAGAATCAGCCTTTCATCTGTTGTTGAATTGATCCAGAAAGTTGTCTAGATTTTGTCAATCCGGCCGGATTCATTTGTAGTCTATGTTTTCATGATTTGAATAATTGTCAGTTGAGTGGGTTTTTTTACTTCCTGACAAGTGCATTATATGTGCTCACAATACAGTAGAGTGTCACATCTCCCGAATTCTCCTGAACTGGGTTGTCTGTGCTATGCCCTGAAAAGATGGGATGTACAATAGTTAACTGATGTATTGGATGGCATAACAATTTATGCCACCGACTGGAGACAATGGAAAGCTCTGTCAAAAACAAAGTCAGCCATCTCAGAAATAAACAGGAACCCAGTGGGTAACTGTGGAGACACAGTGGTTAGCATGTTGGACTTCTGAGCAGGTCCTGAGTTTGAGCCCAGGTGGTGGCACTGTTTGTTTTCTTAGACAAGAAACTTAACTCCACTCTGTCTCTCTCCATCCAGGTGTATAAATGGGTAATGACAAGGACCAGCATGCCATCCAAGGGGGGGGGGGGGGAGGGGGGGGGTTATAATGCTTCCAGGTGATTCATGCTTCTGAAACTGGGATAAGCTCCGGCCATGTGGGCCTATTTTAGGCTTGTGTGTGCCTTTACCAGTGGGTAACTCAGGAGGTAAGTGGCATTTGACTTTGAAACTAGTACGACTCATGTCATGGATACCAATCAAACAGCTTCAGATGACAACCATCGCCTGAAATTGAAAGGAACAGCTGAGCAAGCAGTCTGGTAATAAAAGCAAAATGTTTCCTTCATTCAATTGATATTTTTATGGACTAACTTATCAAGTTCCCTTGCAAAAAATCTCTGTGTTTTATGGAAAAGAGGGACATTTTAGCATTTCACAAAATGGCAACTTTACATTGACAAAAATAGAATTTTTGAGAACTGAGTGACGGATAGGAACTCAATTTTCAACTGATATGAAAATTATTAACAAAACTCTCATGAAAACTATTCATAATAGTAATTACTGTTTAAGTCCATGTATAAGCTGTACCTTTTAACGAAAAACTTCGGTCAAAAATCGTGGATGCGGCTTTAATCTACTGCACCATCTGAGATTTTTTATGACTTCTTTAGCGACGTAACAGCCGATGACACCATTTAATATACCGTTGTATCTAACTACTTTTTTCCGGTGTATATGACATCTGCAGTCTGCAAATGTCATACACCTCTCTCTTTTTTACACAGCTCAGCTATACAAACTACTGTTTCCTATGTCATGGAAGTGGGCGATAACGCTTGTTTCACTTAACCTTCGTTACTGAATAATCAATATATGTTAACGTGGTGGTGATATGTGAACTCAAACGGAAAGGAAGGTTATAAAAGGAGAAATTTTGATACCTATGAAATACAAGTGAAACTCCGTGACCACCGCTATAACAGTGTTACCATAGTTGATTAACTATGGTGTTACGTAACCGCAAAGTTACAGTAAGTTCGTTGTGTCTAATATCTCTTTCCAAAATCTGAGCTTTCAAATTGGGTGTGTGGTTTATCTACAAACTGATAAGATTCATTTGGGCTATGCCCAATAAATTTTATTTTGCGGCTCCTAATGCTTGTGCTAACCTACATTCAACCACATGCCCGAGTTCACGTAACCCTCGGACATAAAAATGCCATCCTTGGCCAAAGGGTCACACAATTTCACAAACCAGACATAATAAATCAATGACGTCAATGAGTAATTGATATGCCAGAAAAATTCTCAAACCTAAATACCTTGCAAGTTCAATTCCACTTTGCAGACTAACAATGTAAATTTTTATCACAGGAAGTGAGTTATGATAAAGGAATATTACTGCCAGGAAACTGTATGAGATAGGCTGCATTATAATACCTGTGTAATAAATGATGAATCAATGAATGAGTAATCAATGTCATTGATAAGTAATTTCAATTAATTTATTAATAAGTAATTTTAATTGATAAGTAGTTAAATTACCCATTGATTATAAAAGTTTGCTCCTAATCAATGACTAGTAGGCTGATTAATCAGTGATCAACCATCGATTACTCACTGATATCATACATAGTTGATTAATATTACAGCACATCTGGAACTAAACAGCCAGTAGCATTATGTACTGCTTGGGCTGAAGGTCTTAAGTGAATGAGCAAAATACAAATGAAGAAATGAAACACCAGCATAAAACCTACAATATCTGACAAAGAGCATTTTTTCCAGCTACACTGTGAATATGTTGACAAGTAACTACTACCTGTAACTGCTGTAAGATTAATACAGCAATTACCGGTGCACTGTTTTTCTATAAGTAAATATATGTGAAAGAAAAAAAAAACTACAGAACTTAAACTGGCTTGGCTCTGTTGTGGCTCGATTTTTTCCTTGGTTTAAATTTTATTTTTGTTTGTTTTTTAGTATGGTAATGTGCATTAATGAGTTTGAAACAAAGGAAAATAAAATTTAAACCAAGGGTAAAATTGAACCTCAACAGCTCTATTGTTCTGGTAACCTATAATTATACTATAGTGCACATATTAGAAGACTCTGGAGATTTATTTTATATAAAAGCAATGATATAATAATAATAATAATAATAACAATAATAATAATAATAATTATTATTATTATTATTGTTATTATTATTATTATTATTATTATTATTATTATTATGCAAGACTTCCTAATGTGGAAACATATCTTCAGTACCAAAGTGTGTGCATTAACCGCAGATCGTCAACTGAAGGAAAGTATTGCTGGATTCTCCTACTGATTCAACAAATGGGTATAATTTAAAAAATCACCAGATATAAAAGTTCATATCGGAGAATTTGTATCATGTCATGATGGAATATGGCAATTATTATAGGGACAGCTGCACACAATTCATTTTCAGAGAGGTCTTATTTCTATTTACTAGGGTTTCTGTAAAAATAGCTAAGTTTAAAAATGAGCTTTATTTTTGATGTCGTTCAGTTACAAATATTTACCCTCTGGTCTGTATGGTGGATGCCTAAGTTATGGTATTTTCAATTACCAAATATGTTAATATCAAAAAACTAATCCTGCTCTAAATAACTGAGCCCAGCTTAGTTTTCTACTACTGTATCAAAATAGGGAAGCTGGAGTTTATGCATCTAGGTTTCACTCAAGATGTGCATAAAAATTAAGATCCTTGTTTCAAATTTAACCATTTAAGAGGCTACTTTCAGACCTGAAGGCCATTCTTGTTCCAAATAACATAAAAGAGTTCTTCCAACTACAAGTGGAAAATATACTTGATTTGAAAATTGCCTTCACCTTGGTATTCCATTTTAAAGTAATAAGGGAAGCATAAAGTTTTCTCCTGGACTTGGTCAGCTATTTTCAGGTAGAGTAGTTCACTATTATTTAAGATTATATACTGAGTCAGGCATAAGGGGAAAATTTTACCTTAATTTTCACATGCCTTACTTCTCAGAAATAAAACGCTATATAACAAGAAAAAAGTAGATGCAGGACACGTAATGTTTCCCTTGAAACTGGAGACAATGCAAAGATATAAGTAGTGGACTCTGATTATTTTCAATTTTCCAAGTGCAAACAATGGTGTTAATGCTTTGATTCATCAAGTATAAATACGTAAGGTAAAATTGATATTAAATTTAATTATTAATATTTTAATGAGGGCTAAATTAGTCATAATGTTCTCTCCACTGGGAGAATTTCATGCTTCAGTCTGTGGAACCTGTTCTTCACAAAGTTGAAAAATTCATATTCTAACTTTAAAAGATTCTTCATGATCTTTTCCACTTCTGCTGAAGGTCCTTTTTTGTGTGCTGTCTTAGTTGTTACAATGCGTTCCTTAAGTCCATCACCTACATACAGCAGTATGAACTCAAGATTAAAACCTATGGATAGCCTCATAGTAACATATTAATAAACTACTTATATCAAAGAGAAAAATACAGTTAAAAGACATGATTATAAAACTGAGATCAGTTACATTGGGTCATGATTCTTCTGCAAGAGAAACAACAGCTCATACATGACACACATGGAAAAAAGATTCTGATGAAACTGGTTGTATGTTGGGGGGATACTGAAATACAATAATTGAGGTGACAAAATGGGGTAAGATTTCCGCACAGGTCCCTACTTCATTATGCATGCTGTAGTTGAATTGTCTTGGGAAGTGCGCGTGCAAGCATTTCTGAGAACTAAGCGGTACGACTACAGCATGCATAATGAAGTAGGGACCTGTGAGGAAATCTTACCCAAAATGGTTTGATAGAGCATGTTATATCACTGCAAGATTATAAAGTAGCTGAAATTAATGCCTGGTTTTCACTAACGACGGAGTCGGAGGTTTAAGTGCGCTTATGACCCAGTGAAAATTGAAAATCGGAGTCATAAGCTCGATGGAATCGGATTCGGAATAATCAGAACGGTTCCATTTTCTTCCGATTCCCCTTATGACTCCAAGGGCGCTTACCTTCCATTCGACCAGCGAAAATTTGAACCGGTGATTTTTGTTGAATGGAAAGCGCCCATTACCTTTTTGTGACTACTGCGTTTGCGCAGCAGTCACTATTGCGATCGTCTGAGTTTTCCGAAAGTAAGTAAGTAACAATAGAGTATACTTCGGAGCCAATCAGCACAACAAATATATATATCTTGTGGTCTCTCGCGAACACTTCGTATCAACGATGGTTTGCCGATGGTCCTCGACGACAAACGAAAATCTCGGCTGCCTCGTGGTGTGATTTTCATCCGATCTCAGGTTCGGGAAGGAAGTTCTGCAGTTGATCGAGGTTAGTGTATTTAACATTTACTTCTCTCACAGCTTTCATATTTTGTTTCTAATCGATCAGATGAAAGGTTTCGTGAGTATTTTTCCGCTTTTAGGTCGATATATACGACGAATTTCTATGGTATTTTAACCTGATTTGACGACGCGTGATAAACAACACGTACGCTTGCCGATACTCCATAAACAACACGTACGCTCTCCGATACTCCATAATTTGGAAGTACACAAGCCTCGTATGAGGAAAACCTACTTGAATCTTTACTTAACTGAGCCTCTTCGGAGGATGATTGAGCCTCTTCGGAGGAATATTGATTCCCATTGTGGGATAATTGAGCCTCTTTGGAGGAATATGAAGCCCCGTTGTGGGATAAATGAGCCTCTTCGGAGGAATATTGAGCTCCATTGTGGGAAAATTGAGCCTCTTTGGAGGAATATTGAGCACTTAAGGATTAAGGGAAAACATGATCGTCTTTCCCATTGTGGGAATATTGAGTCCGTTTACGGCATAAATAAATCCTTTTCGGTAAATCATAACCCTACATTACAAGGAGAAATTGCTTGTCAAACTATCCTACGTAAATCTTTTAGTGATCGAGAAACTATCGATATGAAAGCTGTGGTAAATGATTACGAAAGTTCTTATGAAATAATTATTCCAGGTAACTGTGATATGTTAGATGTAAATAATGATGGTAGTTCAAATGAGCCTTCAATTACTGTGTACAGACTGATTGTCAGAAAGCTTTGTAAACAATCGAAAATCAATGGGCACGTGCATTCTAGAGACAGGGAACCATCCAGAATTCCTGTCAAAAAAGTTATCCAAACCATGAGAAAAAGGAAACTTTGACAAAAGTTTAAAAGGATTCTTAGGAAATCAACTCCTACATCATCTAAATTATTTCATTTAATAACTAATTATAAGTTATGGTACACTGACTACATACGTAGGAACTTGCATTCTTTTTACCCTGCTTATTTTCAACAAAACAGCTATAGACCCTATTTATACCAACCTGCCAGAATCTCAAGTACAGTTACACATTATTAGAAACATATTTTTTAGACCACAAATCAATATGTGCATTAATTAACTGTTTCAACACAGAAATATAACTTCACTAGAGACTTTGTTGTATGTTATGGGAAGAAGGATGCAAGCACACCTAGATGTGATATGATAGATACTAAAAGACTAGTACATAATACAATCACTACAAAGATTTAGTGATGTTCAATAATGTCCCAATCCCAATGCCCCTCTCTGTCCTCTTACAGTCATTGTCAGGTAAATATCCACCAATTAATTTGTTATATTGTAACTGATTTGACTAATATTGTATCCGTTATTTACTAATCAGCCATAATTCTTTCTTTATTGACAGTCATTGCAAGTCAATCTATTTACTGGTGAATTAATAACTTTTTTTCTTTTCTTTTTTCAGTCATGGAAGATTCCTCAAAACCAGCTACTAACACCACTAGTGCTGTGACACAAAACAATGAATTTGTTGGTTATATACATAATGTTTCTCCTGTGTATAACAAAAAGTTCTTTGAATGCCAATTACAAGGAAAAGATCAAACAATAACTACCTGTAGAGTAGGGTGCTTCTCACCAAGAAAGCGTAAGATTTTCAAAGATTACAGTGAAACGAAGAGCCCCATAAAGGTTAAAAAGTTCAATGTGGATACCTCTTCAAACACCAATGATATATTGATGGGAGATAGTGTAGTACTTGAACGCTATCCACAAGTTGACTTCTCAAGATCAGAAATTAAATCTTAAACCACACTTTCGTCAGTCAAGTCTGTCCGAATTGGTCAACATGTAACTGTCGAGGCCAAAGTTACCAACATGTCCAAAGAGGAAAAAGCAGGAGATTTAACTCTTGTGAACTGTACCCTGCTTGACCTTTCAGCTTCAATCAAAATGGCATTGTGGGAGAATTTTATTAACCAAGTTGAAAACAACTGTACATACATGTTCCATAATGCAACAGTACAAAAGGACAAATATCATGACAATGTTTTTTTGAACACAGCAAAATATGGAACAGAAATAAAGCTCACAGAAGATTTTACTGAAGTCTTAGCTGTGCAACTTACTCAAGATACCACACAATTCGTATCCACAACCATTGAAGGAGAAATATTAGGAATCACTACAATCAACTCATATTTCTCTTGCTTTAAGTGCAACAAGAAATTAAAACAATCTACTTCAGCAACCTATTTGGAGTGCAACAATTGCCACTTAAACCAAAAACTTAAACCTTCATCTAAACATTGGTATGCCCAAGTACTGGTGCAGCACTCTGATAATAAGAAAATATTACTAGCACTTTTTGAGGAGCCTATTAGGCAAATACTGGCCATTCAAAACAAAGAAAGCCTCATGCCAATGATAAGTGAGGAAATCCTCACAGACGTTTTGTTCAATCTTCCATCAGTTAAGTTCACATACAACACAACATCCAGAGTAGTGTTGAAGATTGCTGCAAACATGTAACTTAACTGCTTTTCAGAAAGAAAGAAAAAAAAAACATTTTTGTTAACATCATAGTACATCATAGTCAACATCATAGTCTTACATCATGTAAGACTTAGTTACATGTATGACTGTGGTAAGTTGTGTTTCATTAAGTTTTGCTTGTTCACTTTGTTAGCATTCTTTCGAGCAAACCAAACACTAACTTGAATTGGTGCACAATACATTCAGTACGTTTTGTTCTTGTGACTTATAGCTTTACAAAATAACGATTTATAGCGACTTCTGTTTAATAGATCTCACAAAGTTGTTCTATAATTAAATAGTTGCCATGATCCGTACCATTCTCCTTGTTTGTAATAACTCTTGGGTGATACTGTTAGTTGAGTAAAATAATCAAAAGTGTTTTTGATTGTCCAATCATTTTTGAGTTCTATTTTGGACATGATTAGTCATTACTGGTTAACTTTCACACACCATACACTCCACTTACTCTCAGTTTGACATTAAATTACCGGCAACGCCACAGTGTACAAATTAAGAGCTTTTTGTCTCTCTTTTGGGTAAATTTCAACATTCTTCAACAATTGCTTACAAGCATTAGGTATCGTCTCTAATTACCAACATTCATTATTTAAAATAGTTGCATGCATTCTTATCCACACAACTGCACATTTACGACAATTCTACTCTTCATATTTTCACCTTCTAAGCAGTAGTCACATGCGCCTCCACGGCGCCTATTTTTCTCGGTTGTACCGGAATATCCGGAAATTTCTGTACCATTTGACAATACCAGTGCCAGGTTCCTCAAGATGATATTTGCGAGAAGACAGGGTAAGATTTCCGCACAGGTCCCAACTCATTATGCATGCTGCAGTTGAATTGTCTTGGGAAGTGCGCGTGCAAATATTTCTTTTTTTTTTGAGAACGAAACCGTACGGCTACAGCATGCATAATGAAGTAGGGACCTGTGAGGAAATCTTACCGAAGACAGCATGGCGGATATCGCGAATGATCATGATCAAGTGTTACAAGTTTATCAATGCGAAAACTGCTTGTTTTACTCGCCAAATCTCTTCCAGTTCCTCCAACACATCTATTGCACCCCAGGTGTGAAAGCCTTAAGTTTTGGTTGTTGACAGTTATGTTTTTCTTTTGTTTTGACGGTTCACGCTTTTGAGCTAAGTACCGCAGGAAAACATTGATACTAGGCTCCAGCTTACTGGCGTCCGAGACTTCGATCAAATGGTACAAATAAATCCATTCCGTTTCCTTCACGAGAAAAAGTACAGTACCATTTGTCTCAAAAAATTCACCGAAAATTCCATTCAAATGGTAAGCGCTCTAGATTGTTGGAGTCGCAAGCAGAAGCGGAAGGACAAACCAATCGTAGGGCCTAGATTCCAGTATTATGATTGGTTTATTCTTCCGCTTCCGCTTCCGACTCCGACAATCTAGTTTTCACTAGATCGTAAGAAACGGAGTCGTAAGCAGAGTCGATATTTTTCGTCCGATTCCGTCGATTTGATTTTCACTATATCGTATCACTCTACGACCCCGACTCCGTCGCCAGTGAAAATCAGCCTTTAGAGCAACAGCTCTTCATCATTCAGGGTTCACGCTGGACTTCATGTGAAAAATTAGCTGATGCTGTTTACGCTGGCCCGGGAGGGTCACAGTCTAGTTTTATCTTTTTGACAGTCCATCTTTTTTTGGAAGTCCAGTTTTATTTTTCACAGTCTAGTTTTATTTTTGACTCGTCAGTTTAAGTTTTCACTCCGCAGTTTTAGTTTTCACTCCGCAGTTTTAGGTTTTACTCCGCAGTTTTAATTTTCACTCCGCAGTTTTAATTTTCACTCCCCAGTTTTAATTTTCACTTCGCAGTTTTAGTTGCACATGTTGTGTTGTTGGCGGCCATTATGGATGCTATCATAAGAGCTACTGTGCAGACTGTGCGGGAGGAATTGAGACAATTTAGTTCTTCTGCCAACCAAAGCACGACAAACTCCGGTCCTTCTGCCAGCCAAAGCATGACAAACTCTAGTTCGTCTGCCAGCCAAAAGCACGACAAACTGCACTTCTGCTAGCCAAAATGAAGAGAGTTACGGTCATTTTGCCACCAACCGTCTCGCCACCAATTGGTCATCTCGCCACCAACCATGCCGTCACCAGGCCGAGACATCTCGTCACCAAGCCATCAAACGGATTTGACACTGAACCACAGCGACGGATACAGGATTTTTTAAGATCAATCCGCCACCGAAAAAATGTTAAGTTTAAATTTTTACAACGGCTTCCCCAAAACGTTGCAATAGTCCTTATGCATGTTTACGTCAGACGAGCAAATTTCACTACCAAGCCTAGTTTTGAAATTGCAAATTTTCATAGTTTTGAAGAACATAAAATATCAATGGAAACGGGCGTATTTCTCATTTATACTACTTTTTTTTTATCTTTTTTGTTATTATTTCATTGTTTTGTTTTATTGATTTATTTTTAATTATCTTCTTTTTTCTGGGATGTTCTAATGGGAGGGGGGTCGCTAGCCACTCAATCCACCCCCCTGGATCCGCTCCTGAACCATAATTGCATTTGATTTAATTTGATTTTTTTTTTTTGAGTGTGCTTTCTATCTTAAACTCCTTTAATATGGTAAAGACAAGTCTCTGATTATACGATTTTTCCGATTCTACTATTCTTCAACTGAGTGTGCTATTTTACGATTCTAACAAGAACTCCTTATGGTATCAACAAGTTTTCGTTTAAATGATTGTCTAATTCTACTATTCTACACCTGTAACATGCAATTTTCCGAAAAGTAAAGATTTCTCGATCGTACAAGTTTGCCAGTGAAATGCAAATCGACTGCAATTATAGATTCATGGACTCTCCGAAATTGTTGATCCAAACTGGTTCACCTTTGGTGCGAGGCGCTTAGAGAACGAGAAATAGTCATTCGTGGTCATGTCTTTGTACAACACGTTTAACATTTTTTTGAATTTTTAATATTCGAGAATCCAAATAATCGTACAATAGGAAGTGAATAATAGATCACGACTCCTATTATACTATTCTCCGATTTAGCACTTATCGCACCCTTTTGTCAGCACTATAACATGATACGTCAGATTTCACGCAAAACAACGCACATGTGTTACACATATTTGGTATACAGATAAATGCAGTAATGGTTCTATATCAAATTTATTTGATGGTTTGGTGGCGAGACGGTTGGTGGCAAAATGAGCGTAACTCTCTTCACTTTGGCTAGCAGAAGGAGTGCGAAGACTGAAAACTACGGAGTGAAAACTAAAACGGCGGAGTGAAAACTAAACTGCGGAATGAAAACAAAAACGGCGGAATGAAAATTAAAACTGCGGAGCTTAAGACTGCGGAGTGAAAACTAAAACAACGGAGTGAAAACTTAAACTGACGAGTCAAAAATAAAACTGTACTGTGAAAAATAAAACTGCACTGTCAAAAAATAAAGCTGGTCTGTCAAAAAGAAAATAAAATAAAACTGGACTGTCAAAAAAAAAGAAAAAAAAAAACAGGACTGTCAAAAAGTAAAACTAGACTGTGACCGTCCTGGGCCATCGCAAGATCGGAATCGGCTAGTTCCTAATTTAATGGGAGAGTTGAGCCTTGTATTCATTATGAGCAATAAATTTCCGAATAATTATACATGCAAAATTTGCTAATTTAATTAACAAAATTTATCCGAATGTGGAATATGCCAAAACGAAAAACCAAATAAAGGGCAGCGGTTTCCTATCAAATGGCAGAGAGCCCATGCAAAATACTAGCTCAATTTAGAAAAAAAAATTAGGACAAAATTGTCACATTAGCCACTGTACAGCCGTCCCCCCCTGATTTTTTTTGAGGGAGGGGGCGGCTGTACACAGGTTATTGTCAAAGATGATGGTTTCACTTTGGAGACTTGCAGTTACTTCTGTTCTGAAAATATGTGCCACATACTGACCTGGTTGTTTATACATTTCCAGTCCACCTTTAAAGAACTCTGGTAAAAGCTCTTCTAGAACTAACAGGAAATCTTCAAATTCAGAGATAACTCCAACCACTAAGTAGTTTTTAACAACATTAATCTTTGCTTGGTTTAAGGCCCATTCTGATGGTTGCCTGTGAAAACAGCAGATAGAAAATACATGATGACACAAGGAAAAAAGCTTTGCTTCAAGTGCTTTTGCACCATTAGATTTACAGTCAGGATTGTGCATCTGTAAGGACTAAATCATTTATAGCATATATTAGTAAATAAAACAATCCGTCATCTGATCATCAGTATCAAGCTGGCACAGTTTCTATTATTAAAAGCCTTAGCTTTCATCTATTGAACTGAAGCTGACACGGCCATCCCCATAAAATAATTTGTTTCCAGAAATATTGCAATAACTTTCATGAAATTTGGTTAGTCAGTCAGTCTGGCCATTAAAGAAAAAACAAATTTGACAGAGGTTGAGTCCAGCATAAGCAGTCATCTTGATTTTTTTTTTGTTTTTCCATAATAAAGGATCGTGAAATGAGAAACAAAACCTTTTAAACACGTACTACTACCGTAGGATTCAAGAAAGAGTCATGATTTTTATTTCAGCATAACGACACTGCACGAAAAAATGGATTTAAACAGGTTTGCAACAGAAGTAAATATGATGCAAATTTAGCCCTCTAAATTTGACCAAAATTTTCACCAGAAGTAATTATGATGCAAACACAGATGTTTATTCTGTTGAAATTACGTGCAAATACGACGTAAACCTGAAATCTACTTTATATTTGCTTCGTATTTGATACCTCCGCAAATCAACAAATCCGGTGTACATTCACTCCAGATTTGTTCTCTGTGGAAAAATGTTTGCTTTCTGCAAAAATCTAAGCAAACATGTTGCAAATTTATATGTATGCATCACTGTTTTCCAACGTTTACCCAAACTACATCCAAAAACTTTAGCGTACGTTTTACTCATGTAACATGTGCAAATATTTACTTTTGGACAAAGTTTGCATTACTTCCAAATAACCAGATTTGCGAGTGTTTTTGCACATTTGCTTTCGGTATACTGATAGTATTCGTTATGATGAGGAATGAACGTTCGAAACGCCATCTTTTTGACGTGACAATGTCAACCTAGTTGACTAAACAATTTTCCAACTTCCACTCCGCAACCGACAGAGCATCAGTCCACTTTAAAGGAAAAGTAACCCCTTAACAAATTTTGACCATGAACTGAGGAATTGCAAAGGCAATAAGAAAGGAAAGAAGGGTAATCTAAAGTGTGTATAATGAACACAAGTCATGGGGTGGATAAAGATCCCCCCTGAAAGCATAAACTTTATTTCAAAGAGAATTTGGAATTAACACTATTTTACATCAGTTCAATTATACCATGTGATAGAAAATACAATCAATCAGAGTACAGATCGACTAGTTGACGGTTTTTAAAGAATCGGTTTGAGCAATGTCACCACCAAATTTTTCCACTCGCATTTATTAGTCTTGTTTTGTATTTTCTTTATAAAACACTGCATTACACTAAAAAAGAGTGACATTGGGTAAGCCATTCAAACAATTTTTCTTTCCAAAACGTAGAAAGCACGTCAGCAAGATAACAAAGTTTTACTAAATTTCAACGAATTAGTAAAAAATAAAGATAAATTCAAGTTTAAGGTAAAAATGATCTTAAGAAACTTGAGAATTATGCCCTATGAAACAACACTTATTGACGTACTAGCAACAGTCATGTCTCTGTTCTTGTCACACAAAATTCAAGATTTGAATTAGCTTTTGTACTAAGTAATGGTAGGTACTAGCTCAAAGTACACGAAAGAACAATGAACAGTAACTAGTTGTTTGATTACAATGTAGCCTTCTCCTTTGGCAAAGTCCACTGTGACTTAGCATGATATATTTACTAGACTGGACTAAGGTACCATTCATATTACCACATGCTCATCATGCACATGAGCTCCTCTATTTGCCGTACACTGTCCTTTCCCAGTCAGTTCTCTTAGGCCTTCGGTTCATTCACAACAGCGTTTTTCCCTCCCACCCACCTTTTGTTCTGACTGGAACCTTTGTTTAGCTCTTTCGATTATCAATTATGTTCACTATATATTTAGCATGACCAGAATGTATTTCAAGCAGATCATTATTTTATTCTTCTACATCTAAATGTATGTTGAAGATTAATCATTTATATTATGGTGTTATACTGGACTAGGTCTTATTCCTTCATTAAGTTCCTGGGATGTGAAACTACTGTCTTGCTTCCCAATAAAAGTAGTGGCAGGGAAGTGTAACCCCTAGCTGCACTTTACCCCACAGTAAGGCTTAGCCCTTGGAGACAGGTCTGGAAAAATGTCCACTCCAGGGTGTGGACCCCCGGTCACACCTGATCTGTACTCCATCCAGAATGGCCACCGCTCCTGGTTCCCCTTAGTTCCTAGTGACTGGGGTATATGGGCCTCACCCCCAGAGACTACCAGGACTCCTGTCTAGGGTGGCTTCCCCCGGTACCACTCAATCTTGTCTCCCCCCAGGAGGGCTTCTCTCCTGGTCCCCTTACCCCTAGATTTAAGTGCTTCCCTGCCACCAGAGTTTTGCCCATTACCTATTGTGTGCTTTCTGTGTGGTACCTGGCATAGAGCCTTTATGCAAAAACACTGCAAATTGGAAGAGTTTATTAACTCAGTTATTAAAAAATGATAACTACAGTGTTCATGTAGTGCTACTGTTGCCATGGCCAAAATCTCAAAAGAAGAAAGAAAATCATAAGAGCACAACATGCTAAATCCTTTGTTAGAAGTCTTCCAGTCTGGACCAAAACTGATCCCAATACAAAAACGTTATCTACTTTGTGAGTGCTGATACACCAGGGATTCACCATCAGGTCTTGACACCTCATTTCACTGCCATTTTAAATAAGTAAAGTGACGTTCAGCAGTGATTAAAAGCAAAAGAACCAGATCCACTCTGCATCATGTCTTTTGGGATCCAGAGCTTCTCTTTCAAATGACCTACACGGGAATGGTATTTACTGCAGAAATAACATGGTCCATGACCAAAACTTGTCGCCCATTATTTGTATTCACTACAAAGTTTGCTTCGGCTAACTTAACAGATGAAACATCTGTCCTGTCCCGTTTCCGGTGCGCTGCCTAAAGATGAAAACATCTGGGCAACTACAAGCTTCCACCTACTCTGCAGTCAACACACACTTGTGAAATTTAAGTGATTGACCAATGTTGAGTTTAGCCTTTGGTATTTACCTTTCTAATCATGATGATTTCATACAGTGAGTCTGGAAAAATTACTACCTCCGCCAATCATTGAATTTACCTTACAAGGGAAGCTTCCGCTAACTTAACAGATGAAACATCTGTCCTGTTCCGTTTCCGGTGCGCTGCCTTAAGATGAAAACATCTGGGCAACTACAAGCTTCCACCTACTATGTAAGGAAAACTGAATTAAAGGTAAATATTTCACCATCACTTTTCTGTAGTTCCAAGCTCGCAAAGGAGGTCATTTGAAAAAAGAAACCCTGCTAGTATGACCAGAAACAGTGGTTTTGGCTTTCAGTTGAGCCTGAAGTAAATAACAATTCTCCTACAGAATGTGAAATCCTTACTTGTGCAGTAAAATATGTCATACAATAGTCAAATCCACCTTATAAATTTAAATTTATAGCCAGGTCATTTTAAAAACAGAAGAAAAATAACCTAAGATCGGACAGAGTGGACTTGGCTTTCAGTCAAGCTAAAGCAAAACTTCAGTAACTTATCAGTAATTTTATTAGAAAGCTATTTTTTTAAAATAAAGGTCTCAATATTAAAATCATTAAAACACTTTTACCCTTTAAGCCCCAATATTCAAAGACAAAATTTCCCTAATAATCTCCACGCATTAGTTGAGAGAATTAATTTGTTGAAAGATGAAACCCTTCTCCTTGTGGTGTTTATTTTGTTGTCATAATCTTTCCTTTAATGAAGTAATGATGTTGTGAGGGGAAAACTGTTTTGGGTGATTCTTGGGGCTTAAAGGGTTTGTAGCCCTGCCACAGTGTCCTTGACAGTGTGATATAAAGTTTTAGTTAGTGGTGGTATGACAACCAATAGAGAGAAGGAGTATGATGTCACTTTACCATGGTAGCAACATTTCTGGATCACAACAGTGGGAAGCTTAAGCAACAACCACAGCGATGGCAACGAACGGCAGAAAAGAAATCAGTTTATTATATAAACACCAATGAAATACTAGGTGAGCTTTCTTGCAAAAACTTGATATCTTCACAGGTGAAAATAACATGTTATCTTCACATGTGAAAATATCACCTTTGCTATGGCTTGATAATAAATTGGGCCTTTCACAAAACTGTTAAAGTGAAATGGCTTGGTATTTCATTGGTGTTTACATAATAAATAGGACATTACATGGCTGCTTGGAGATACAAAATTTCTCTTCTTGTTCAACAGTTGAAGAGAAATGTCTTATCTCTGCGCGGCCATGTAATATCCTCTATTTATGTTAGCAAAACAACAACTTTGCATGTGCATCACGTTTTTTTGTACATTTCTTATCCATTGTTGCAAGTCTGCAACTAGAAACTTCCTAATTTCACGTCACTGGTTTATGGAGTTGGTGAACACAGCACAAGAATTTTCTTTTTCTTTTTCTAAAGTCAGATATGGTCCTTTTGGATTCAACCTCAGAAAATAATTTCTCCACAATTTTACAAACTAAAAGAAACTGAATAAGATCGATAAGTTTGAAACAGTGTGAATTCACTTTTTAAGTGACCTTTTCACTTTGTTGTCATCAAGAAATTTGACATAACGACTTCTCCTCTCTATTTAATATCAAGAACCTAATCATGATGACAGAGACTTGACACTGACCAATAGGTGATCCAAAGAAGCCCTAGCATTTGGGTCATTCTTTAGGCTGCATTCACTAAGGGAGAGAAGTGGCTTGCTACCAATCTTGGTTGCAATCTGCCTTAACAGACGGCCAAGGGCATATACATCACTTGCATAGGATGGAGGGTGAGTTCCTGCAACAACTTCAGGGGCAACATGTGTGTACTTCTGTTTGTATGTTTCTTGTTCTTGTTTGGACAAAACTTTTCTACTGGCTTCCTGTTTTCTAATGCACTTTCCAAAATCAATGATTACTGGCACAAACAGTGTATTTTTGTATGTAAGCAAGATGTTATCACCTTTTATATCCTGATGAATCAGTCCAGAGTTGTGCAACACTTTGAGTGCTTCTAGAAGTTGCAAAATAACATGAAACCACTCTTGATTTTTTAAAACCAAGGTATGGCTGTGTAAAGTCCTGTGAAGAGTGTATGCTTTGCCTTCCACATTGCAAAACTGGAGTACTAACAGGAAAGGTTTCCTTTGTACACAAATACCATAAACGTAGGGAAAACATGGGTGATCCAACTGTTTCATCAGTGATGCTTCTTTGATAACATTGGACTCTGATAACAGGTGTGTGTTAAATTGTTTAACAGCAACTGAAATCCCTCTGTAATACATTTTATAGCAACGTCCAAAGACACCACATCCCAGTAACAGAGGTTGGTCAGTAGAACCACTTGGATCTTTCACATGACTGAGATGACTTCTCTTTACATGTGACACCAGTTGATCTGCAGAAACTGAGGCATCTTTATGTGCCTGTTTCTCATTCTCCATAGCGTTTGATTTATCCATTTTGCTAGTCTGAAAAAAATTAATACCATTCTTGCCAATTATGAAATTTTATTGCTTCTCAGTAGCCCTTACATTTCTTAATTGCTTAATTTGGAATGATTTCCGCACAGGTCCCTACTTCATTATGCATGCTGAAGCTTTCTTGTCTGGTGTAATGCACGTGCAAATATTTCTTGTGCTCGAAGAACGAAATAATACAGTTACGGAATGCATAATGAAGTAGGGACCTGTGCGGAAATCTTACCCTTAATTTTGCTGACGCACCCATTTCATTGTAAACATGGTGTAAACAAATGACGTTCCTACCCTTTCACGAAGATGTAGAGCATGCCATTTAGCGTAATACTTCCTCGCAAGATGGAGCAATCTTTCATTCTTCGCTAAGGTCATCGCTCGTTCATCTTCAAGGGCTAACAAAGCTTTTCTTCTTTTATCTTCTTTGTTCGCCGCTCTAGCCTTTCTCTTTCGCTTTCTTCTTTCGTTCTGCATTGCTGCTCTTTCTTTATGGGTATTCTTTCTCCAAGAAAATGGCTGGTTTGTCTTCATAATATTTATACGCTGCTTATTGCTGCCGTCGATATTTCCCGCCTCAGAGCCTTTTCCCGCGTAAAATTGGGTCAGCAATGATGCTCAATTAGATAATTATTTCATTTATGACACGCGAAATCTCCATAACGGGTGAAACTTTGGCTTGGTTGGATTAATTGATACCTTTTAGGGAATGCAATCGTTCATCAACGACTTAATTTGTCCAACAATTCCAACATTTGACATATTTTACTCTGTAATACAGTAGCTCTTACACATTTCAAGGAGCAAGGATGTGTTCTTTAATTTATATTAACTTTTGCATAGATTTTTACATGATAGAAGAAATTGTGTGCACTAAAACTGGTCTGAAAAAGATTATGCATAGGCTTTATGTCAAACCTGTGCATTAATAATCAAGTTATAAGAAAATATTCCAAGGGTAGGGTGACTCCTGATGTAATTTTAATAAATTTATTTGATCCTGTTAGCCCTTTAACCAAACAAAAAATAACTAGTTTCCAAACCCTGGGCCTTACAAAATACTTCAAAAAATTGAATTCCAGCCCTTTCAAATACCTGAAGCCTGAAAAATGGTACCCCTAAGCAGATCCTTTGATTGTGTATAAAGGAGATATCATTCACTTCTCCTCCGTCTGCTCAAGTCCTTTATCAGAGGCAACTGGAGCATTGTTCTGGCACCCATCCACAATGCACGGGTACATTTTTCAGTTAAAATGTATGTGGGTTTATTTCATTCTTGACTGAAAGTAGATTACTATGAGCAGGATATTTTTTTGCCAAGATCACCTAATTGGATTTGAGTAAGATAGATGCAAGGTAGGTTTCAAGAACTGAAAATCGTTCCAAACCCACAATTTGGCAACATCACACCCCCCCCCCTCCAACACACACCACGGCTACCTTCTCGCCCCTGGTCTGCAACCCCATTCACATAAGGAAACAAGAAATCACTGCATTCAGTTTCTGTTGAATAGCTTGAATTTATTATCACCAGATCATGATCATAACAATAAATACACATGTATAGACTACTGTAAACATATTATTATTCACTCAAAATATTTCCCCAATTCTGATTGGCTAAAAGCACATGTTTAATTCACCATAACCAGTTACTGATGACCAAATTTGGAAAAACGTTTGTGTTTAATGAGAAATGACGTCAAAAATGTAGCCTACAGGTTAATGAACAGTTAACTGAGAAGACCTGGGGACAAGGTTGAGTTGCTTTGGTTGTGAAAACAAAAATGGCCGACACTTCACCCGTTTCCAGAGTAATAACTACAGCTGGAACTAGGCAAAGTAATAGTTAAAAACATAGCAAAAACAGCAATAAGACAACTCATTCATTCAGTAACTGCTTAATATTAACTATTAACACTTGAGAATTAAATCATGCCCTTTTTTAAAATAATAAATTTCAAAATACAATAAGTTTATTTTGGAATTTCCTTTAAGTGTGCAATATGCAGTATAAAATCAGCTTTGTTGTGCTTTAAATGTGCTCATCATTTACACTGGCCATAGGCAATCATT
>OX453272.1:34924635-35214635 GCA_949710005.1 Ricordea florida
ATGTGCAGTTTTTCTTCCCATTTGCTTTGGACTGTAAAGATTGAGTAAATGCGGTATTCACCATCTTTGCTTCGCGTGCAAATATTATCCAACGATGGAATTTGCCTCGGGGCAAATATAAACAAATCTGTTCAAATGTGGTATTTACTTCATATTTGCATTGATTTTGCAGTTGTTGTAAATCCATTTTTTCGTGCAGTGCGACAGGCTGATCTCTCCAACGAAAATAACAGGGGTGTAGCTAGGATTTTTCAAAGGGGGGGGGGGGGTCACACTGTGTCACACCCGGGATACTTACCAGATTGGCATGTCGACGTCCACGCTGTGTTCTACTAAATGTAACTATTTAGCACTGGAAAATATTTATTGCATACTGATTCTTCGGATTCGCGTGTTTTCGCCACCTGAATTCTAGGGATATAAGACAATTGTCTCACAAGGGGGAGGGTCACGGGCACCCCAGGACCCACCCTGGCTACGCCCTTGAATAATGTTCATTTCATGCATAAATTATACACCTAACAATGTGTAATGATGTCAGGGCAGACTGGAAGACTGCCCCTGGGTAGGGGAGGCTGGTAAATCATGCTGCTAAAAGTCTAGACCATAGAAAACTGTGGTCGACTTAGCCCATCTACTCTTCTCACCTGCACAAATCTTCTATACCGCAAAAGAATGGGATAATGTAGAAAATCTTTGAAGGATTTACACATTCTGGCTTCTTATTTAGTACACATTCATCAAATGTCTATAAATTAAAAAAGGATTATAAAAAGTATTGATTATTACCGGATTTTTTTTTTGTTTTTTTTTTTTTAATTATTTAAAAACAAAAGATATTATTAATATTTCGTTTAAATCATCAATTACCGTTACTACTCTTGCCTCTTTGAATTTTGCGACGTAGTTCCACTGGTACGGTGGCCGAGAAGGGACTTCCGATTTCTGATTTCCGACTTCCGACTTCCGACTTGCAGTAGGTGACGTGGGCAGCCATGTTAAACATGAGCAGAAATGAAAGGATTCAGTCCTTGGTTAATTCCATAACAGAGTGTGAGCGAGATGAAAGCAAAAGGACGGAATCCGCTCCAGTGCGGACTACGATGAACGAGAAGGGCCATTTCCGACTTGAGAGTCCCGACTCCTGAGTTGTGAGTTGCTGCGCTTATTAGGGGAGGGGAGGTAGAGAAAGGAGAGAGATTCGAGGAAATATTTAGCTGTTGCGAATATCATTAGCTGTCAAACCTGTCAAAATAATCTTACTGGACAGAACCCAAATAAGGATTGTCCTACGTTTTAGTCTGTTCCTCTTTGTAATTTCAATACTATAAATATTAGCAACGCCTTTTCAGCGTATTTTCTATAGTTTCTAATTGCTGTTCTTATCGAAGTATGCACTGGTACCTGTTTCAGTTGCGGCCTAAAGGCTTGTTTTCACATGATTGCTATGATCGTTGCGATCGCTGCAAAAAACCTTAAGCAATCATAAGGAGATGACTCTCCTGCGATCATAGCGACAGAAAAATTCCACGACTTTCCGCGCTGTCTTATGTATAAGTAGATTCGGTTTACTCGACAATCATCCTGGTCGAAACCATATAAAGGCGACTCGGTATTTCAAGCCCCATACCATTCAACCATCGTTTATTAGTTTGCAACTCATTGGTAAATTAACCTCAGAATTCCCAAGGTATTAAAGCCTTTTACGGAGTGTTTTTTTTATGAACTCTTGAATACATCCTCCATTCCAACATAAAGCGGGATTGTACTGTGGTGAAACACAACCACACAGCTGTATCGGCACAAATACAGATAATAGAAGTAACAATATATTTGCCTGGGTATGAGGAGTTAGAAATGAGAACTCAGAAGTCGGAACTCAGAAGTCGGAAGTCAGAACTCAGAAGTCGGAACTCAGAAGTCGGAACTCGGACGTTATATTTCACTTAAAAAAGAATTCCGATTTTTCCCCTTTCATGGGTCAAAATGCTACTTTAACATATTACAGTGCGAATTTACGAAAAACATGTAAACAAATACAGCAATTTCGGGGTGATGTAAACCTTCTAAGCGAAAACCTCAGAAGTCGGAAATACCATCTCGGCCACTGTATTTCGCCACCAACTATCTTGCCACCAATTGTTCATCTCGTCACATGACTACATGCCTTAAGCGAAAATTCCCATGGAAACTTTGATAATATTATACCCCAGTTTCGAACATTTTGCATGATTTGTTCCTCAAAATTTGTGCTCTGCCTGTTCAAATACGGTACCAGTGAAAATTTGTTTGAAAGAGTCAAATTGACCCCTTAATTACTTTCAGATGGGACATTTCAAATTTTATTGCGGGATTGGCGCAATGGCGCGGCCTGGCTCAAACTCTGGTCAATATAAATAATAAGGTATCCTCTCCTGGATTTCCCAAGTGGTGAATGAAAGCCAATGACAAATCGGTTCGCGGTTATGAACCACCCGTTAACCTGACTGAGAATGACCGTATTAATCACTAAGGCATATACGTGCGATTAATACGTGCTCACTCGACCTCGTGACAAGCGAGGAAGTGCTCTCGCGCGAGCACTGGAGACGACTCACTCCCACTCTTCAAGCGTGCGAAGGGAGCTTGCCACGTAAAGGCCCGTTTAAACGGTTTCAACATTTGCCCAACACTCGTTCATCAAAAGTTGAACGGATGTTGGGCAAATGTTGGACGCTAAAACAAAGTTGTGCAGAGGCCGTTCAAACGGTTCCAACATTGCGCCAAAAAAAGAACCAACACTTTCTCGACATTTGATTGCGTGGAAACAAGACTGTTTCTTCTAGATAGAAGATAAACTTCGAGCCGCCATATTGATTTGTTGATCACGGATGAGGCGTCGAGCGACTCGTAAATGTTTGGCAGGGCGAATCGCCGAGTTTTGTCGTAGTAGTCGCGATTAAAAACATCCCACAAACAGGGGCGCTTTTCAAACTCATCGATTAGGTCATTTATTTCTTCGGTGCTCCATTTTCTGGAAACCTTAAAAGCTCTACAACTTTTCTCACCTAATTTTCGTTTCGTGCTCGTGAGCTTTGGATTTGATTCTATTTGGCTTCCATCTTCGGGAAAATCTTCACAGTTTACGTGAATTCACGCCATATTAATTTTTGCGGCCTGATGTGTGAGCATGCTGTGTTGGACAATTGTTGAACAGTGTTCAAATGGCTTCAAAACCATTCGACATTTTGGAGAACAAAGGAAAAGTTAAATCAATGTTGAATGAAAGTTTAAACCGATTTAAACTTGACTAAACACGCTTTCAACAAGCTTTCAACATTGTTTACGCTTTCAGCAATGTTGGACGACCTGTTCAAACGCACGGAACATTTGGTTCAACAAAGTATTGAATGCATGTTGAAGCAAATGTTGAAACCGTTTCAACGCTCCTTTACGCGCATGTGACTCGTCTGGGCAGCGATCACTTCGATGATCACAGCAGAGATCGTATTTACAATTGGACGCATCTGATGAACCACCAGTAGGGGAAAATCTAGCGATTCGACAAATGCAACAAACCTGATTTTTCTCTTCTTCTGAGCCTTCAAACTTCCAAGTTCTGTGCCCCTCCCTGTAGTCACCAAATCGACGATAGTAGTAAGAAGATACCATCCGAGAAAGTGGATCCCGTATGAGGTTGATGTAAATAGGTTGAAGGGAACCAAATCTGGAGAAATGATAAAAGAAGTTTGATCACGCCTGGATGTGCCCTGAGTCATTTTCATTTTAGGGGTACAATTATGCAATTATAAAACGTGAAGTACTAGAAGTTTTTTGGGCTTTCGAGACTGAAACCTATGCTTGACTTCTGAAAAGAAGTGACCAATTATACAAGGTCATCTCCGTATTCTATTCCCTGAGCACACATACAGTGAAACTCTGTAGTACTGTTTTTTTTTACCATACAGTGAGGTTCTCACTTTCTAACTTTTTTCAGCTGCATAACAAACCATGCATTTTGACCGTTCTTTTGAAAGCTAATGAAGAGTACTGTACTAAGGTATTGTTTGTTTAAAAAAACAGTGTGGTTCTAACTTTTTCATCTGTGGATTAAACCATGCAGTGTGACCATTCTTGAGAAAGCTTCTGAATAGCACTGTACTATGGCACTGTTTGTTTCAATAGACAGTGTCAATTCTAAGTTTTCATCTGCCGAGGAAACCATACAGCGTGACCGTTCTTTTGAAATCTACTGAATAGTACTGTACTATGGCACTGTTTATTTTATTATACAAAGTAGTTGCAACTTTTTCATCGGTAGATGTCTATACGTCTTTTATCATCTTTGGATATTCCACGGGATTGTTTGCTGACCGTGTGAAACGTTTGCAACGAGCCACTCCAGTGGTACGAGAAAAAATAGTTTTAATATAATTATTTTTAAACTGAAAACGTAACGTTTGAATTTTTCGTTGTCGGTGATGAATGTGGACAGTGGCAACGGAAAATTCAGTTAAGAAAAATAGACGAAGTAAAACGAAAAGAAGCAAAAAAAAAAATAAATAATAAAAATAGACAATTAAATAAAACCAAAAAAACAACCAACATCAACAACAACAACAACAAAAACAAATTCATTGTTAATTCTATTTTTTTTAAAGACCTTTTTGCAATTCGAGTCTGAAAAGCCGTAAGTATCAGTATCAGGCTACATTCTCATTATAACGGATCCATTTCGGATTAGTCAAAAAATTTGCACGGATAAGCCTTCCGTTAACCCTGTACCTGTAATCCAGACAGGTTTTGTGCCGCCTATCCGTGTAAATTTTTTATCTGGCTCAGGAGCTGATGCGGTTTTGGATCAGCAACGGTCCCGAGTTGCACGAGCACAAAGGGAACAGGTAAGGTAGGTTCCGTTTTCTTACCGGGAGGCCATACTTAAAGTTTTGTGTATTCTGTTCAAGTGAAATGGACCAGTATAGACTAAAAACACGAAAAGACGAAAACCTCCTCAGTTCTATGTTCACACTGTAGACCGAATACAGAATGGATCCATGCAGGTACAGTTTGGATCCGTGCAAGTTTTGCACCTGTTCGCACTGAGGCGGTTTCTCGGGAGGAGGGGGGAGGGGTACCCCCATAAATCTCGGATAGGTGTGTGCCGCGATGGGTCTTAAACCCTGACCCTATCTAAGGATAAAGGAAACGAAAATTGATACCTTGTTTAAGGCTCAAACACGAAAAATGACACCCTATGCAAGGGAAAAACTACAACTAAAAATAGTTTGAACGGGTCAACTTTATTTCGTTTCTGCAAGATTGCTGGAAGTTAGCATCAAGCACAGTATAGAAGACTAAGCCTACTTCAATAACCGCCACGGAAAAACACAAGCATTTATAAAATTGCTTTGTTAATACTTTAACTTTAAGAGATCATTTGTTTTCCACTTAACTGGGTATTTACGCAGTGCTATTTTAGCTGATACAATTTAGGCACCCTATCTAAGGATTACACCGGAAACACTGTGCCAAATGGGCAAAAATGATACCCTGTTTAAGGATCGAGAACCTCAAAATCAATACCATATCCCGCGGCACATACCTATATAGCCCATATATGGGAATACCTCCCGGGGGGCGATTTCGCATCATCTATTGTTACAAGATCCCGGTCCAGAATCGCTAGAAGATGGCGGTTAAGCCTGGGACTTTCACCGTTTTATTCACGCGCAGACTGTACGAAGCAATAAAAAAGGGTGTCCTGGTACGAAAACGGAACCAAACTAACAGTTCACACTTTGTGGGAAAACGTAAGACCGTTACGCATTCAAATTGTGTCTGCTCCTAGAGCAGGTACAAAACTTGCACGGATAGCAGCTACAGTGTAAACGGAAGTCCTATCCATGACCAAACTGGATCCGTTATAGTGTGAACATAGCCTCAGTGTGACCGGGTTTAAAACGTGAAAACTGTGCCTGCACGGATCCACTCTGTACCGGTACATTGGTCTACAGTGTGAACGTAGCTTCAGTATCAATATCAGTATCAGTATTACTACTAGCTCTAGTAACAGAGTTAATGTTAACGAGTAAGTGCTAGTGTTAGTGTTAGTGCTACTATCAGACTGAGGGGAACATGCAGTACCTCCTAAAGTCCACGTAATGTAAGTGATGATGGTAGATAAAAGGCGCTTGAAGCTGATCGATGAAGTCGACAAATTCCACCTGATGATCAAGATTGCAGGGAACAAACAGTCAACACTGCGAAAACTAGTTACGCGGGATGCCGAAGGCGAGCGCGTCAAGGTTTCGGGAGAGTTCTTTTTTTTTATTTTAGTCACAAATGGTCACGCTTTTTTCTTGGTAGTTGGTATGTGCAATTTCATTGGATCCAGTCCACGTTGGAATCACGTGCAAGATCAAAGGTCGATCCGTGTCCATCGCAGAATAACCTCAAGACACCGCAGTCTCTCAGTCAGTCCATACGATTACGCGGGATGCCGAAGGCGAGCGCGTCATAAATTCGGTAGAGTTCCTTTTTTTTATCGTAGTCACAAGTCGAAGTCACGTGTTTTTTAGTATGTGCGATTTCATGGGCTCCAGTCCACGTTGGAATCACATTCAAGGTCAGGGATCGATCAGTGTAGATAAACACAAGCTCTTATCACGCACAACACTACCGGAATGTTCATGATATGTAGGGAAAGAAGTTCTCTAGTCGAACCAGTTTGTTAACTTCTAACAGTTACCGGAGATTGATTGAATTCTTGGATTTATTATCCCAGTGTTGTGGTTGTATTTAAGGTACTTATCCTCACAGGTATCCCTTTGAGGACCTGATCAGTTTCTCAATTTACGATATTTCATGTAAGAAAATTCCTTTGGGGAGAATCATTTTGTACCGTTTTCCACACTGACTCATCCCGCGCAAACGCCCCCAGGGGCCAGTTGTTCGAAGGTCGATTGGCGCTCATCCTGGGATTCTTTTCCTCTTGTTGAAAACCATTTTCCTGGATAACTTTCTCCATTTTTTCAGAGCATACAATCATCAAATTGTATTCAAAAAGAATTATACTGAATGTGGTTTTTAAGCTGTCATATCTGCATTTAAATTTCGCACTAACCGTCGGTTACCTTCACCCTGCTTCGAACAACCCGCCCCAAACGACTTGTTAAGTCTTTCTTCAGCAGTTCATACCTATGAAATTTTCATATATTAACGATCATTAGCTAATGTATAGTTAATCATGCAATGCAATGTAACTTAGTACACTCTTGCTGACACTAGGTAAAAGTGACCGAGGCATTTGTGAGTTGGACCATACTCAATGCCTTTCAAGGGAGAGCGTCGTGCTGAGTCGAATTGCGGTCAGTTGTCAAGTTACCTGTTCCTTGAGGTTTATATGAAGTAGTTTGTATCTCGTGGATCCAATAACTCGAAAGTTATGTTTCCGCGCCAGCGATATCATGAGCTGAATCATCGTCCGACTGCCGCATTTTCCAACTCGGTTGTAGATAATTCTTTTCTGTACAGAAGACAAGGATGTATATTAGTTGCATTAGGACCCCATCTAACTGAGTTCACGCATTTAACACGTCCCACTGCAGGGATACAAGTAGTGTAATCAATTAAGCCCTAAAAAGCCCTTCATTCAAACCGCCCTAGTCAACCGCTATAGTAAGTAAATTTCCTGTGAACCTATGTTTTAAGTTTTCATGTATTTTATTGGCCCGTCCACGGGTGACGCCACGTAATCTATTTTTGAGTGTGGACTGGACCATAAATATTTTGCGAACAGCGGTATTCGCCACTACAGGAAGACAGTTTTCAAGCAACGGCCGTTTTTATACTAGGGTACGCATTATCCGTCTGGAAGAATCTGGGCCAACATTCCTAGTTTGTCTGGCTATGCGTCTCTAGCATAAAAACGAGCACAAGGCGTATTATGCGTCTAGACGAACTACCCTTCGTAATACGTCTAAATGACGCATTACTAAAGGTTGTTCGTCTGGACGCATAATGCGTCCTGTGCCCGTCTTTATACTAGAGACGCATAACCAGACGAAGCAGAAATTGCCCAAGTTCGTCCAGGTGGATAATACGTCTCCTGGTATAAAAACGGTCATTGTCCTCCTAAAATCGAACCTGCATTAGACTAACGGCAGTTGGGATCATTGGAAATATGACAGTGTTATAGTACAAACGAGGATCAACAGCAGTCAAGAGAAATTAAACACGCTACGAACAGAATATCAGGGAATTTAAGCAAACACGACGACGTCGCCAAGGACAGCACCAGCGACAACATAAATTTGTTTTCCTCGTTTAATAATGGCTTGAAACTTGTTTAATTTTCTTTCCATATCTCTTCCAAACGGTAGACTATTCCAATTTTTGTCGTTCGCATTTCATTCTGATTTCTCTAGGCATTTTTGTCAGCAGTTGTACACTTGCATCTTCGAGAAAAATTGAAAACTGTTCATTTCACGTTTTTGTCTAGTGGAGGACGGCAAAAAAATCTATCAGAATGCATTTAGAACGTGAAGTTTACTGTCGTTTATTTATTGTCGTTAATTAACTAATTGGGAAACAAGGTTGGTTCAGTGGTGTGAGCACTTGCCTCACAACTCTGTGACCTGGGTTCGAGTCCCACCGTCCCATGTGGGTTGAGTTTGTTGTCGGTTATCTTCTTTCTCAGAGGGTTTTTTGTGGGTTCTCCGGTTTTCCTCCCTCTATAGAAACCAACACCTCCAAATTCTAATTCCGTCTGGATTCGAGGGCCACGGGTTTATCAGTCTTAACTGTTATGTGTTACCCTCGTTAAATAAAGTTATTGTTATTATTATTATCATGATCGTAAGAATTATAATTTCCTCGATTGTAATTGGTTTGAGAAAAACTCCTATTTTCCACTAAATCACTTGCCAAGTTTTTATCGGACAGTTTGTTTACGGACAGTTCTAAACGCCAATCACATTCAAAGTTGTAGTTTAAATCAACCAATCACAACCTTCGTTTTAATCACCAAAGAAACAGTGTACAGACCCTAAATTGGGGCTTTCTTCAAAATGACAATATTTTCTTTCATAACTTGCATTTGACTCTTCTTCTTTTCTCGGAAATTGTAATTTTTATGATTAATTGGTAATAAGACTTCGTGTAATTCAGTCTGAAATCGATATCATGATAAACAAATCGAACTCCCGCTGTGCGGTCGTCCGATTTTGTTATCACTCGTATGATTACAGACCGAATCAGTTGGACTTCAGTTAGTCGTATTACCATTACTTATTATTATTATTATTATTATTATTATTATTATTATCATTTTTGTTGTTATCATTGTTGTTTTTATTATTGTTGTTGTTGTTATTATTATTTTTATTAGAGCGCTAGTGTTTGGTGTCGTCAAAGTCGACATAGTCGTCGTGTTTTGCCTAAGCTCTTTATTGCCAAATACGGAGACTTACAGTCACCGCAAGCAGAAGGTGGAATGCTAATTGAGGGGCAGTTTTACCACCTCAAGTCAATACTTAAAACGATCGCAACAATTTTTTTTTTGTTCAGCAGCAAGGTCTCGTAAACGATACGTATTGAAGGTGCTGCTAATGCAGCTGTTACTCTGTTTAATATTACCCCTATTAAGTTCTATTTCGTAACAGACTACAAATCATTTGAACTTGATGGGCAAGAGTATTTGGTAGTTCTTCACCAAGTGGTAACCTTGCACTATAAAAGGTAAGGTAAAGGCGCACACGAGCCTTTAAGGCCCGCACAGCCGGAGCTTATCCCGGTTTCCATAGCATGAAGCACCTGGGAGTATTATTACTCCCCCCTGGATGGGATGCTAGTCCATCACAGGGTCACCCCCAGCATTGTATCGCTGGTACCCATTTATACACCTGGGTGGAGAGAGACAGTGTGGAGTAAAGTTTCTTGTCTACGGAAACAACACAGTGTCAGCACCAGGGCTCGAACCCCAAACCTCCTGCCCAGACGTCCGGTTAACCACTACACTACTGTGCCTCCCTCCAACCTCGCACTATACTTTCCTTAATTCTCTTCTCGCTGTTTGGAGAATGCCGTAAAAGTAAACTTGTTTTCCATCTTGGCTACAGTAAACTAATATAAACTTCACCAACCCGCTTTTTCTCTTTCGAAGACTTTGGTGCAACATCTGTAAAAGAAACAGTCAGATTTCTAGGTTTTGAAAGTCAAAGACTCTGGATTTCAAGTGACAGGGATGATTTCGGATTTTTTTGGGTTTGAGACTCTGGCAAGTATTTTTTGCGGTAAATAAAGTTTCTATTTTTCGTGTTATATCACTGATTTAATGCTTTCTGGAAATTTTTATAGCTTTGAAATTCGGCATGGGATTTCTTTGGGGTTACATTTTTGTCTAGGGATTTTTTTGCGTTTTGATTTTTGTCCCCATTCGATTATCCCCGTCACCTGAAATCCAGCGTAATTTTGATGATGACACTTGAGTTTGTATAGCGCACTTTTTCATATGGATATGGTCAAAGGCGCATTACATCATAAGTTAAACCTCTTTCCACGTTTGGCATTATAATGAGATCGAAAAAAAATTAAGGACCGCTAATCGAGGATTAGACGGGATTTTAATAGTTTCAGGTTTCAGTTATTTTGACAAAGTTTGGCTTAGTCAAGTGTTAGACGGGGTTTAGCCGTCAATTACACATCAAAGCAGCTCCAACCTTCTCTCATTAGCAGGTTTAGTCATTGTTCTTGTCTCATTTTGCGAAGACATATAAGTGAAATAGCAATATACAGACAGTTTATGCGTCAATGGGCCAGTAATCAATTGCGTTGGCCTGGAATTCGTAAGGAAAGGGCAAATTCTCTCATAGAGAACAATAATAAGGATATTAACAGACTTCTACGTCTTGATAATGCATTCTAAACCAAGTTTAGACGTTAGCAGCAGTTAGCGGTCGAAACGTCGCGATTAACATCCAAGTGACTTCGTCGTGAGACAAATTAAAAAGTTCACATAAGTTTAAGCGTGGTTTGTGGAGGAGTTGTCTGAGCCGTAATTTAGTCTTAAAGCAGGTCTACCATATGCTCCGTTTCAATAATCCTCCCAAAAAGTTTGAAATCTTTGTTTTGCTTAAAAATGGTTTATTTGACATCAAACGTTTGTTAACGTATTTAGTCGTTTGTCGCATAATTCCGTTTTAACGTTTTTAAAAGCGACTTCTTTTTCTTTTAATTTCTTCTTGTCTGTCAACACAGTTGACTGTTTTCGCTTCTCGTCCGCCCCCCCCCCCCCCCCAAATGAGCCAAAGCCTGCATGAGACTTTCCTGTTCAAATTTATTGCTGTATCGATATCTGTTGATGAATATTTTTTATCTAACTTAACGATGTTAATACGCATGTGCAACTGATGAGACACATCGAACAGTTTTTTGGCCCAAACTTCAGCTGTCTCACTCTTTTAAGAATTACCACTTTGACTTTGTTCCAAAAAAATGAAAAAAAAAAAAAATCGACTGTTTGGAACTGTGCAAGTGCTTACCCAGCCATAACCTTTCCCCCTAAGCTATTTTTCATCACATCTCTTAACATGTATCCAGGTAGCAGCTGTTTAAATCTACAGATATGACACTAAAGCCTTTCATTAATTTTTGCATACACGTGTTCACACTTGTTTTGTGATGCATAAGGAAACCATTTAAGGGTCTTAAAAATATCTTAATCTATTTGGGACTTCAACTGTTCTAAAATAATTGAACTTAAATAAAGCGACTTTAGCGTTTGCGTGCCTTTTAAGTCAGAGTTGCTGAAATTGGGCGACAAAACGATTCACTTGAAGTATGCGTGGTATATTTTACGGTGTACTCGTACTTCATTGTCTTCGGGACAGAATTGACAAAATTATATGACACCCATTTAAACCGCGAAACATTTATGCACTCCACTACCTTTAATGAGCGTAAATAAGTGCCTAGCTGGACAAAACTTCCACTTAACCAAACAAAAATTAACTTTTCCTAAAAAGCAGGAAACGACTAAAATTAATGGTAGGTAAACTGTAGAGCGTGTGAGCTGAGGGAAAAGCTAATTATATTTTTTAACCTAAAAGTTGTTGTCTAGTTACGCTTTATATTAATGAGTAGTTTCTCGTGTCGCCGAGGGCACGCCAAATGCTCATGCTCTGTCTCCGACATTTAATCCGCAAATAGAAAAATACAACTGGACTTTACTGAATTTTGATACAACGAAGAACGGAATGAAAATCACAACCAAAACTGTGTACGCATTTTTCATACCATGTTTTTCCTATGCTACAATACCAGTACAGTAGTCGTTATCTATATGTTGAACGTATGAAAAAATGTTTATCGGAATAAACGGCTTAGCGTAAATGTAATAGTCACTGTACTTCTCGGCAACCAGCGATAAAAACGTGTCTCTCAAGTTCCACGCATCAAAATGTAGTCTACACGGCTTTCAGCGCTACTTTCAGAGTATTTTGTGAATACAGTAATGATATTTGTGACAAAATCCGGAAAACCACTTATCAACAGACAGCTTCACGAAGTACGTGGAATAGTACAACGTTCATTGAAGATTTAACCGGTGGTTATTTACGAGTCCTTTATTGACTTCGTTAAATAAAATCAGGCGCAACAAGAGCCTGTTCAGAGAGGAAACCCCACCAATTTTCTTATCCCTTTTACTAGGGAGAAACTGAATGGAAAGTATGTAATTCCATCGAAAATCATGGGATTGATATACGGTAATAGGGTTGGCATTCGACGATTTTTACCCCAATAGGGGAAGTTGTAATGACTTAGTAGGGAAAGAATTAATCATAGTGAAGTCAGAAATGTGAATTCGCGGTGCATTTAAATCGAAGGGTTATATTATTTTGATTGAATACTGATTTGAAGAAGATTCTCTTTCCACATTTTTTTACCGTCTAAAAACCTGACCCGCAGTTTTATGTCACAGCTATTGGCGTGAGTACGAGTGACATTGCGTGTGTTTCGAGGTTAACCCCTTCTATAGTGAGTTTATTTCTTGGTACATGGCTTTGTTTCGTTGATATTTTGTTGTTCAAAGAGATGCTCCTTAGTTGAAATTTTTATCAGGTGAAATTGCAAGGATCAGATGTGTGACCTCTCTGAAGCGCTAGTTCCGTTACGTGAACTCGTGTTATCACGGTGTGTTAGAAATAAAGCAAATCCCGCAATAATCTGATGACATTGTGAACAACACGGAACAGAAAAGGTCAACACATCACTGGATATTCATCTCCGATGCGCAGGGTTTTCCTTGTATTTCATAAGCATAACGCGCAGTTTTTTCATCAATAGAGCTTTACGGATAATAAATTGATTTTTTAGACCAGTCAACGGAAACGAATGAACGGAAACTGCAGACAATTGTGATTGCATTACACACATAAAGAGCGCTGTAAATCGCAGAGCATATATAAACAGGCTTACCTTGCCAACTATGAATGTTGTAGTAGTACCTCTGTCCGACCTCTGTAACTTCTGTGATCACGGATCGTTTTGTTGTGAAATGAGACGAGAGAATGTAGCAGGCGATTACGATAAACGCGACAAAAACAAGGAAAACAAATTTCAGTCTCTGCATGGTCTGTATATGAATAATGCAAGCTCCTCGACCATAGGCACAGTTCAGCTTTCGGTAATAATATGCAAAAGAGTGACAAAAAGTCGACACTATCTGAGCAATCGAACCGTCAATAGGGCTGATAGTCTGGTGAGTTGTATTGAATTTCATAATTGTGTGCAGTATTTTATATCGTTTGTCACCAGATCATCTATCTGTTTGCCGCTGGACATGCCACGGGCTCATAAGTGACTGTCACGCAGCCAATGGATATGCGAACCTCTTAAGCACGATACACATGTCTTCGGTTCCATCACAGATTGTTCCATTAGAGCACTTGAAGATGGGTGGAACTCTTAAGGCTTCAACAAGTAACGCGATATCCCTTTTGTCGACTCGAAAATCAGCTTTGCATTCGGCAGAATTTTTGTTATCGAGAGAAAATTTCTCGTATGCCGAGTGCTGAAAAGGAAGATTTTGTGGAGCACACGCCTCGTAAAGCAATGAAGATTCTTCGTCGTCTATAATTTCCTCCACCAAGCAAGGTAGCAGTAATTCTTGAATTTTTTTGAAGGAAGCCATTTTGTGTTTCTTCCTCAAAAATCCTTATACCAGGAGCCCATTACCAATTGGTAATGAGCTCCTGATTCATCGCGTCGCAAATCTTAACTTACATTTCCCGCGCTTACAACGCCGTCCTCGTTCCAGGCTTTTTCCCGGTCACCACGTCCTGAGAGCCGTCGCGTCCTAGATTAAAGTCCGTATTATCCTGACGCAACCCATCTAATAAAAATAGGCCCCCAAAGCGTGCATGTGGCTACTACTTTACCTCATTTCCGAAGAGCTCACGGTCATGGGGTCTTGTAAGACCGATGATTTAGAAAACTATTGCGTTACTTCCTATTGCTTCCAAATTTGGCACACAGGAAGGAAATGAACGCACCCAATCACCTGGTGAATTTTAGCGCGCTTGTATACTTTAGTGAAAGATGCATGACAAATTTTTAAATTCTGATTTGAGAGCGTGAGGAGAGGTTAGGGAGGAGGGTTTTTTTCCTATCATTTGACATCATATTCCCATATGGATATACCTCCCTGGAAATTTTGAAAAACAAACTTTTATCGATTTTTTGTTTGTAAAAATGGCTTATAGAAATTAAATTGTATTAAATTTTATATTTGTTATTTTTCAAGCAGCTTTGCAAGAAATGATACCAGATAAAGAAGGAAAACGTTTTTCTTTTAACTTTTTTTAGCAATTGGCTGACATCTTGGTTTATGGGGATTTATATGTAAATTGTATGCATACGTTTGTGAATTAGGCAAAATGCTAAATTTTTTTTGGAGAATATTATTGCCTACTAGAATGTGAAATATACATGTTTGGAAAGCCTATTTTGTACCCTTCAAAATGAAGTATATCTTTGATCACTGCTGTAAATATCTGTGGAGATGTTAAATAAATTTCAAATGTCCGTCAATTTGCTTGATTTTTGGGCCGTCCGAAATGAGTTAATGTGTAATGCAAATGGAGTAACAACAACAACAACAACAACAAGAACTTTGATTTGTAGCTATATCCAACAATTACCGAAGGAAAAAAATATCTTAAAAATTCTTAAATATACAGAGATTACATAGCCTCCTTCGCAGACGTCCTTAGGGCGTTTCTTCCCCACGTCCGTGGGGGAGAAACGCCCTAAGGACGTCTGCGCATGTGACAAAAGTGGCTTGAGTTTTAATATCATTGAGTTTTGAAATCAGCTATTGAGAGAAATCGATATATGACTTGGAAAAATTACTACAGTCAACTCTCTCGTAAGCGACCACCCTTGGTGCACGACAAAACACGCTAATGTAACGGTACCGATAACACTAAAAAGGTTGATGACTACGGTGTTTTCGGTGTATGCTGGCTTTTACTCCAGTATCGATGGTAATTTGTAAAAGACGATAACTGCAAAAATATACGAAAAAGAAAGGAAAGCGACTAAGCTGCTCTACATTCTTGTGCAATTAATTTCTGCATTGTATTCACGGAAGAGTAGCATGACTTGATTTTAAGTTACTGGGCAGCATTGTTCAATTTCAATTGTCTATGTTCCTTTTGAAAAAAAAACATGCATTCTCAAAACATGTTCAAAGTGGAGAAAAAATTTCCCGCTGGTTAATAATTAGATATAAATGGTTAATCGTCATATTATTAGTTAAATATTAACTTTGGTTAATAAGTCCAGTCCAGAGTCCAGTCCAGAGTCCAGTCCTATTTTTCAGTAATAATAATAATAATAATAATAATGATAATGACTTTATTTCAGCATTTCCACAATGAAGTGGCTCTTCATCTGAAAAACTACATATATATAACCAAGAGAGAGAGAGTCCCTCATTTTCTCTTGATATAACATACTAAGAAACGTGTTAAAAAGCTAAGAACAATTGACAATAATTACAATTTCTAAAACTAATTAATATTTACATTAAAATTACAATGTGCCTATTTTTAAGATTCTACGTACTTCTTGTTTAAAAAAGTTTTAAAGTTGGCCCTTACGAGCTGATCGAGAGAGTTTATGACTCGCTGGCTCAAGAAGAAGTAATCGATATTCTCATGTGGTGATTTCCTTTTCAGGTATACCGATTTTTCATTCGCAGTAGGTGATGTGGATTTCTCAGTATATTGCTGCATCAATTTTTCCTCAAGTAGCATTTCCTTCTTCTGCTAATGGTGTTTTATTATTCTCGTATGGCGAATTTTTATTTTAAGTTGCCTCACTGATGCCTCATTCTGGTACAGCGATTTCTAATCTCACACATCGATTACTCATATGACGATGTCTAATTCTCATATAGTAACTTTTCCATCTCATATATCGATTACTATTTCTCATTTAGTGATGCCTTTTTCTCAATAGGTGATTTAAAACTCAACCCTCTTTTGTTATGTTTGGCTAGTCTACCGCACTTACAGTGCAGTAGCCACAAAAGCGGATCAATACAGTTTTAAAAAGCAATCGAATGGGCTTCAATCGACCAAACTATTTGAAATTTGAAACCGAAATCACGGCAGTAAAAAGTAGTGAACCAGGGTCCAGTGCGTCCAAAGAAACTTGGCTTTTTGACTCTAAATTTCTTGCATGTTTACTGCATGTAATGTCGGCCGACACTAGCGACCGATACATCGAGGTCGACTGGTCGATATGTCTGCGGAGTAAATGATCCCGCATGACACCCGTACGGTATGTGGGGACCGGATACGTGATGGGTACTTAAGCAGGGGTGAGAAGATCGTCCAGAGTATAGGGCGTTTTCACATGACGTCACAGCAGCCATATTGGTGTTCCAAAACAATGAAACGGCGGCCATGTTGGTGTTCCAAACTAATCCTCTGGGAGTTGAACTCTTTTCTTATGTAAAAACTTTCTTTAGTTCCAAAAAATTTGCATGGCTGCTGGCCACGTGAGTGAAAACGCTCTATTGCCATACCACATAATCAGTTGTATAGAGAATTGCAGGGGTGGGGTGGGGGTTCATGTAAAACAAGCAGTATATGAATTGCGGGAACGATAAAAGTAACGCCTGAGTTGTGGACTGGGTAACGTGAGGCCCATGTCGAATGAAACAAGGTCCCAGACCTAAGTAGGAAGGTATCAAACCAAGAACAGTCGAGCGCAATTGAAAAGAAGGATGCACTAATTCGGTTAAATTACTGGACTGATAACTTATTGACGTTTAAAGAGTATCTAATCATTTCTTAACACGCTCGATCTTGGAATTTGGACTTTTGTCACCGTCACGGTTGGAGGCTGAGGGGAAATCGATATGACAAGCAAACGAAAATTGTAATAAGTGAACAGGTTGTCAACTGACTCAGTCTCAGCGCTCACTCGCTCCCAGTGGCCTATAAATCGAGAAAACACTTCAGTGTTCGTAGGACGCAATTATCTTAAAGCCAGAAGAGATTACTAGCTATAATAAAATGTTTAAACATCAGCCTTTTTTCTTAATGGCCTTTGTCGAATCTGGCGGATGCGATTTACATAACACAAAAATATTGATAAACAGGTGATGAACGCGAAGAGAAACTCCGTCGGTTCGATTTCTTTTCAGAGTCCAGCGTAGAAAAGTACATTTTTCTATATACAATTAGTCATTTTGATCACCCATTTAAATGCCGTTAACAAAACCTTTAAGCATGCGGTTTTATTTGCCCTGCATTGGAGGCAGTGTACATGTGAAATACCTTAAAGCGTTCTACGGCGGTCATAATTAATTAAGGTATACAGGTGTTGAAATCTTGCCTTTAAACACTGAATGTTAAAATAGGTGAGCCATAGCGCAAGCGTTATTAATTGTTGTAAGGGCATTCAGGTATTGGCAAATCTTACTTAAAAACGTTATTTAAATTGTTGTATATTCGTTCAAATAAATGTTTCTTTTTGTCAGGAGGTACTGAGTGTGAGAACGGGGAACGATGCAGCGTAAATATAAGAAAATATCACGTTTATACAAGTATTTCTCACCAAACAGCAAAACTAAGTTTAATAAAACTTAAACGACATTTGCTAGGTATGACACATAAACGTTTTCAGACGAGCTCTGTTTAGGTCGGGTTGAAGCCAAAGACAATCAACTTGTTTCTAAGTTTAGTCTCGCTGCCTTCTACTCGCCTTGGCCCTTTACATCGGTCTTACATATTTAACACAGACATTTAGAATTAAAGTGAAGATCGATTTGTTATATTATTTTTGAACACATGCAGAGATAAACATTTTAAAAATCAATTTTAGACGGTGGCTTTCTGAAGGCTAGTCCACCATTATTCATTTCAATAATACAAGAGTTCACTATAATAAACACATTAAATGATAAAACACTTCTGGTACGCTTGTACTGGGCGCGAATACTACTAAATAATGCAACGATGAAATAGAAGCCAGGGAGTTTCTGCAGCCATCCACTCTATATTAACGAAGTTTAGTCACACTGCAGTAAAGGTGTTTAAATTTCTATATTTTACAATGCGTTGGAAACTATCAGACATATAATTACTCCAGCGTATTTTAATTCTTTAAGCATGAAACAACCTATTGCGAACTAGCATGGAGTCCCGTCCCTTTTTAATCAAAATACTCATGAGTTTTGACAGTTCCAGAATGCAATCTTTGATGGGCGTCTACTCTTCCCTTACCCGTGATGGGTATTTAGTCATTTTTACAGCTAAGGAAACCATGAATACTCAATGAAGTCTTGACTCTTTTCTCACGCTGACGTCTGTTGCAGAACCATACACGAACAACTTCTCTGTCCAGTCGCAAACCCTCGGCGATTCGAACAATCTCCTGAGAGGAAGGCTTTGGCTGCTTGAGGAAGTGAGCCTCCAAGTGTTCCTTGGCTGTCAGTCCAATAGTTGTTCGTCTTTTTCTTCTACGTTCCGCGTTATACTTGTCACCACAGGCCCCGCCCGAGCACTCTGCCTCCTCCAGCCAACGGGCAAGAATCGGTTTCAGTTTGCAGGCATTTTTGAAGCTCAGTTGGAGGTTTTCAAAGCGACAAATGGTTGTCTGACTGAAATCAGTGCCATGGACCGAAGCGAGTGCAGCTCCGACGTTGGTTTGCGTGAAGCCCAGCTTGATGCGTCGCAGCTTGAACTGAGTCGCAAACTCTTCAAGCTCCCGCAATTTCGATGTGTCAATGGCGAACCCTAAGCTCTGGGATGCAGTTAGGCCAGGATCGGGCTCAAAACCACCCATTGGGTTTAAAACAAATGGAGATGCGACGTGGATGTTGGTTCGTGGATCCATTTTGTTGCAGTGTGTCACAGGTGGCAAAGAATTAGGATGGGGAGACATTATGGACATATGATTCTCCCTAATTATTGGTTGAAAGGGAGCATATGAAGCCTCACTCACCATGGGATATGGAGGACAGGCCATCTCTGAGAACTTGTTACGAAGAAAACGTCTCGTAAAATAAAAAGCTGCAAAAGTCTTTCTTATAAGAGTGAACTCCGCACGCTGCAGGCAATGACTGAAGATAACAGTACTAAACGCGAGCTCCTTACGAGCGGAAGACATAAAAGTCGGAAACGCAGCAAAAGTGCCGATGTTTTAGGTTCAAAGTGCTCTGCTATCACCGTAAAATATAGATGAGATAACATTTTTTGATACCGCGCACACTAAAAGCAAGTGTAATTTCTCGGCTTGTTGATGATCACCAAAAAGAGATTGCAAAGATTTGAAGGGCGGTGCTAAAAGATCTTCACACTCACGCAATTACTTTTTGCATTCAAGTTTACCATGTATGGCTTGTTGAATTTGTAGGGTTTTTGTTACCTGTAATTTAATTTCTAAAATTTATCTCGGTTTTATTAGAATTTCATATTTGTTTGAAAACTTGAACAGCGCATACGTGGGTTCCTAAGTCTATTTTTTTCTAGGTATTTCCTCGTTCCAATTTGAAACTGATAGGTTCATCTTCTCAGTCTGGATAGCGACGCGCTCGAGGAAAGAACGCCTCTCACGAGCGACATAATTCCTTCTTCTGTGAAGTTCATTACACCTCTTGATCGGAAGTTAAACACTATTTCAATCTCGTCGGTAAAATTGTAACTGGAGGCGAAGTCAATTTGTGGTAAGCCTTTGAACAGGTTTTGGTCGTTGTTAATATGTCTATTTCATTTCCCGTGATTTAGCGGATATCTTTCGCTTCTTTCCGAGTAATGTTTCGTTTTATTTTTAGCTCCTTTTGAGAACAGTTTACTACCCAGCGACCAAGGATAAAAGAACTCTTTGAGGTCCCCACTTTTTAACTGATTACAGGGATAATTTGTAGACAAAGTAATTCTTGGCTCTCGTGTCAAGTGATAACTGGTTAAAAGGAAACCCCAAATGTTTCCATATGAATGATTCCCAAAGGAAGATGTTTAAAGATAAACGGCTGAGGTCACGACGTCTCGATTTACTATTTATTTACTATTAATGAACTGACTACGGACTACAGAAAAGTAGCATTATGTTAAGAACTAAAAGGCAACTTTGCTGGATTCTCCTGGATTTTGAATGATTGGGCTGAAACGTTCAATGCTTCGTCATTTGTAGTTTACTCGGTCATCACAAATTAGGTTGATGCAAAAGTTGAAACTGTAGAAACCACTCGCTGGCACACCGGTTTCAAATAAATCACAATGTGTGTAATCTACGCTGTTGTTTAATGGCTTGTGACATGTTTCGCCTCGTGCTGATTATAAGACTTATCGTGATAGCTTTACGGAACAAACGTAACAGCTTAGTAAGCACGCAAGAGACTTTGTAATATGTCTCAAATACAGTGTATCATTTCGCGCTAAGACAATGAAATCCCAATCAAATAAACTACCCAGGCTAAAAGCGTTTCTTAAAAGCCATTTTTGAAACTTTTATTTAAATAAGTGTTTATCGCTTTACACTCTTTTGGCGTCTGCGATAGGTATACGTAAACAGATAGAGATAGCTGTTAATTTACAGAAATTTGAAGTCTCGTGTTGGCATCAAGATGAAATTGTTTGGGTTTTTTCAAAAACTAATACCATATGGAACATCACCATGTTGAATTTTGATGTGAAAAAGAAGGAACTGCTCGTACCAGCAACTTATTGTATCCCGTGCAAAAAGAATAAACACTAAACAATCTTTTGCGATACCGAAACCGCTAGTCTTACCGAGTTCAGATTTTCGTGACTTTTCAGAGGATTTCGCATTGGGAGATAAGAGTCGGAATTTGCTCGAGTGGTTTTACGAAGATTTACCGATGATCAAGTCGTTGAGCATCTAAGTCGATGTTTCGTTACCTCGGCCGATACTCCTTGGCTTTGATAGGGCAGTATATAACCGCAACTTGTTGATTCTCTTAACAAGTTTATTAGAAAAGGTAATCATACGGTTTCGAGTTCAATTTTGAATTAATTTGCACGAGTGAGTTTTTCAAAATGCTGAAATTGCACGAGCCGCTTCGGCGAGTGCAATTTCAGCTTTTTGAAAAACTCACAAGTGCAAATTAATTCCAAATTGAACGAGAAAAACCGTATGATTACTTATTAATAATATAAACATGAAAAATTCGCCTGGAGGAAGTACCGGAAAATCTCATTTTTTTTGGAATTAATTTGCCATTTTTTCTCACTCGAGAAAACTTTTTTTGTTTCCGCAGAAAATTTTCGTCATCATGTTACGTGATATCATTGGCCTAGAAAATTTTCTATTGTCTTTCAGCCAATCATAATCCAGAATGTCGATGTGTAATTTACACTGGTGTTACACTTTTTTGCACTGGTGTTACATCTGAACTGCACTGCTCTCAACCAATCAGAATCGAGTAATTTTTGGTATATTATTATTGGATCTTATTGGTAAAAAACGGATAACACTACATGGGCTGTACACGTTGGGATAACTGAAAAGCTAATGAAGTGTACAATAGTTGTTGTTGCAGGTGAAAGTTGAAACTAATAATACTCTCCAATAGTACGCTTCCTGCGGGTTAATAACTACTTCTTGAGCGAGAAAAATGCTGTCATTGTCCTAAAAGCTATAAAATACAGTTCTCTATTGCACTATCTCACGTGACTGTAAAGTCGAGGGTAGCGTGACGGCACAGTCGTGCATTGTGGGAGCAAATTACGAACTCTGTCCATGCCCTCTCCCCACCTCTTCATGATCAAAAGAAAACATGGCTACTGTATCAAGCAATCAGTGTGTTGTTCTTCAAAGTCGCCCAGGAGTTGAAAATGCTCCATCTGAGGCAAATTTTTGCTTGGAATCAAGGACGCTACCGCAGTGTGGAGCGGGAGGAATTTTAGTAAAGACGCTCTGTCTTTCGGTTGATCCATATATGCGATGCCGAATGAACGAGGACACTGGATCGCATTATTTAACACCTTGGCCGCTTGGTGAGCCGCCTAACGGAGGGGGTGTTGGTGTGGTTACACTTAGCAAGAGCGAGAAGTTTAAAGTAGGAGATGTTGTTGAGTCTTCCCACTGGCCATGGCAAGAATTTGCTTCTTTTTCTGATACGGAATTCTCACTTAACAAGGTATGCATAGAGTATATATGTTGTAGTTCAATTTTTTCCTTTGTTCAAATTTTATTTTCCTTAGTTTTCTAGTATGGTAGTGTATGATAATGAGTTTGAAACAAAGGAAAATAAAATTTGAACCTAGGATAAAATTGAACTACAACGTATATATATATATATATATATATATATATATATATATACTGGTTAAAAAGAGACCGAAAATGGACAACTTTTGGTTTAAAAAAATAAAAAATAGGTAAAACTTTATGATACGTTTGTATATATGAACGTTTATCATTGAGAGTAACCCCAAAACCTCACTTCTCCCTCTCCACCCTGAGACAAGGTGGGATTAGTTTTGCTTAGAGACCACTATATCATGTGCTATGCATCCTTCTTAAACATCTCTTAAAATTTATGATAAACTAAGAAACTACAGATTGCACCTAAACAAGTAACAAAAACAGAGCTCCCAAGCCTCAAGAACAATTGATTAATTTTCCAGTGGAATTAGAGGCTCCCAGGGCTGTACAAACACTTTATGGTTGTTGTTTTTGTGGGGAAAAGAAACAGAAAAAAGTTTTTCATGCCCGAGTCTCAAGTGGATATCTTGGGAGTTTGTATTATCCACGATTTCTCTGGTTTAATGCAGTTGACAACATGCTGTACCATTAAAAGCCTTGATCCCATATGCTATGTTAAATTCTTGTCTAGCATTGGGATGAAGTCACACATTCAAGCATCATGTAATTCCAGTACATATCTAGTGTAAGTTATGGTTGTCATTGCCAGTATGTGTCAAGGTCTGTGCATCCCCAAAGGGTATGTTTTATTTTTCAGCCATTTTTGTAATAAATAGGATGTTGATTGTGGCCATTTTGCCGCCATTTTGGTAATAGGTAGAGTATCGGCTTTTGCATCTAGTCTTGAATTTGTTTTTATTTTGAGAAAAAACAATTAATTGAAGACTAGACTGCACTTTTTCTTCATCATGCTCCCTTCTTCCATCTGCTCTTTGCAGATAAGCATTGATTCTAACATTGGTCTAAACTAGGGAATTAATTATAAGGCAGGTCTGAAACAGGGTATTGATTTAATGGTCAGGTCATAAATTGGGTAGGGAAAATTGCAGATTTTGGTCATAAATAGGGTAAAGGTCTTGGGAAACGGGCTGCACACCCCTACACAATTTTTCTGGGAGTACCCTTACCTGCCTCCCCATAAAGAGAAGAATTTGATGTCTCCATTAAAATGGCTTTTTGGCCAACTATACAAAAATTTGAAATAATGTGAATAACAACAAATCTCTACTACTATTGTATGGTATAAGCTCCATTAATATGAAGAACCCTAATTCAAAAATGCATGTTAAAACCACGTCTTTGCTTCAGCCTTAAAACCTTCTAACCCTTGATTCCTCCTTGGCTGGGGCTTAATTTGACTTGTGCAAGTTTGTACAATTAGTAAACTGAAAGCCTCTTTACTCCAGTGGTCAGGTAGCATCTTACCAGCAGCTATTTTGTCCCTTTGTTATATGTGGCTTTTATTGTTCCCAAAATCCAGTCATCATGTTTTGTATGTAATGGTAATCACACAGTTTCAAGTTCAATTTGTGATCTAATTTTGCACAAGTGAGTTTTTCGAAAGCTCAAATTGTACGAGCTGCAATTTGGTTCTTTGAAAAAATCACGAGTGTAAGTAAATCACAAAGCAAACAAGAAAACAGTATGATTTCTTTTTAATAACAATTTATTATATGATTTTATACATGAAAAATTTTGGATTTGTAATTTGCACTGGTGTTACTCTTGAACTGCACTGCTCTTAGCCAATCACAACTGAGTGATGTTTTCATGTATAATTATTATTAAATTAGTTTAATTCAGGAGTAAGGCAACTCAAGGTAACACTGTAGTTTGTAACATAATAATATACATGAAAAAATTACTCGATTCTGATTGGCTGAGAGCAGTGCAGTTCAAGTGTAACACCAGTGCATAAAGTGTAATACCAGTGCAAAAAGTGTAACACCAGTGCAAATTACACATCGATTTTCTGGATTATGATATTCTTTATTTTTAAACGAACCGCTTTGAGTTCGTAGCGTTATCAGTTGATCTTCATCAGCCAATCAGTAAATAAAGTGTCAAATCTGCGTCAAATGCTTACTTCCTGTCCGTCCGCAATGAGATCTTCCGGCACTTCCTCCAGGTGAATTTTTTCATGTTTATATTATTAATAAGTAATCATACGGCTTTTCTCGTTCAATTTGAAATTAATTTGTACTTGTGAGTTTTTCAAAAAGCTGAAATTGCACTCGCCGAAGCGGCTCGTGCAATTTCAGCTTTTTGAAAAACTCACTCGTGCAAATTAATTCCAAATTGAACTCGAAACCGTATGATTACCTTTACAAATTACCAAATTGTTAACAATGCTACTGACTCTAATAACTACACAGATTGAACCTGTCAGCACCTACCATTTGGATTTTTTCAAAAACACATCATGGATTTCCTTTTCTGTTTCTTGAAAACATGACCAGTGACTTGTTTTGAACTTGGGATCTACTTTGAAATTCTAGGACCCCAGTGGTTATTTGAGAAGGAAGTCTTGTAAGCACAGAAAGGTCAGTTAGAAACCACAACAGACCTATCATGTGTAAATTAACTGTTTGCCTGCTTTTCAGAAACCTTGGCAAAGTGTTAATATGAAAAAGTCAAAACAGTCAGTTTAGGGTGTTTTTAGGCATTGGAGATACAAAAATCCTCAGGTAACCATTCAGAATCCCTGACTAAATATTGACAGATTGCAGCCATGTTTTTATGCAAACATGGAGCTGCAGTGTATTATATTGTTCTTCTCCTGTTTCTTTTTAAGGTTTTCCTGTTATTGTACTAGGTGCACCTCAGTACTTAATAAAAATTGTGCATCTTTAGTTAGCAAGGATAGGCTTCTAGGATAGTAAGAGTATCCAGTGTAACTGAGGGAATTTTTTCCATACACGTTGGCTTGGGAAACCAGAGCATAGCATCGCTTGCTAGTAGCCTAGCATCGTGTAAATACTTAATAAACATAATTATCTTACACTTGCACAGGCTACAAAACCCCTCTGTGGTGCAGGATAGTGTTTGACACACACACAGACCGTGGTCTTCATATTGCAGGAAAGGTGGAAGGAAAAATCTTGATTAACTTCCTTTTTACTGAGCATCTCTTACAAAAAATTACAGTCGCAACTTCAAATGTTTAAGTTTTGTTTTGTTTCCCTGTTTAAATGTTTAAGTTTTGTTTTGTTTCCCTGTTTCCCCGTGCTGGGATTTACATCTCAAAGAGGATGAGATGATTACGAACTGTTAATTGATTTAATTGTCATGTCATTGCACACCTCTCACTAAAATACATTTTAGCCTGCCAAAAATTCTCTATTTTAGCCTGGAAAATGCGCCGCAATGCCCAGCAAAGTGATAATATTTATTTGTTTTGAATGAACAGGTAGAGAGTGCCTTCCTATGCCGCAACCCAGCACTGTTACTGGGTATAGTAGGTATAACTGGTCTTACTTCATATTTTGGAATCAGGGAGAAAGGACACATTATACCTGGTTCTAATCAAACTGTTGTCGTAAGTGGTGCAGCTGGAGCGTGTGGTATGGCTGCAGGTCAGGTGAGATAAACTCTAAAATAAATAATATAGTATAAACTCTGACTACCTTATACACTATTTTAGTATTTATCCACCTTGTTGGTGTAGTTGAGTAGCATTCTAGATGTACTACAGCGGAACCCCGATTTAACGATGTTAACTTTGACTTTATTATTATTATTATTATTATTATAATCTATTATTATTATTATTATTAAGTTTTTATGATAGCATTTAAGCTTTACTTTAATTTGTAGTTTTTATTTACACGCTCACTAGAATCTTCAGAAAGAAAAAGATGTAACGATATCCCCGGTATAACGATAAATATGCTATGTCCCAACAAAAGTTACAGTAAAATGTATGGGACAGAACCCCGATATAATGATCTTCGATACAACGATATTCCCGATATAACGATGAGCTTTTAGCGCACCAAGCGTAAAATCTTCCCCGATATAACAATATTACAGCATCAGTACACAGTTACAATTTAAACAAAACATTGAATTTAATACAAACAGCGAAAAGTAAAGACGATTACAGTCGCAACTTCAAATGTTTAAGTTTTGTTTTATTTCCCTTTTACGATTCATACCACAGACTTTGTTGTTTAACCTTGATAACGTCTAATGCTTTGCAAATTGTTGCTTGTAACTCATTTGATACTCATTACAAGTTTACTGATGAAACAATATGTAATGAAAGGGAGAATACATTTACCCCGATATAACGATATCTTCGATTATTTTACGGCAATATCGTTATATCGAGAGTCTCGATATAACGGTACCGCGTTATAATTTCACTGCGCCCTTGGCATATCGTTATATCGGGATTCCACTGTGTAAGGGTTACAGTGGTACAATTTTTTATGCTTTCTCAATGTCAGTATCAATCAACTGTCTTTACAGGAAGGGTAATCTGTCCTCTGTTTCTTGCAATGCAGATAGCTAAGCTGGAGGGGTGTGGCATTATTATTGGTATTTGTGGAACAGATGAAAAATGTCGCATTCTAAGAGAGGAGATGGGGTTTGACTTTGCTATCAACTACAAGACAAGCAGAGAGATACGACAAGAGATTATGAGTAAATGTCCTGGTGGAGTGGATGTGTACTTCGACAATGTGGGAGGCGACATCAGCAATGAGGTAGGCACATGCAAAAGTTTGGTTTTGCGCGCGGGCAACAACTGCGCAATTGTATCCCGGTCGGGATACATATGAATTTGATCAGGAGCACGTGACCAAAAATCAACCAATCGTAGTGCTGGTTTTGTTGAGTGAAAGTCTAGGTAAAGAACAATGTACAATTATGATCCCGAGGGAAACAGTTAGGTTTGTTTTCCCGAGAGTCCTGATGTTTCCTTCGTCGGAGCGAAAGACGAAGGGCCAAGTCTCGAAAGGTCAGTACCTCCTTTTTACCTTACGGTGATGTAACTTACTCTACCAACTCGTTTGATTATCCCAATTTCTTGTGTTTCAATTCCCCACCGACGCAGCACCCGTTTCTTTAGAAACTACCCCCGCACCACTGCACTCGAAACCATTTGATTACCAACAGAGACTGACTCCTTTATATATCAGTTAGCAAACAGTGGGAATTTCAGCACTTGATTGAACTCTGCAAGAAAAATATCGCTCACGAAATGATTGTTTTCGTTTCTTTTCAGGTGATCTGCTGCATGAACAGTAACAGCCACATCGTTTTATGTGGCCAGATTTCAGTGTACAACAAAGATTTACCTTACCCTCCTCCTCTGCCTGAGCACATCCAAAGTATCGTGCGCAAAAAAAACATAACACGTGACCGTTTCTTGGTGTTAAACTACATGGAGAAGTTCCCGGATGCCAAGAGACAACTCGAGACCTGGGTACGAGAAGGGAAGCTCAAAAATCGTGAGACGGTTGCGAGAGGTCTGGAGAACACTGGGAAGGCGTTTGTTGCCATGATGAGCGGGAAAAATATTGGAAAGCAAGTTGTTATGGTAGCAGAGGGAACACAATGACAGCAAAATGCAAAGGAGCATTTCACCATCCAAGTTAGGGACTTAAGGTCGTGTAGGCGCACTTACATACGATGATCATATTTTAATTTGTTTTTTTTTTAGGTCTACTGCAGGAATTGTATGGAAATGAGATGCTTGGTTGTTTGCACAAATTAAATTGATTTTATCTAAATAACAAGGCTATGTCATTACTTAGACAGATTAAGAAAGGGAATATATTGTTTAATTGCTTGTCTTACACAACGGAAGTAAAGACAAACAAGAATCTAAAATTAAGAACGGAAAAAAAAAAGAAGGACGATGGAGATGAGCAAGTAATGGAGTTACATTAAAGTTTGTTAGAGCGGGCTTGTTTCAGTCGGTTACTGCATGGATTCCAATGGGAATGGTAAACCGCAGACTGTGACTGAAGCTACTGCACTATCAATGGCTGACTCTACACACAATAAGCGTCGATCGAGGGATATTGCCGAACTGAAAGCGGAGGCGAGCAATTTGAAATTTTCCTTGTCATCTTTGACCACTGCTCGCGAAAAAGCGCAAGCGAAGGAGAGGATAGCGTATTTTGAGGATCTGTTTGAACTGTGTGAAAGTACCTGTGTGAAAATGGACCGAAAAGTCTTAGAGCACATGGTCGAGTTACTTCGGCTTGGTGTCCATCCAGACAGCGTACAAGAGTTTCTCCGAACAGTAATGCTTCGTAAAGAAGACGAAGAAAAAGCTATTTTTGTTTGAGTCTCAGCGCGGGTAGATTATGTGGTGTATCTTGGGAGATGCTGGTCAGTTTTTAAGATTAGTGTTTTTGAGGATCAGCTGTGTTTTGAATAAAGATGCATTCTGTCAGGTACGCAATATTTTTGTCTGGTTTGTTAGCTCTTGTCCTCCGCGTTAGCTCTTTGCGATGGTGTCTTCCGATGTACGCTTTTCTATCATTGGTCGCTAAGATAAAAATAACGATATCAAATGAGCAGGAAACTTAACAAACAAGGAACCACCTGCCTCCTTCAACGGACAACAAAGTTTCGTGTTTTTATTCTGGCGCAATTTTTTGCCGGTTGCTGACCTTAAGCTTGCTGAAATTTGGAATATGTAATTGCATGTGAATTCATTTTAATTCGATCGTGGTGTGCCTCGTGTAATGTTGAAATAAGTGAATATTACAATCTAATTTTAGAGATTCAAAACATTTGGTTACTGTCGATCATTGAAATATTTTTTGCTGACAGAATTTACTCGCTTTGCCAACTAAAGGCGAACATCATTTATTAAAACTAAAATCCTGAAATATCTGCATTTCGTGTGATATCATTGATTTACGTTCTTTGTGGAAAGGAAAGTCACTATGCGACGTTTTCATTGTAATATAAATCAATGCACCGATAATGGTTGTCATCCCACTAAAGATTCTCATAAATTGTCAAGATAGTTATTATTTTTTGACTGTGTTTGATACATTTTTCCTCTTTTCCTTCCCCGTTCTCTTCGCGCGCTAAAATTAAAAATTCTGGAGAGCTTACTGGTCGACTTTTCTTAGGGCCCGTTAATATTGCGCTTGGAAAGCGGGTTGAGTTTTTCTTCGTTTGAGGGATTTCATCACGGTTACCGGGGTGACAGAATGCGGTTAGTGTGTGATAATCGACCGGAAACTGGGAAACAACCCCTGGGGCCCCCTGGGGCATGTTTCTTGAAAGTTCCTATTACTTTACGGGCCTGTAGCTCGGCCATTTTTATTGAAATCATAGTCTATCGAATATGTGTGTAGTTCTTACATACAAACCAGTCCAACGTACAAGCTAACTTAGAATGGTATGGCTTCAACTTGAAAACCAACAAAACTGTAATGACCGTGGACTTCGACAGGGGCAGATCCAGGATTTCTTAAAGAGGAGTGGCCGATATCAATCGGCCTCCAAACGAAATGTTAAGTTTAAATTTTTACAACGGCTACCCCAAAACGTAAAAAACTCACAAAGACTTGCTGCTTCTTTGATAAATACTTTTCAATTGAACGCTGCATTGGTGAACTTCGTGTAAAGAAGAAGAAATCTTCATCAAAATGGAGGACTCGCGAAAAGCAATGTGTGCTGAAAAAAGACACAGATTCACAACGAGGTTCAATGTTTCGTGTTGCTTCCGGCTATCTATCTATTGTTTCCGGTTTCATGCATGATTATTCAACTCGGTTTTGTCACCCTAAATTGTGAGGCTGACTGGCTTCCCAAGCTTTTTGGCACCGGACGTATTTCTAGTTTATAATATTTTTTCATCTTTTTTCTTATTATATCATTGTTTTGTCTTAATTATTTATTTTTATTGTGGCTACTGCATTCTGGGAATGTGTAACCATCATGTCATCGTCCTGTAAGTGCGTGCGTTTTTTGTAAGCTTTTCCACAGCAAGCCCAGCTGGATGCTTGCCTCAAGTTCGTGAGACTGCTGTTGTTTCCTAATTGGGATACCTGTGTAATCACGCAATCGTTCTAAAATAGCATGTTTCAAGCGGTATGAATGGTATCAAACACAATTGCACTCGTTTAGCACTCGTTTGTTGTGCCTCTTTCAATAGCAGTCAGAAATCACTTGCAATCTTAGACTGAGCATTTGTTTGGTGGATTTTAAGTACCGCTATAAGCGCTTCACACTAGCTCTTTTGCCATAACCTGAGGTGCATTTGTTTGGTGTAACTTGAGTGGTCAAATGCGTTCGTAAGCTTTTGCGAAATCTTGTACGAGACAAGTTCTTTTGTTGTATAAGGGACGGACCATTAGAAAAGTGATGGGGGGTGGGGGTGGGGAATTTTCAGCTTGCACGAATTTTTTTTTTTCGCTCACTGCTTGTGCAGGAATTTTTTTTCAGGTGAATCCCTCTGCACGAATGTTTTTTACTACGTGTGAAAAAGTTATAATTGGACCTTCCTTCTGCATGAATTTTTTTTTACCTTCTTCTTTGCATGAATTTTTTTTCTTGGCATTTTCCCTTGCATGAAATTTTTTTTTTCCCACCCCCCCCCCCCCCCATCACTTTTCTAATGGTCCGTCCGTAAATAAAATCCTTATTGGTATGAAAACGTTTCTCTAGTAAGCAAGTCTTTATTGAGGATGCCGACTTCACTAAAAGTGATTTACAGAGGGGTCCTCATAAGATTAAGATATAATTAAAAAAAAACATTACATATGAACAAACCAAGGCGTTAAAAATAAAAAAGGCTTACCGGAATGAACGAGATGCTAGGCTAGGCTATGAAAGGAATAAACTAACTACAAAGAAGCTTTAGTAAGCTTCTATTCTTCTCCCTGTGTTTTGTTTTGTTTTGAGACTAGTTGCTCATGTGGGAATCTATTCATTTCTGATTATTTATCAATTATTATCAGTAAAATACATTATAATGATATTTGTTGACTTTCTCGGGAACCTTCTTCCTGAGCGAGAAGATAAAGGTACAAACAGATTCCTGACGTAATCACTAACAGGGCTACAATACTATACCAGCTCCTGACTACACTTAACTACCAGTGTGCTGCGAGTCAATAGTCGCCAGCGAAGTCTATGTTTTAGCAGAAACAAAAGTCTACAGATTTTTCAACCTATAAAATACTGACATTGTCTTCTTCCAAGTGCGTCCCTTCTCTCGCTACCTGTCACAGAAGAGATTGTGAGTACGTTACCCAGTCGGATTCGTGAAAATATGCGAGTTGACGGTTTCAACTAAATGGCTTTTTAAAAGTATATTTCGTTGCCCCAGTCAATCAGTCATTGTTCTATGACAGTTGCTCAAAGCACGCTCAAGGTTTTTGCTTAAGTAGAAATGTACAACTTGTAAAGATTCTTAAAGCCGGTGTGATTCGTAAAGTGATGAAAACATAGTTTCTTGAAAGATGTGTTTTTGGCACTGTCACAGGCAAACTTGGAAAACGAAAATCCGAGTTCTCCCAATAGGAGTCGAACTTACGACCTTTCGATTAGCAGTTCGGACGCTCTACCACTAAGCTGTCGGAGACTCGTGTGAGCAGGGCCATTAAATCAGATCAGGAGCCCATTAGATTCATTGGACAAATATCCTGTATACTGCTAGGATTTGAATATCAAAGTAAAATGGGTATGAAATAGCGAATATGGTATAGTTTGAGCCTGTAGAATTTGTTAAAAGACGTTTTTTTTTTCAGCACTGTCACAGGCAAACTAGGAAAAAGGCAAATCAGAGTTCTTCCAACAGGCGTACCTACATCTTTAGCCAGCGTAGCTTGGCGTTCTAGTCAGTCAGGGAGAGCGAGAAATCTTTGCTCGCGCGCGCGATTTCTCGCTCTCCGCGCGCGCGATTTCTCGCTCTGCGTGACTGACTAGAACACCAAGCTACGCTGGCTACTACATCTTATAGGACGTTACGTTTGTTTTTTGCCTCCACATGTTTAATTTACATTTTAATCAGAAAGTTAACAATCATCCGTTTAAACCAAGAAGCCGGTTTGTAGGGAACAAAAGAATTGATTGTAATTGCTATTTTCTTTGGATATAACGTGCAGCATTCCAGTACATTCAAACTTGGACACATCTCAAATCACATCGCAAAGTCTTGAGTTTCCGGCGATAAATTAACGCAATTAAAAAATTTAACGCCGCTTGTCTCACTCTAATCCCAAACATTTAGCACAAGACTAGACTTCCTTCAAGGTTGAACGGGCCTGATTTTAAGGATTAAATAAATTACGATATATCAAAACACCAATCCCAGGAACTATTTTATTGCCCTTCTGCCAATTGACCATTGTTCTATGAAGATATACAAAGCCACATCACAATAGAACCTTGAACTGCTTAATTACAGTAATGCCGAGTTGTACTTGAGTCCACAAAAGAAGTTTTATTAAATTTCAGAATGAAGTTCAGTTATAAGTGGTCGTTGACAGAAGACGTGAGTCATTTGTGTTTGAGTTGATATATTTTCACAGCGAAAGGGCGCGCTGCCATATCTAGGCACTCGTAACAATTTTCATGGAGCGAAAAGTCGTGGCAGAAACTTCCAAGGTCTCTGTGTCAATGGCGGCCACCCGGAGGAACAGTCAGTTTTGTTATTCGCCAACTAAAGGAATGTTCACCCGAACTGGGATAGATACAACAGAGGAATCAAGGCGAAAAAAGCGCGAGATAAGAGTGACCAAAGCCAAGGAATGCGAACTCCTTTATAAAGCGTACTCGGATGTGAGAGAAGAAAATATTGTTTTGCGCGAAGAGTGTCAGTCATATCGAAATGAGCTTCTTGAGGTAAAAACAAAAATGTTTGCTACAGCTCAAGAAAACGAAAAACTGAACGAAAAGGTTTCCCAGCTGGAACAAACTGGGGACTGGGGGCCATTACTTCGGAACAAGGACGAAGAACTGAGTAGACTGCACGAGTTGGTTCGAAAAATGTCGTACGACAGAGTTGCGGCGATTAATAACAAGAGTGCGGCCGAGCTAGCCATCGATGATCTCAAATCCAAACTGCGTCACAAAGATAAAGAGGTCAGAGATTTCAAAGAGGTGGAAAAAATACAAAGTAAAGCAAAAATACTCAATGAGACGGAAAGCCTTCGCAACGAGAGAGACATTGCTGTGGCTGAACTAAGTCGAAAAGGAGAAGTCTTGGAGAAGCTTAAACAAGAAGTTAGCCAGGCGACGAGGATCAGTGAAGAACGAAAAATGGTCATACAGGAAATTCACAAGCGACTCACTTCAAAGGAAAAACACATAGATGAACTGAGAAAACAACTAGCTGTATCACGTTTATTCAACAAATGAATTCAATTACAAAGACAACTCCCAGAATATCAACGAGCCAACACTCTGGTACAATGGGACGTGCTCAGCTCATAAATCAATACACTGAACATATTTCACTATATAATCATAGGTTGTTTATCACTTTAACTTACTTGTTGAGGGTAAATTTGAAAAATAAACAAACAGCCATTAGGAATCACGAAGTACACTACACTTAATCACTGACGGTTCACTCAAAGAAACAAATTTAACTTACAGGCGTGCGAAAGTAATAAAAAATGTCGTAAGCGACTTAGTTTATTCACTTAATGAGTTTTGTTTTGGTTTTTACAAGTGCGGAAATTAGTCACTTGATTGTTAACATTGGCAATAGATATCAAAGAAATAATGCAATAAAAGGGAATTGTTTGCTGTACAAAGTTCCAGGACCGGCTTTCTAACAAAGGAATCAGAACCGGCTTTCTAACAAAGGAATCAGAACCGGCTTTCTAACAAAGGAATCAGAACCGGCTTTCTAACAAAGGAATCAGAACCGGCTTTCTAACAAAGGAATCAGAACCGGCTTTCTAACAAAGGAATCAGAACCGGCTTTCTAACAAAGGAATCAGAACCGGCTTTCTAACAAATGAAGGACCATCCAAAACGAGACTAAAATGCATCCACATCAACCGGGTAACCAGCTTGGCACAACGGCATAGAACACACAGCTAAGTCTGATACAGATTTTTCGGTATTAGAACTTACCACAAGTTATTCACACCTTCACCGAGTAATTGTAGAGAGTAAGAATTGCTTGTCTTTTTAGACTTTGCCGGAGCTAATTTTAATTTTCTCTTCGATCTTTCACCTCACATCCCTGACCCTATATTTGCTATTGCAAAGAAACTACTGTGAACGCCAGGTAACTTACTGAGCCCGGAAAGCTATTTTATAATCGCCATATGTACAAAGGTATTTACAGTTGTTTGCATACATTTTTAAATGTTTTCCTTCTAAAATTATACCATGTATTTTTATTCAGTGATGCATGACGAGTGTGCATGAATCTCGTACGCGTTTTGGGGCTACGCACGTTCTGAATATTTATCGGTTTTATTGTGCATTGAACACGTGGGAGTCGAAAAACGTGATCTGTACTTCAAACTCTTAGTTGACATTTGATTACCGGCCTGCCACCAAGCAACGCGCATCTATTCCAAATATTTTGTAGGCAAGCACGTTTGTTGGTACAACCTGGAAAGGTTCGCGCGAGAATTTCGGTAGGTGTCAAGACCAACCCTTTTGCTGGCACAGCGTTGGTCTCGGGTACTTCAACTAACCTAATTACTTTTACCCTTGAGTCGGTAGCAACCGTTGGTACGGTTAATCCAGGAGAAATACAATAGTCTTGATGCCTTAAGTTGATTTATATCTAAGTACTGATATTTCAACCTACCCTGGCCGTTTTGCCAGCCAGAACGTTGGAGTTACATACTTCCATCTTACAGCGAACAATAGAAGATGAGAATTAACTGTTAACATATCATTTTAATTAACTTTTGTTCTTTCGACCATTTTACAGCTTTATCCTTTGGAACCTAGCCTTTGAATAGAAGCGAGGCTGGAGGTGACCTTGCTTGGATACAGACCTCCCCGCCTTTCATGTGCAAATCATATTATTTACATATGAAGAGCAGGAAGGTTTGTAACAAAACAAGGTCACCTGCAGCCTAACTCAGGGACGGCGGAGCCGGGGGTGGCTGGGGGGGCTTTAGCCTCCCCACTTTTGAGGAGGATGACATTTTATTTTGTTTAAGCTACAACTTTATACAAGCCTCGTCGGAAACGTTTCGCGTTTACGTATTTTTAACATTTTCTCAGCGTGTGCTTCCTTCCCACAGACGGGAAGCTTGTGTCAAAAAACCGCAGGTTAGCGTTGGAGACCGGAAGGCTGAGAAATAACCTCCAAAATATTGCTGTAAGCATTAAAAATACCTTTCATTTTACGCTTTATCCAGGCTAATTATTTCAAGAAGTATGTCGCGGAGAATGTTGTAAATACGATTTCCGAGACTCTAGACCCCCCTACCAACTCGCGCCTCCGGCGCTCGTTTTCAGGCCCCCCACTTCAAAATACGCTCCGCCGTCCCTGTAACTTCCATTCAAAGGCGAAGGTACTAAGCACTCAACTGTAGAATGGTCTATTTAGTACAAAGCAGATCACATTTCGAAAGTGCAGTGCAGGTTAACAGCCGCCGTAATTGGTATACGAAATAAGTCCAGGATAAACATGCTCCCTTTCTACTTTTCATCGTCAGAACTATAACTCTCTGGTTGTTAACAAAATGGGAATCGAGTTTTTAATCCCACAAACGAAGCCGCAGTTACGTACTCGCCGACACATGAATAGACGCGAATCTTGGCCAATCACGCGCCTTGCGTGGCATTGCACTTGCAATACTCTTAGCGTGATTTGACGATAAGATTCATTCTGTTGCTGACTGCCAACTCGCTCAGAATAAAAGTCAAGCCCTGCAAAAAGTTGTTGGATTTACCCACGGCACAATTTCGTTCCCCGTTAACTTGCATATTTCCTATAGCTAATCCAATTTTCTGTATTTTGCTCATTGGCTATCTTGTATTTATTAGTTTATAGAACCACTGAGGCCATCACTGATAGTTCGGCTTGTTCGGTTAATCTCGAAGTTTCAAGAAGCATAAAAATTTTCAATTGCTTTTTCAGTTTAATAACTATTTCATTTACATGAGATGAAATGCTCTTTTGAACTCTTGTTGTTCGTGAACTTCATTCAGTTTGCACATGAAAATTTCTTTATTATATCTCTCAGTTAGAACGCGCTGGTTAATTAAGCGGGCCGTACTTCACTGTAGGACCCGCTAAATTCAAAAGTTTTTGTTTTGAGATATAAAAAAATATCTTAACAAACCTCGTTTTCTCAGTCCGTACTGTAAATTACGAATCCTCGTTTTTTTCCGCTCGGATTTATGGCCCGCGCGGTTCGCGCTTGTGCCATAAATTCGAGAGGAAAAAACGAGGATTCGTAACTTACTGTAAGTGACGGGGGTACTTGTCGGAAATTTTGAGAACACCCCTGAAATTAAAAGGTACCAGAATCTAGGTTTATGGGCGTGTCCCAAATTCCTTTCCACTGTTAAGAGTTAAGCGGAAAATATTAATCATTTTGCGTCAGTCAGTCGTTGGTTCACGCTATTTTCAATTTGTAATCTACTTCGTCTACCTCTTCCCCGAGGTCTGGTGCCACACCATTAGATGGCGATTACGTTTCCACAGATTTTTTGGCCACATCTACAGAGATCCAGGTTACCTTGTAAATTCATCTACATTATTATTGGGATTTGCATATGGTGTAATGGCGGGCGGTCACGCCTTTTAGGTCTCCCGGCTAATCGTCGCTAAATTGCTAACATGGCTTCAAAAGAGGAGATGAGGGAGCTCCTACGACAGGAATTCACACCGGCCACTTGAACTAGAAATTGGGAAAATTAGCAAAACACTGGATGATTTACAGACGACAATATCATTTCTGTTCCAACAAGTACGATGACTTTCTGAGAAGCATACGTGAGATTATTGTCATCGGCGTACATCCCGATCACATCTGATAGAACGTTACAGTCTCGGAGGTCATTAATGTACAACAGGAATAGCAGGGGCCCGAGGATTGAGCCTTGAGGCACCCAATAACGTATGAAACTAGTTTCAAAATTTACATTGCTTATAACTGTAACCTAAGTTCTTTGAATAAATATCTTTACCTTCCGCATTCGGAAGACCACGAGGTTCAGATTGTACATACATACATACATACACACATACACACATACACACATACACACACACACACATACACACACATACACACATACACACATACACACATACACACATACACACATACACACATACACACATACACACATACACACATACACACATACACACATACACACATACACACATACACACATACACACATACACACATACACACATACACACATACACACATACACACATACACACATACACACATACACACATACATATAGTGGCTCGTCCCCACGGGGGCTTTTTAGAGTCACTTAATTAGTACATACAACATAGTTAAGAATCCCAACTGGTGGGAGGCAGACCAGTTGGCTATTTACAAGGATGATCAAGGAGTTGAACCAGGTACTTACCCAGAACAACACCAGGTAGTGGCCAGAGCGGGATTTAAACCCGGGTCACCGCATTGAAATACAGCGCCCTAGACCACTCGGCCATCCTGCCATTGTCACCAATGGGGGTAGCAAAGTACCAAAAAAGAAACCGCTAAATGTAATAGCATTGCTAAATATAAGACTTTTCCCGAATGTAATGCAAACTCTTAATGTCGGTAGAGTTCAAGTTTGGAACAGTATAAATAATAGCATCAGGGATCCACCAAAATATAGATATAAAAAAGAAGTTCAAAAAATGCTTCTTCAGATGCTTGAAACAAAGGACAGTTATCCTGACATATATACGATACTAAATATTCAACAATAATGACATTTTGCCAAATCTGAAAACAAAATCTTGATCTCCCATCATCTCTTCTTTACTCTTTTCAAATTTAGTTCCATAATTTTTTTTTCTCAAACAATTTATTGCTCGATGACATCTTTATACATTACTAAGAGTATTTAACTGTGTTATATCTATATTATCTACAAAACGTCCTCCAAACTGTCGGCCTAGACCAGCTAAGCTATTTGCCGACTGCGTGCACGTGGTTAGATTGTAATTTCTTCTTCATAAATGAATAAAACTGTTACTGTTACTGTTACTATGCAGATGCACGGTGATTGACATTTTCAGCTTGTGAGGGAAGTCATCGTCATTCTCAGCCGGTGGTATTTATGTCTCAGTCCAATATGAGACCCGTTCTTTTCAGGCCTGGTGTCACAGGAAGGGGGGAGGAGTCTTTAAAGCCATGCATGAACATGGGCTCCTGGCATGAATGACTGCCTGCGAGGCTGCAGTGGTTATGATCACGTTTTGGATAGATTGATTTGTTCCAATTTTCCCCTCGGAGTGAATGTTTAATAGGAAGAATTCGCCAAAAATATCAAAGTCACGTAGTTCTCTCTACTACATTGATACTTATTAGCGACTTCTTTCCAAAGGCAATGCACTTCAGTCAAAGGGAAAATCATATCCGATTGTGGATACTGCTGCCTCACTGAAAGTTGAGTATTTATGCTGGGCCTGTCATCTCCCCTATACTAACCTGGGAAGGTTGGTATCAATAACGAACAAAAAATGCCTTGATCTTAAAAGTGCCATTCGAAATCATGGTCACAACAATGCGAGAATAGCATGACAAACAATTACGGAATAATAGGGAATTGATGAAGCGTAAACAAGTCCAGTACAAACTTAAGCAGAAATTATTCGCTCAAACCGCCAGTTGCAAGATGAAGTCAGATGCAAGTGTGTTCGCTCTCGGAAGTATAGATTCCTGGTTTGAAAACCTCCATCTTTTTGTACCAATTCTGTTAATGTGCACATTGGTTTGTTTGCTGTTCTCTGGGAAGGCCATGTGGGAGTGCAAGTTTTCCAGTCTTCCTTCAGGTCCATGGGGCTTCCCCGTCATAGGTAAGCTTTAGTTTCCAGGATGTTTCATAGTCTCACATTTGAACCACCGAGACTCAATGCCGGGAAGACGAATCAACGAAGTATCAGTTGACGAGGGCGCTATTTCCAAATCAGATTTTTAATTTTGTTTTCGATCTAAAGTTAAACATCTGAAGACTGCAGAGCAATCGACTTGGCCAAGGTAACCGGGGAAATTCGAGATTTTTCAGTATTTGAATTTTTAAGTTTGAATGTTTCACATCGAACTTACTTTACACTGATTGGAAAATCTGTAAAACGTATCTTGGAAACTGTCGGCTGAGAAAGCGACAGTGGAAAGTTAATGAGCGCAATGCCACGGGAACAGCAAAACTACCTGGAAATTCCCGACAAATGGTAAACAACCTAACCAAGATGATCTAGAACTTATTTCCAACTGAACTGAATTTGAAGGATTTGTGTTCTACAGATTCCCTTGCACCTTTCACAGACTTAGGTTGCCTGACAAAAGCCTGTGTGGAGGCTTACAAAATTTGCATGCCTTTAATTGACAGTGTTTGTCTCGTATATTATTTTTCTATTGTAACCTTTCCAGCGCAAAGGTCAGTCAAAACTGACCTTTAGACAATGCAGTGTCATGGGAATTAAAGTAATCGGTAACAATGAATAGAGGGGTTCAGTGGAAATTTGGTTCTGTCCTCGCATAGACGCATACCGGTGCACGAAAAGAACTGTATCAGCTCTTGTGTACCGGTACACGAGGACAGAACCGGAAATTTTCAAGTAACTGAACAAGGAGCTACCACGGTAAATTGCGTCCGTTCAAACATCTTGGTGAAGTGTTCAGTTTGACTGTATTTGCAAGAAGTAACGGCAGATTGTGGGCTCTTAAGTAGTGTAAAGGTTTGGTTAGTTGAGGAACAAGGAAGATATAAGTTGCCAGTGTGAACAGGGACGGCGGAGCATATTTTAAAGTGGAGGGGCTTGAAAACGAGCAAGTTTGTAGGGGGGTCTGGGGGCATCCTCCCCCGGAAAATTTTAAATTCAGAGGCTCGGAAATGATATTTTCAACATTCTTCATGAGATATTTCTTAAAAAAGACAACCTGGATAAGTGTTAAGTGAAAAAAAAAAATGGCATCGTCGCAAAAACTGGCGGTTCCACCGTCCCTGGTGAAATGTTCAAGATGGTGTATTTTGAGGCTGGAGAATTTGTGAAAGTTGTATTTTTCAGTACTGCCACAGGCGAACAGATGATAGTTGCTTATCATACGGCTTCTAAGTCTGCGAGTCACGTTTTAATCACTAGTAAAAAAACAAAGAAGCTAGCAACACACACTCTAATATGTGCTGCAGCTACTCATTTGCTTTGGCACTGAGTAAATAAACTAAGAGAAACGTAATTAAGCTTTTAAAAAGGCCTTAAGACTTCTAAGACTGACTATTTCTTTGGTCGCTCTTCGGTTAGTTGGTGGACAAGAGACGACGAACCAAAAGAGCAGGCTTGTTTTGTATTAAGGCCATCACATCCCCCTAATAGAGAATGACCTCCAAATTTTGAAACTCCATATCAAACTACTACAGAACAATAAACATCCAGAGGGGGAATCAAAAACAGTGTTGAACTACTACAGTTAACCGGCTAAGAAGCCAGCAAACCAACATCTGACCATGTTAAAGACCCTCTCAATGACAATCGTCACCTGGGAGTAGATATCACTAAAAGATGATCCCCATGCACTCACCGGTATCTGGATATGTCTAAAGAAGCAGATTATATTTAAAAAAATGGTTTCTCGAACGAGTTGATAAATAATTTCTTCCCACCGTAAGCTTGAAGGGGTGCTAGGGCCTGTGTTAGGACCTGCCGTGAACGGCCTGTCGTCGGGGTAAATTGATTGCGGGTGTGGATTGTCGCAGGCGGATTTTGAAAATTCTCCGTAAATACCAGCATTACGACAGCGAACATTTTACTTCATTTCTGTGTCACCGGCTCGTTATTGCACTTAGCCATCGAGCTTTTAACGCCTGAAGAGCCCACTCCATTACGAGAGAAGCACTGGTAACACTACTTCTATTCGGTTTTCTCATTACAGATTGAAATAGTGTTCAAAACGTCAAGTGCTCGTCTTCATCCCATCATTAGTATTCCAGTTATTAGCGTGTTTTGAGAAATTCTTTAATTGCCTCTGGAATGTGAGGCTCAAGAGCAAAGGTCTGCCGCTGATGTAAAATTTCGCTCTTTGGTTGATATGCATGTCAGGGGTTCCTGACAGACGGGCAGACAACAAATAAGCCAGTAAGCTGTGGAAGTTAACCTGAAACTGCACTGCTTGAAAAACTGAACTTTTATTTCTCACTGGGTGAGATATTTTTCCAAATGGTTTGGTCCCTGTCTTTTCACTAATAGACCTAATACACTGTTTCTATCCGGATGGAAAGCGACAAAACAAGAAATCACTGAGAAACGTATCACGACTTTGGGTTATGGATAACAATCATCACGTTTCGTAATTCAAGAAAGCTCGGTTATTGGAGTCGGTTTTGGTTGACTTTCTCCTTTCGGATGAATTTACGCGATTTCTTTGGCTTTGTAACGCTTAGAGAGGTTATAGGGTAATTATTTTGGCGCCACTTTTCCAACCAATCAAGACTTAAATCCACACAATCGTGACAATCTTGCAGGCTTTTTCTTGCGCTTGGCCGCTCACGACATGAATTGATTGGTTCATTGGACTGTGTCTTTGTGTTTTGATCGGCAGGAGTAAATCAAGTAAGGCCGCTCTAATCTCTCAGTCATGTGCTTGCTAGCCTGAGTATCAGGCTTTTCTTAGATGTGTAGGCATGAGGGGAAGGGAGAGGGAAAGAAAAGGTCATCCTTTTCCTCCTTCCCCATGGCCAGTCCCTTACCACTCAGGACGGGCTCTTACTCAGGATATGCCATGTATGCGCCTTGCATGTATCACAAGGTGAAACAAAACTTGTGCTCGAGATATTGATCAGACGCCAGGTGCTGATTTAGCTGATTAAACAACGTTCACCTACAAATGTCGATCATAGAACCGTGCGGTATCTTTTACCCAGTCATCACTGGGTCACGTTATGGCGAGGCGGCCGATGTTTGCCAAGATAACGAGCACCAACGGAATCTAAGTGGTTATAGTCAAAATGGAATTTTCAGGGCTGTAAGGTTCCGCTTAGCTTGCAATGGTATGCACGATCTAGTGTGAAACTCAAATATATCTCACAGCAAGAGTTTTGCAAACATAGGTTCCAGTTTTAATTGCAGAAATATAGTGTCATTGTTTAGTATGTAAGGCTCAGGGGTGTAGCCAGGATTTTTCAAAGGGGGGGGGGGGGGCACAGAGGCTACTCACTCTTGTCATGGCGTTTTCGCCACCTGAATATTGTAGGTTGTTTGCTCAAACGAAGGCCTACCAAGGAGGGGTCACAGGCACCCCAAGACCCCCCCCCCCCACAGCTACGCTCCTGAGGCTACTGAGGCGGAGTTTATGTGACCTTAACTGGTTACGTTGAAACAACCTTCAAGGTTCACTTCCTTAGATAAGAATTTGAAACTGCGGGAGTCTTCACGAGTTTTGGCTTTGCAGATCATTGTTGACTAAGACTGATTAAAATTTGTTTAACCATTTTTTCAATTAATTACACTATTCTTCATTTGACTGGGGGCGTGAGGAGAGACCGTCTAGAACCTTCATACCGGAAGTACCTAACAGAATGAATTACAATGTTATAATTAGGACGACGAGTGAACTAAATGAAGGGCGCAAATATGTTTTTATTAACTACGTGGTAGAGGAATGGAGCAAAGAATAAAAAGACACCTTAGAGGTCCACAGCAAACGTTTATGAGAAAGGAACCAGTTTTCTCACAGTTTATCCTTTACATCGCAGTACTTATTGATTTTGGTTTTCAACAGTCATAAAGATTGGCAATAAGAGTTGGAAGTCTGAGTTTCAAACCTTTTCACGTCGCAATTTCGGAAGGTCGCAGGTCGCTGTCGTAATTTCGCGTGAGCGGCTCGTCGTTTGTCGTCATTTCAGCTCCTTCGTGTCGCCGTTTTAAGGCCATGTCGCTTGTCGGAATTAACCCCTAACAGGGCCTCAAGATACTACCCAACTACAACAGGAGCCCATTACCCCTGACTCAAGATACTACCCAACTACAACAGGAGCCCATTACTCCTGACTACAATGATTAATTTCTGTGTTTACCTAATCAAACGGAGAATAAATTACTGTCAGGTGCCTTTGATTGACCGTAGGAAAGAATATTAAATCATCTTGACAATAATCATTTTTGCCGTGAAACTGAATGAAACACCAAGAGACACTCCCTAAATCTATCCCTAAAATTCCTTGACCAACTCCTTATATCTCTGCTTCTCCGACGAACCATTAGCGACACTGCCAAGCTGTAAGGTATTAAGGAGGTAGTTTGTACTGAGAAGGAACTACTGTAGCGCTGTATGGATCAGTGGGGACTGGAAGCAAAAATTATCGGGTTATCCGTAGGCAAGGTGAGTTATACATCGGAAGGGGATAAAAAAACTGACATTTCGGACGTTAACCCTTCGGTAGAACGATGGAATAACGCTCGAAATACTTAATCACCTTATGCTGGTATAACGTACCTCGTGTATTCGATTGATCATCGTCAATATGGTTTGATAGGCCCATTTGCAGTTTTGACGATTAAACCTAGACTATTACCTGACAGCGTTAAACCGCAAACGGTTTGCTTAGCTTTCCAACGGTGAAAAAACCCTTGACTGATTTCGCTATAGTCACGAAGGTCCTCCCTTTGCATGACAGGAGCGAGGAAAAGGGCAGTTGCGTGTTTTCTGCCCAATAACTTCAGCATAGACTGACATTTGTTTGTTTTTAGGTAATTTTGCGCGTTCCTATAGCAAAGATCAAATAATGTCCGCCCAGTTCCTTTGGCAATCGTATCGTTTGAAGCAAAAAATATGCACCAAGAAAACTGCCGCCTGCCGTACTTAAAAAACGCTGGAAAGAAACAATGAATCCTTGTAGTGTCTCTTGTAATAGCTTATTTTTCCTTCTATCGTAAGAATCGATAATGGTGATGGCAATTGTTTTAGTCTTCCGGCGTTTTTGAAGTATGCAGAAAGGCATTTAGTAACAAGACACAACATATCGATACAAAAACAATAGGCCCTTGTTTAAAGCAAAACAGCGACAGATTAGAATAATATATGAAAGATCTTTGTTCGAGCGCACAGCTGCAATCGTTCAGCTGTTGGACTCCCATGGTTGTATACTTTAAAAACGTTCATAGAATAAAAGATGTTCCCGCAAGAAAACGCCCCTTCACGAGCCTCTTGTGTAGCGGTTTAAACGTTACTCTATCTCTGTCCAAAGTAAGTCAGAACTTGTTGGTATTACTGCAGTATGTACAACAGAGTGAGAGAGGTCGCAATTTTTGACAGACAGCAAAAGAGGAAATAAATTAAAAACGGCCACGTCGTTGTAGAAAGGCCCCTATCTTTCCTTTACTACCTGTGCAGTAAACATGATCCACAAAAACTCGGTATTACAAAGGGCGAAGAAGGCAACAAAGGAATGGAACTTCCAATAGTAGCACAGTTAGAGCTGCAACTGCTGTACATAATTTTGACATTGGTCGCAAACCAAAGATACAATTTGTACAATTTTATGCGTCTGCATTTTCATAAACCTAGTAAAGATTTGACCCTCGCTGTAGCAGATAAATTTTAAGCAATTGCGGCTCAGCTCAAAAATAGAGACAAGCTTGAACGAGATCAGTCTGCGAATCCAAGCCTCTCGAAAATGCTGGTACGACGCTCTACCATCTGATCTATCTACCCTGGAAACGGGTATTAGTATATATAAATATCCGAGGACATATATGGACCAACAATAGGATGTTCAAATATATTCGCTCTGATGAAGTGCTAACGCTCGAAATGTCCGGCAGCATCCCCTCTTTTACCTTACGGTGGCATAGCTTACTTTATCAAGTTGTTTAATTATCCCAATTTCTTGAGTTTCAATTCACCATCGACGCAGCACCAGTTTCTTTGAATTACCACCACAGTTCAAATACATGAGTTGCTTCATTTACTTATGAAATTCTAAGAATTGACTGCTTAATATATTTGGTGAGTGACAATGGAGGGTGTAGGAATGTCAGCAAAATACTTTAAAAAGAATGGCAGCTTAACTGCAAATATTGTACCGCTGAACTATGATAATAATTTGCAACCAAAGTTATCGCTGACATGAGAAGCTACGGAGCTGTTGACTACAAAAAATATTAGAGTAGATAATTTATTTCAGCGTAAGATAAACTACTACAAAGGACCGTAGATGTGGACGTGGGCGTTACAACTGGCCTCAACTTTTTTTACAGCTTACAGCTCTTCCTTTATATATATTTAAAGCACTGCAGACCTTGGTTTAGAACAAAAAGTTGCTACACTGATATGTTAACAGTAACGTATTCTTTGACGTCTGTTAATTTGTTTGACCTCACCAGTTCACTCAGGCAGTGCTATTACTTTTTGGTGGGAGTGATCCTACTTTCAATAACTTTTAATCAAGTCAGACTTTGTTGTCTTTGGGCTGACCGATCCGTCTTAGAGCTCAGTATTTAAAATCAGAGCAGACAGTATAAGACGACAAGTCACTTCTAGGCTTTTTGCGTAACTAATGCCATTAACGCAAAGCAATTCGGTTATTTGCCGTTCCTTGTCGGTAAAAATGCCATTCCGATACAAAAACCTTCCCGACGAACATGCCAACAAGCATGAGTGTTTTTCTTCACACTGAAAACCCGAAAAGGACCCTTAGATCAGGATTCGGCATTGCTGCAGTTTCTTTAGACTGGGAGTGAATTTGAGCCGATTTCCTCCGACCGTTCACTTTCCGACGGAGCCACGAATGAGCACTTCGAGCATCGTGCTGGTCGATAATATAGCCTTCCAAGAGACTGTGGACGATTTTGAACTCTAAATGATGGTAGAAATATCCTAGTGAGGCAGTTCATAAAATAACTCCTTGGAATCCCACAATTCGAGAACAGTTGTAATTTTGCTACATTCCAAAAAAATTCTCTTTTGTCCAAAGGGATTTGCAAACAAGATATACATGAGCACGATGGGAGGGAGTGTGTGTTGGCTGTAACTTTGCAACGCAGCTATGTCTACAAAGGGAGGAGCCAAGGCAAAATAAACACGTCAAATATTAATGTGGCGTACGAACCAGTAAAAACAACATCTGTATGACACAAGGAATGAAAACAGAGGACTAAATAATCAGCTCTTTGTACTCAGGGCAAAGGAAAACGCCACGGCGAGACATATTCAGAACACAGCCGAGATCCCCTAAATTCTGCTTGATGAACTGTCAGTTCAGTTCTTAGCTGCCTTCTTTCTTAACTCTTGAGGACCCAGTAAGATTAATAAGCACCAAATAATCCATACAAACGGAATAACGGAACACGTTGCATGACTAAGGCCCCTCTTAATTAAATTTCTCAGCAAGACTATTGCAAAAATAGCATATATACAGTAGAAATTAAATTCCAGAAATAGACGATTAATGCTAAATAAAGGTGCTTAAGTGAAGGCTCTGACCATTGTTTCAATGACCTCGATGTCTCCAAATTGTCCAGATTAGTATTTTCTGGATTGCCGGATTGTTTCGTTCGTCATTCGTTATACCATAGTTAACTACTAACTATGGTTATACTACTGTCCAATGAGGTATAAGTTGTTCCCGAACAACGCCCATTCATTCAGTGTAGTACTCTATGAAGGCTAAAACTCGAAAATACTAATCAGAGAATACCTGTACTCATGTTTATGAAAACAGTGACAATGTTGAAGGAACTAGGTCAATGAAATCAAAAGGGCACTGGATTAGAACATGCCATGATAACTTGAAACGATGCATTGTCAATAAGAGAATAGCATGACCATTGCCTACCTTGTGACAAAGGTGCAGTGAAGTGCGGATAATCAGCCCTCGCATACTTAAGTAACAAACCCCCCTTTCGCGACAGCAGTTGTTCCTGAACGGCTGAGAAGGGCGGAAAATGAATTCGTACGCAGGTCAACACATGTGGGGCCTAATAACGTCGTCGCTTGAAAACCTTTCTCTACATGCGCAGATTTTATTGCTGTGCACACTTGTTTGTCTGTCTCTCTTTGGCAAAGCTGCATGGGAGTACAAATTTTCCAAACTCCCTCCAGGGCCTTGGGGTTTACCAGTGATAGGTAGGTTCTCGTTCATGTTTGTAGATCGCTCTGAGTACAAGGTCTTATTCCGCAAGATCTTATCTGTTGTTTCACTGAGTTATACCTTAAGTTCAGTCGCGGCTTCTCTGAAAACTTTTTCTAACTTCGGAGGTTTATAATTGTTGCCAGTTGGAGCTTATTAAACATGGATAGATCAGACCAAATCTGTGAAACAAATGTTTTAAACTCCTGTTAGGATGAAATGCGGTCTCATTGAAACGGAAGCATTGAGAAAAATATCAGGAAGGCATTGAGAAACCCACTTTCTCCATTGGTTTAATAAGTTAATAGAAATTGATAATAATGACTTGAAGAAGAAGGCCCGAAAATTATGTATCTGCAGTGCAAATGCTAGAGAAAATAATTCAATAAGGAAAATATCTCGCGCCACTGTATACCTCTGAAGTATCCGTACGAGCTGTGAATGAAAATTTCGCCGAGACTGGGAGGTCATTAATTATTCATCGGAGTCCACCAAAAAAATGCGAAAAACTAAACCAACTTCGATTTCGCAAACGACAAATTAAAGTTGGTTTTGATTTCGTAGGCGTTGCAGTTTGGAAAATTCCGTTGCGAACGTGAAAATAGGACCGTGGTCGTTTCGCTTTAATCACGATACTTGATTCCTTGCATGTCAAGAGCGCATAATGGTTTGGAGCCTTTGCGTGTGTTTTGCCGAGCTAGTCCGAGGTCGCACATCTTGTCAATTTGAGCTGAGAAAAGAAAACTAAAAGTAGATCGCTTAATTAAAAGTTAACAAGGATTGTCCTACAAATACAAAGCAATGTAAATAGTCTCTGTGAGAAAGTAGGTTTTTATTTCCGTGAAAATGTTTCTCCTTAGGAAGTGTTTTTCGGTGGAAAATTCAGTTCTTTTCAGTCATCCAAAGCTTGCACGCTGATTACTCAGTTGAATCTTGAGGGCATAAACGTTGATACAATTGGCTTTACTCGGGTAGGAATTAATGGGCGAGAAGAGTAACAAGAAAAAAAAAGGCAAACAAATAGGAATTTGGTCTGGCCGTTTTTGTGGTTCGGTGGGCTCTTCTTTGATATGACTGAATGCCTGTGAAACAGTGAATCGAGATGGGGAACAGATATATGCAATAAAAAGGACGTTTTCCTTGTTCGGGAAGCGCAATACAGTCCCATTTATTGGCACTGGATAATCGTCATTTAAAAATGGCACACGAACGACACAATCTTTAATTTACAATCCTTATGATAAAATTGTAGACTGAAATTTCAAGCGTGATTTGCTCCGTAAGTGGCGTAGTAAGCTGGTAACTGGTGACCCTTAACGGTTTCCTAGACGGCCATAAGTGACGGACGTCGTTTTATTAGGAAATACTTTAGTATTAAATAAATCACTCTTGATTTATGATTTTGCTTGCACAGTACGAAACAAATGAAACACTCGAAAGTCGTGCTCTTTTCTTAGGCACCGAAAGAGAGAAGTTTCCTTTACACCCCCAGACTACAAAAGAAAGCCTCTTTTTCTAAAATTTCATTTGCCAATTGCAATGGCATTCGGCCTATATATTGTTAAAAAATGCAATATATCTGTAAGTTTTCTTACGGCTTTTAATGGGTATTAAACAAACACATGTTGCAAATCCCTGTTACGTACGAATTTCTGGATCAGTGTTACTGTAGTCTTAACGCTTCATTGTCGCAAAAAAGGTTGAAAAGTGAAAAAAATCTGGCGAGAAAGATGGGAGAGAGTCACGGTAACCAAAAAAACTGATTAATTGAAGTATGGAACCTCTTACTATGAAAATTTCTTCGGGAGAAGAAAATATACTGACTCAAGAACGTGAATTTGGTGGGAATCAGCGGGGGCGGTGAAACTGGTCAACTGGAAATAGAAGTTGTTTACCTTGGGTAGCAAACTCTTTAAAATAGTAATTACTGACTGTACATAGTGTTTCCTGGGGTTTACAACTGATATTGATACGGGACACGTAAACACTATTAGGTCTACAAAAAAAAAGATATGCACGACGATGAAAGGCAGTTGATTCGGATATTGTGTGGTTAAGTTATCGCATGACCGCAGCCTAGTTTGAAACTTGTATTGTGTCGGTTGTCGTTTAAAGGAACTTTGTTCGGAAATTTCATTCCATCTGGAAATTATATTGATACAACTGGGATTAAGGTGCATGGGCAAGGAAAGTGCACTAATTATGGTGAAATTAGAAACCTTAGAGAAATGGAGACTGGCTGATCCGGGTCAGCTGTATCAAGAAGAAGTTACAATAAACTCTCGCCCTAGGCCGAAAAAATCATAAGCGGAATAGAAAATTATAGATCACTGTTTGCCAGTTAACAAAAAGGCAAAGTTCGCAATAATTAATGCAAAAATATGAAGAGTTTTCTAATTAAGGGAATTGCATGTACCACCATGCTTGGTTCAACTCGTGAGAGACTGATTTGTCAAAACAAAAGGGAACTATATCATCTGGACAAGATCCAACGTTCATTTTATTAAACGCCCTTTGTAGAATAAAGTAAGGTTGATAAGGAGTGATGGAATCTGCAGGATAAACCTGTCAATAATTAAAGACTATAAAAGTTGCAGGATTTATGATGCCACCAAAACAGCAGGTGCAGTTAGCCTGTACTAACTCAGGAAATACGTTTTGAGAGAGGACATCCCTACTCAACTAACTCGTGATGCTAATGACGTGTGAGCTGCTAAATCAATCAAGGCGGGGAAATTAAGTTCAGAACAATATTGGGGGATACATGTCATTCTGAGTCCTCTCTGAAGCTTTTTCTTAGGGCTGTATCAGTTACACTGATAAACAAAATTCTTATGAATGGTTGGAAGACAAGCTATCCAAGGGATTTAAAAACCCGGACTGATGAGTGGAAGTTCTTAATTTCATGTTTGATCTATTCCAAAAATGACCCCTTGGTACAGAGCTGTGTAAAATTAACTCTACAGAGACTTCAAATCTAGATCAGTGCCCGAGTAAAGTGTACGTATCAGAGAATAAGACCTCCGACCTTCATTCTATGACCGAGAACTGTAACATTGTCATTAGATGCCTGTATGCAGGTCGTTCGATTTTGCACGATATTTTGCTGCTTGCCGGCATGAAATGCTCTTAAAGGATTATTAGTCTTAGAATTGTGTAAACAATGTTTCTTGTTTGTCTCCCGGAGGCAGTTGACTGTAGAATAGCTTTAAGGTGGTCTATGGGATGATTATGTCGAGTTACGAGGTGTTTGCCCGCCTATTTCAAGGGTGTCCTTTGTTCCCCACGAAACCTGCATGACAACGGCACGTACACCGCAAAGAACTTGTTAACAGTGAACCACTAGCACCTAAATTTGTGATAAAAAGAAAACCTTGATTTACTTCTCACACTGTACACAAAACATACAACAATATATTATCTTTGGAAATTGCCACTTCTTTCAGTTTTCTAAACAAAATTGTTCTTGACAAATCGCACTTGAATGATTACTTGACAAGGGGTCCTTTGTATCATTTTACTTCGTAGCGACAACAAGAAAACAAATCATAAAGTATAAAAGGAGCAAGGAAATTGGTAATCAAGTAAAAACAAAGACGATATAAAATTCAAGTAAATTTAAGATTTGTTTGCTTGTTGGATGGAATAAAAACTTTGCATTCTCTTGGTCTCTTCAAACTTTGATTAGTTTCATCTATTCCTAAAGCATACTATAGTTAACCATTCCTTCTGGAACATCTATTACATTGTTGGAAGATGATAATAAATGACCACTCCTTAATTGTGACTCGACTCTTCCTTTCACACAGGAGCTTGCTTTCGCTTGGGGAAGCGACCACACCTCGATTTCGTTTCAATGGCCAAGAAATATGGCGATGTCTTCAGTCTTAAGCTTGGAAATCGATTGGTTGTCGTACTTAACGGTTCTTCAGCCATCGAGGAAGCATTAGTCAAGCATTCCACTGCTTTCGCCGGCCGCCCTCAACTGCACACATTTAAGCTTGGTAATCCACACGGAAACAGCATCATTGTTGCCGATTACTCTCCTCAGTGGCGCCTAACAAGGAAGATTTGTGTGGCCGCTCTAACCAACTTTAGCAAAAGTTCCTATCTCTTAGAGGAGAAACTCAGTGTGGAATGTCAACATTTACTCCAGCGCTTCAAGCAGCAACAAGGGAAGCCAGTCAACGTCATCACGACCCTGAAGAGTGCTACTGCCAACGTCATCCTCAATGCGCTGTTCGGAATTCATCGCTCCTACGAAGATGAAGAACTCCTTCAGATCCTAAGCCTCGCCGACACTTATCGAGAAACAATGCATGGAAACAGCCACGTTGATTTCATTCCACTCCTGACGCTCTTTCCAAACCGATCACTCAAAGAGCTCGCCCAGATAGTGAATACTATCATAGAGCTCAACGCCAAGATGTTTACGGCCAACAAAGCGACCTACTCAAGTGGTGAAGTTCGCAATGTAGCGGACAGTTTTCTAAGTGCCGCTGAAAATGAGTCTCTGAAAGAAAATCCCAGTGGAGAAGATGCTATCAATGTGGGACCTCTCCTTAGCGATCAGCAAATCGCTCAAGCCATTGCCGACTTGTTTGGTGCCGGTTTTGATACCACCTCCCTCACCTTGCACTGGGGAGTTGCATACCTTGTTAAATATCCTCAGATACAAAACCAGCTGCATCACGAGCTTGATCAAGTGATTGGCCGACAACGTTTGCCGACGCTGTCAGACATAAAGCTACTTCCTCTACTGCAAGCAACTGTTTATGAGATACTACGTGTGTCGAGTCTTGTGCCCCTCTCCGTGCCTCGATCCACAACCGCCGAAACCAAGCTTCGCCAATTCACAATCCCAAAGGACACAATCGTGTTTGTGAACTTGTGGTCAGTGCATCGCGATCCTGCAATCTGGAAAGATCCCGAAATTTTCAATCCGCGGCGGTTCTTAGATGACGACGGCCAAGTGATCGATCCGAAGTCGTTTCGAGGTTTTCTTCCATTCTCGGCGGGCCGTCGGAAATGTCCAGGCGAGGCCTTGGCCGTGCGTCAAATTACGGTTTTCCTTGGTGTTCTACTGCACAGTTTTCGATTCACACAGGACGGTTTACCGGTAGAGTATCAAGGAATTAGTCTGCAGGGTCGTTGCGGGCTGTCATTGGCGCCTGAACCATTCTACGTCCATATTGAGGAAAGATACAATGACAATAATCATACTTGAACATGTAAAAAGGTTGGCAGTATACAGTACATAGTGGAGCTTTGTCTTCGTTTTCTGGCAAGTCTCATGCACTACCAAGTACAAGCAACAATATTTATTCCTTGATTTCTTAGTGATAATTCATCTCCAGGGTTAAGATTCTTAGTTTCCGTGTCATAATTATATTAATCTGTATTTTTTTGAGTTTTGAACTTTCAGAACTGTGGTTAAACAATTATTCAAACTTTTTTACCTGAGTGTTTACCGGAAACCCGTTTCGAGACGCAGAATAACTACAAGAGATTGTAGAGTTGTTTGAGAAATAGAATACACTGTCCTATATTAAAATAATATAGGGGGAAAAAATTTCTCGTTACCAGCTGGTAGTTACAAATAGGTGAAGAATTGCTCAACAGTCTGACAAACTGCATTATTCAAATTTAAGTATCGTAGGCCTTTGTGTAAAGTTATTGCTCTCTGAGCAGTTCTAGCCTTGGTCAATCATGAGTTCTTTGTTCACCGTTATCTTTCACAAAAATGACCACCTGCTGACTTATGTAAACAGATTCCCTTTTGATAGTAAAAGTTGACAAGGAAGGCAATGTGAGTTTAGTTGCGCGCTTTATCTCCTTTTATCGTCTTTACATCTATCAATTTCATTTCCCTCAAGAAAGAATCCTTGTATCTTGGCAGCAAGATCACTCAATCATCAATCCCACCGTTAGACTAAACCAGTTATATTCTACGTCGCAATTTTTTCCATAGAATAGTTGTCTTTACTTCCGCACGACATCACCTTACTCCAATGCAAATTCAAACTGACTGAGCAAGAGGGAAGTCACAAGGTGAAAAAAATGAAAATGGCTAGACACAGTATAAGATTCATTCTACAGTAATGCCACAAATTGACGAACTTCATATCACCACTGTATATCTTATCTAATGTCGTTTTAAAATATCACAACTTCAGCTCATAGCGCGGTTGATAATAACAAGGTAATTGCAACTGATAGATAATTTGGGGCTGAAAAGGAAAACACATCAACGGTAAACACATCCGAGGAGCCATCAGATAAAACAAAGGGAGCATGAAACGCTTTCGTGACAATACGCAATGGACAGTAACCATGGGAAATCATTCACGCCCTGTTCAAGGGCCTCCACTGGTCACGGGCAAACACGAATTGATTAGAACGCATACAAGGTCAGGAAAACATGAACGATTCTCTTGCCTAGATTTCAGTTTTGATCAGTAGTTAAAGAATTGAGAAACAGTTTTTTCATGATGTTTGTTATATAATGCGGCCCTTTGTGTGGAGACCTTATGTTGAACCACTCTTGCAAGACCGCATGGTCCATGCGGCTATTACATTCTACAAATAGATTTTCTGTGCTATATAAAGCTACTCCACACTGAGAAGCGCTCCAGCGCCTTTGTTTGCATGACCCCAACCAGGTGTTTTGATAAGTTATTTAATAATTAAACGCAAATTCTTCTTTTTGTGTCTACGATACTAACATGTTCATGTGCGATATAGGTAGGTAGAACGCAAAAAGAGCTGTCAGCAATGCACAATTTATTGGCATTGCGGGCTTGTTGACTTCTGGTCACATCGATTGACAATGTTGGAATATTGATCATGGCCAAAGATAAAGAAAAGGTGCAATGGCCTAGAACGAGGCATCGTGAATGTGGAGCAAATGAAGGCAAGGATAGCATGACAAATGCCTGCATCATATAAGGAAAAGAATTCAACGAAGTGTAAACAGTTTTTCCGCATGCTTGAGCATCAACACCCCAGTAATAAAAGAAGCCTTTCCGAAACAGGCACGGTACGTAGAATGGCAAACGAGCCGCGAGGCCCACATTAGTATGGCATGAAGTTGTTGCGGCCAGTAGCACCTAGGAGTACTGTTACTGTCCCTGGATCGATAGAATGTCCATTACTGCATCCTCGGTGTAGAAACCTGTTACGTTCACGAGTGACGTAGAACAAAGAAAAAACAAAGACAAAACAATAGAGACTAGGAAAATAATATTTAAAAAACAAAGAAAGTTTTTACACCGAGGAAAACCCCATTATTGGGTTACCCCCAAGGCTATATCACTGGTACTCACTTGGACACCAAGTAGAGCCACCAGCAAGCAAAGCGAGCACACTCACTATAACATGACAATGGACTCGTGCGGAAAAACAAGATCATGCCGGCGAAGTGTAAACAGTTTTGCCGCACGCTTAAACATAAACGTTTCCTAGACAAGACGACAAAGTGAGCTAGGACGGAAGCGAATACCTCCGAGAGATAGGTTGTTCGCTTGTGAACCGCCTTATTTACGGGCGCATTCATACTTTAGCTCACGCAAGTCTGCCTCCTGGGGCTTGGAGCCGATTGCACATGATAGATAAAATGTATTTCTTAATCATGTACCTTATATGATTTGATGTTAAAGGACACAAAAGTTGGCAGTTTCATAATGTTCATAGCGAGTGATTTAATTAATACGGGTTTTGCGAGCGTATTACACAAGATTTTACTTAATTCATCCACGATGGTCATACATGAGTGCAAAGTCTACATCTGCCGCCTTGGAAAAACATATCTGTTGAACGATTTCAAAGCAGCTATAAACATCTGTAATCAGACCCGTTCACATCTACGAGAAATGATAATTTTGAGCCCACCCAATATTTTCAATAGGGTTGTCGGACACTGCTATTTGCATAATTTTGTTTTGGCTGATCGTACATCCGTGCACTCTTTATGCCACTTTCCGATGAGTTTGTTTGACAGTTGACAGTTGACACACGAGGTTACCCACTGTGGAAGATAACGTATTAAACGTGTCTTCATTCGCAGCGATAGTATCCAATAAATCAATGTATTCATAGATTGATACATTGATCTATTCCATAAAAAAAATGAAATCAGTGTATAAACCAGCACTCGGGTTTCTCTTTGTGATAAAGACCTTACAACATGTTGGGATTACTAACATCATTTATATATCCTACCTTGCCGAGGTGGGGAGGGGGGGGGGTGCGTGCCTCTGTGACCTGGAGAGTTATGCCATCGGGAGCTTAGGCTCCTGGTAGGGTCTCCCATGCTGGATAGGTCAATGGGTAGAGGCCAGACAAACAGGATCACCTCTCCCCGAGGCTAAAGGGGTTGGCAACCTTAGGGACGGACCATTAGAAAAGTGATGGGGGGGGGGGGGGGGGGAAACCAAAAAAAAATTCATGCAAGGGAAAATGCCAAGAAAAAAAATTCATGCAAGGAAGAAGGTAAAAAAAAAATTCATGCAGAAGGAAGGTCCAACTGTGACTTTTTTTACACGTAGTAAAAAAAATTCGTGCAGAGGGGTTCACCTGAAAAAAAAAAGTGAGCGAAAAAAAAAAAATTCGTGCAAGCTGAAAATTCCCCACCCCCCCCCCCCCCATCACTTTTCTAATGGTCCGTCCCTTATTTATAAAAAAATACATGTTACGGAAACATTGACAAAAACTTTAAGGTAGCTAGACTCGGGAGATGAAGGGAATATGACGCAATGCAGTGAAAGCCGTCCGGAAGCTATATTGCCGACACCCTTTCTAACACCAAGAGAATCACCACAATAGCCACCTGCAACATACGAACCGTGTTTAAAGCAGGGAAAGCAGCACAGGTGGCAAAAGAGATGGAGAGTTACAAGGTATCGCTGTTAGGCCTCTGTGAGACACGGTGGAAGCAATCACGGCAGTTGCGATTACTATCAGGTCAGGCAGTGTTATATTCTGGACATGAGGACGAGGGTGCACCACACACAGAGGGCGTGGCAATCATGCTAGGCAAGGAAGCGCAACAAGCACCCATCAGCTAGGAAGCAGTCTGTCCACGGATTATCACGGCCAGATTCGCCATTAAAAAGAAAAACATCGGTATTAACATCATACAGTGCTATGCACCTACGAATGATGCAGAAGATGAAAAGAAGGAAGATTTCTATGACCACCTACATGGTGTAGTTAACAACCAAGGCGACAAGGATGTCAGTATACTCATGGGAGATTTGAATGCAAGGCTAGGAGCTGACAAAACAGGGTATGAGCAGGTCATGAGCAGGTCATGGGCAGGCATGAGCTTGGAAGGATGACTGAAAACGGAGAACAGTTTCCAGAATTCTGTCCACAAAACAACCTGGTCATTGGGGGTAGTGTTTTCGAACACAGACACATCCATAAAGCAACGTGGAGATCACCCGACCACGTCACAGAAAATTAGATCGACCATGTGTGTATATGTCAGAGGTTCAGGCGGTCTTTACAGGATGAGAGTCAAAAGAGGAGCAGATGCGGCATCTGACCATCATATGGTTCTGTCCTCGGTACACAAGAGCCGATACAAAAGACCAAACAATACATTACAGCTAAACAATGACTTCTAAACAAAGAAAATACAATGGTTATTCCCTTGTGTACATCATATGGTTTTGGCAACTCTCAAGCTACGCGCCTAAAACGCTACAAACCACCTCCCACTACCACTAGAACAAGGTATAATGTGGATCTGTTGAGAGACACGGAGACTGCAGATAAGTTCAAGATCAGCCTCGCCAACAGGTACCAGGTGCTCCAGCAGCTTTATGACGAAAACGCGCAGCTTGAGGAGAAGTGGCAGCAGACAAAGAAGATGTGGACTGAGACATGCGAGTAGACTGTTGGTAGGAAAACGACCCAACATGAGGACTGGATGACAGCTGAAACTCTACATAAGATTCAGCAGCGAAAGACGAACAAGGCCATTTTGAACACGTGTAGAACAAGAGCAAGTAAGGCAGCAGCAGCACAGCAGCAGTACACAAGGGACTACAACGAGGTGAGGAGGAGTATAAAGAGAGATAAGAGGAGCCATATCGACAATCTAGCCAGGCACGCTTGTCACGCCTCGATCTGAATTTGGCCGTTTGTAAGCGAGTTAATCGTTAAAGATCTAAAATCGCCCAAGGAACTGATTGGCAGGGGAAGTACTAGTACAAACATTTTTCATCCAAGTTTTATGGCTACATTGCCGGGAAACGCAAGAATTGCCGCAAACGCAAGAAAGAAAAGAATTTACAAAGGACAAATGTAAATCAAAACCACCTTATCAAAAACACCCGTTTACAATCATAATCCCTCGGATATTTTCCACCGGGTCAGTTTAAACGAAGAGAAGGATCCTCCTTGTCTTGTTTAATCCAGTAAACTGTAGTACACCTGTGGCTTTTTCCTTGCGACAAATTTCTCGGCTGCGTGCGCAACTCGTAACATCACGTGCTCATTCCACCAGGAACTCATGACCTGGAGGCCGATGGGAAGGCCTTTGTTATCGTAGCCCACTGGCAAGGTCATGCCGGGAAGACCAACAAAGTTACCGAGTCCCATATACCTACAGTGAAGGGAAAACATCAATTTCCTTACACGCACACGTCGACAAACGGTACTTACAAACACGTACTCACAGAAAAAAAAAACAATAGTGGTTATAAAGTCTATAAATGCTAATGAGAATAGTGCCTGTTACTGAGAATGCATATAGAGGATATTACATGGCCGGGCGGAGATAAGAAATTTTTTCAACACGAGAAGAGAAATTTCGTATCTCCAAGCGGCCATGTAATGTTCTGTTTATTTTATAGATACTGATGAAATTTCCACATAAAACAACTTCGGTAAATCTTCCTGGATGTTGTACCAGCTCGGAAAAAATATCGATGTGAAAATTTGGCAGTTCATCGAGAGAGTCACCGGTAACCTTACCGCCTTCGCACCTCGAAGCCATGTTTTGAATGAAATTTCAAAAGAACCGGCCACGTGTCTGAGCGGGAAGCTCTCTTGTAATTGGCTAATCATGTTGGTAACCATGGCGACACCAATATCCTCACACGTGAAAGATAAAAATGATATCTTCACTCCGCGCGATGAAGATATGATTTTTTAGTAAAAGGAAAAATCCTGGTATTTCATCAGTATCTATATAATAAAATAAATGAGTAAACGCATGATTTTGGAATTTATCGAAAAAATAACCTTTTCCAGGTCCTTAATGGTAAGAGGTTAGCGTCAGGCCCCGTTCTGCCGACACTTGCTCATTACCATCTGAGGGCCTGGAAGAGACTGAACAAAAACTAAAAGAAAGAAAATAAAAATAAAGACATAAATACCACGCACAGTAAATTATGACCGAAAAATAAAGAGATAAATATCATGTACAGTAAAAGTAACTTATGAGCGAAAAAAGTGGGCAACTTCGGATGAGAATTGAAACAGTAAACTGTAAACGTTAAACCAAACTTCCACCACATTTTATGTACCAACATGTAAGGAAGCTTAGGGTACAAACTAAGGAGAATTACTACTCTAACGTAGGCAGTAAAAGGACTGAGAAAACTGAGATTAATGTAAGTATCTGGGCAACTGTGTACCTATCCCTCCCCTAACCCGACAAGTTATAATGAGTTGAAAAGTTAGCGTTAATGTTGGGTTAGGGGAGGGGTAGGTGCAGAGTTGCCCAGATACTTATATTGATCCGAAAACTGCACTACGATCCGTCTCGCACCTCATGAAGGCTGTTGTCTTTGAGAAGTCCGTTTCACCGTACGCCACTGCATCTTCAAGAATCTCTGGCACTTTCATTGCAAGAGCTTGATATCGAAGCAAGACAATAAGGCGCTATTAATTTAGTTGCGCGACAAGTAACCTGAGCAATTTTGCTTGTGCAACAAACAGTGCCACAAACATTTCTCGTTTACTTTTGGCCCAATCGTTGTGGGAGGTGAACGTCGGGTCCAATCAGAACGCGCGAAACGCACTATTCACTAGTGTCGTATATCCTAATGTTGTACATCTCGAGACAGTGAGCCATTCAGATTACTCAAAATGCAAAGGTTTCCGAGTTGGTTTATACTAGACAGTGATAAAATAAGGTAATTATCACCAGTTATAAAGTATGTTGAAATACCACCACATTCTTCCTACTCGTACTTTACGACATATGTATAGGAGGAGAATTCCTATGTTGATATTGGGGCCTAGATAAATAAGCTTAAAAGTTCATACCTGGTGTAATAATACAGTCTACGCCGTCTTCTTTGAATATTTTCCGGAAGAACCCCATGCTTCTGGTCCGTTGTTTCATTGCCTGTTTTGAAAACGCAGTTCATTTATCGCTACTTCAACTGAAAGATTTTTATGATAAGATTTTGACTGGAAAGCCGATGACGGTAGAGAACGGTTCTGTCCTCCTATGCCGGTACACAAGAGCCAATAAAAAAGAGCAAACAACACATTACAGCTAAACAATGACTCCTAAACAGAAAAAACACAATGGTTATTCCCTCGTGTACCGGTATACGAGGACAGAACCGTAGAGAAGAGCGGAGATTTGCAACGCAAGTTATGGGTATGTTGCTGAATTTGGCGAAATATGTGTATTACTTTTACATTCATAATTTTTAGCGATAAATGTATGTTTTTAATTTAGTGTTCCCGATTAGCAGTGAAGCTTACGATACTGGCACTTAAACCTAGGGTGGGTTCCGTTGGTATGAACCGGATCTAGACTTGTGACCCGAGAACACTCAGATCATGGCACATCAGAGGAACCCATGAATCCTTCTCCAGGGTGGAGTGAGTGATCTCGGGTCACAAATCCAGACCGGGATCATACCAACGGAGCCCAACCTAAAGTTTTCTTCTTCTTCTCTTCTATTGTACATTAGTATAAATACCCAGGTGATTATACAAAATCGCGCGCTCTGATTGGTTCGCTATCTCGGATTATCAGCCGATAATCTCCTCGACGAACAGAATGGCTACCAGTCGTTCGCGCGCTTTTGATTAAATAAAATTTTTTCGTGTTGTACGATGCTTTTTCTTTTCTTTTCTTTTTGAAATAATCACCTATGTATTTATACTAAAACAATTATTCGACTCAGGCTCAGTGATTATCGGTGAATATTCACCTCGACTTCGTCTCGATGAATATTCACCGATAATCACGTCGCCTTCGCCGAATAATTGTTAATTAATACTTGCATATACTCGTAAATGATAATTGGTACCATTAAGGCGGCTGCCGCTTAATCCATTCAATGACGCCGTTTTGTAAAAAAGAAAAACAAACAAACAAACAAACAAACAAAAAAGAAGAGGACGAAAACCGCACAAACTTTAAAAGTAGGTTTTTACCGCTAATGCTTTGCAGGGCCATCGTACTTTGATGTTGGGTCTTTATATTATTATCCTCAATAGTAACCAACTGTGGAAACACTTCGTCAACTCCAATACATTCCTGAGGTAGTGACGTAACGTGTCTTCTCACAGCGAACCCGGCCAGGGGCAAAATTTCCTATCAGCCCATACTTAATTATGCATACCTTAGCCTTACTGTCCTGCCATTTGAAAACAAGGATAAAAAATGTTTGCACAATTCAGCTATAGCGTGCACAAAGGAGTATGGGGTGATACGGAAATCTAGCCAGGCCACGTGTTTAAACTTTTGTCAATTGGAAGTTGGGATTTTCTTGAATTTTCAATTGAGGAAAATTAGGAAACCTAAGGAGAATACTGGTCTAGAGTTGCTTTCATCCACAAGCACGAATGAGCGGACTTTCAGTGCGTTTTGATCTCCCTTCGCCGAATTGGGATAGTAGCATTCGGCTTTCAGCGCGTTTTGATCTATCGTCGCAGCTATCGCATTCGTTTTTTTTTTTCAAAAACAGGACCCAAAATAGGATAGTAGTAATATGTTTAACACAGCGATAGTAGGATTCAAGCGCTGTTTCTTTACCTCTGCCGCTACCTTTTCTGGTTTTTTCGTCCAAATCCAGGAAACGAATAATGTACACATTCAGACATGGAATACGATAGGGATGGATAGGACAAAAAGTTTCTCAAACTGATCAATTATGCACATAATCAAGCATCGTGACGTGTTTGGATATCTAATGAAACGCGGCTCGTTTTTGCATCGTTAATTTCTCGTTCTAAGTAATTTGGTTCGAGAAGCTGTACGAAACACTCGATACATGTGTTTTATCACATACGTCGAATTTTGTCGAAAATACTCCGCTGTGCGTCTTCTTTTCAACTCTCTTCTCGGTGTTTGATATGTGATGAAACACTGTATCTCGTGTTTGATATATTACTTGAAAAATGAAACGGATTACTTCTCACCTGGAAGTAGTCACGAGCTGTGAAATGACGCCCGATGCCTAAGCTAGACACTGTCTCAGGGTTCTACCAAAAACAAATAAACCTACTTATAAGCAATTGTGTTGGGAACTTCCGGAATGGTGATAATCACGTGTTATAAAATAACTCAGATAGTAGGCGAGCGCTGATTGGTCGAAAACCTATGGTTTATTGTGCCGGTAAACCCACAGAAATGGGAAACATTTTCAGTTTTTATCTAAAGTTAGTTTATAAAAGCAACAAACTGCAGAAACTGCGATTTATTGCTTAAGTAAACCTGAAAAACGCTGGGGTCAACTCAATAAGACTTTTACAAGTGTAAATTAGAAGTGTAGCTAATGTTTTTATTCTCTAAAATAATTGTAATTTACAAGTGAAGCGGTTTCACCTGTAAATTGCACTGGTAAAAATTTTCTTGAATTGACCTCTTTTTTAGCCAGACGATGTATGGCTCCTTTTTAATGTCAATATACTTTTTAAAATCAGCTTTGCAAACCACTGATCGACGGAAGTACCTCTATTGACATTTTATTGGCAAAACCACTGAATTCGAAAAGGAAGTATCTTCTTTCGCCTCATGGTGCAACTGACTAATGCCGTCTTTGAGAACAAGTTAAGGTGATGGCGTTTTATTCTGAGGGAGGAGGGGACAGTTTAATCCCGTTGGCTGCGCCGTATGTCGTTTCTCGCGATAACGTCACCGCTTACAGTTCAGTTTTAATAATAATAAAAAATAATAATAATAATAATGATGATGATGATGATGATGATGATGATGATAATGATGATGATGATGATGATGATGATGATGATGATAATAATAATAATAATGATGATGATGATGATGATGATGATGATGATGATGATGAACAATAAAAATAACGCGCTTACAGTTACTCAGAATAAAAAAAACCGTTCGTAACCAGGCTAGACATTTCTCTAAGCAAACAATGTGACTAAGAAATCTATCCGAGGTTAAAAAAATATGGTCACTACTGTTGCAAACTGTTTTACAAATTGAGGTGGATCGTTCCAAATTTCGAGACAAAGAAAGAGAGTCCTTGGACCACAGGTGACTTGACGTAACGAACTTGTAAAAGTAGGCGAAAAGAAGAGCGAAGAGAGCGTGCTGGTTTGTGTCAATTTATAAGCGAAGTTAGGTAGGTGGGCGATTGTCCATTCACGATTATATAGGTTAAAAGTAAAATCTTAAAAAACGATGCGAGATCTGACAGACTGGGCTGGGTAGAATCTTGGTTTAACGCGCTAGTCAACACGTGACTCACCAATTCATTGTAGTGGTTGTTGTACTCATCCTCCAATCCAGCCGCCATTTCTGACAGAATGGTCACACCGTGGGCAATTCCGGTCTCCTAAGTTTAAGGCACAAAAACACTTTGTCGACAAATACTAGAGATGTATCATCCATCCAGATGAATACTCCATCGAGTATTAAAGGATTCCCCAGTCATACAACTGATCTAGGTTAAATTGTTAACTCTAATGATAAAAGCATTAGCATTCTAGCTTATATTAAACAGCTGTTCATTTTCGGATTCCAGTTTCCGGTGTGCCTCCATTCTGGGTTTAATAACGTCAAATGGTTACCGCTATCATCGATGAATACAAGTTCTTTTAAATGATACATTTGCTTGAGAAAATGGGGAACCACTGACGGCATGAAATTCAAAATGGCGTCAAACAGGGCCTCTAAACCGTAAGAATCCCTCGGAAAACCAATCCCATTTTTTTACGAGTATAAGATTAATTACAATTTGATCAATCAAATTTGAAGCGAAAGTGTGTTTTGGATAAGTTGACCTTAATTTTTTGAAGAGTGGAGGCTACCTTCATATTACGGAAGGATGGTCCGTCAAGGTCAAGCTTGCGCCTTGTATTAGGGTTGGTCGGATAATTCATCGTACGGGCAAAAAAGTTTGTCGACATGCACTACCGAGATAGATAGACGGGGAGGGTGGTACCCGCTTTACCCACCACGCCTCTTTTCCATGGAGAGGATTTTCTTTGAGTCAGTAAGGTTCGTTATACAGCCGAATCTAAAGATACCCTGTTCCTTTTACCTGTAACTCGGGGATTTGAATAGAGACAACAGACGCTCCACACTCTTCGAGGAAATTGATAGCTGATAAGTTAAACAGAATGAACATAAAGCGATTTTATTATCTAACTTGTACCACAGTTAGATTAAAGGCAAGCTGACGTTTCGGGCGTTAGCCTGTTGTCAGCCTTCACTTCATCTCACGGTGGTAAATAAACTAACCATGCAGATAGGCTAACACCATGATGTTCTGTGAAGTTGAACAGAATGATGGTAAATGGCTTGAACGTGGGCGTCTAAGAGGTTGCTAGTCAACTTTGATGCATGGACCGTCGTAGATTTCGCAGCCAAGCGCATCCCGAGTAAACTTACCAAGAAGATAACATCTCAGATAAACCAACACATCACACCGCACAACAGACATTATTCACAATATCGTGACACTAACCAAATATGGTCATAATACACTGAATACTAGCCATCCATAGACGATAGATATCCGGGGATACTCGTCGTTTCGCGAGGAGACATGACAGCAAGGTTCAAAAAATGTAAAAAAAAAAAAAAAAAACTGGGATTATCAAACGGTAAAGTATGTTTTTCACAGTAAGGCAATTAACAGGCTGAAGTTTACATCATTAAACATTCGTCAGAGCGAATCCTAAAGGGGTACACATTTATTGGAAATACCAAGTTTTTCTTTGTTTTCTCACTATTATTTTCCTAGTCTCTATTCTTTTGTCTTCTTTGATTTCTTGTTTTTGTGCGTCAATCGTGAACGTAGCAGGTTTTTTCACCGAGGATGAGCCCAATTTTTTGTTCTCAAGGCGTCAGATAACTCCCACGCATTTGGGCATATAATCCATGGTAGGCCACCACATATAGTGTTTACAGGGGTATACAAGGGTTTACAAAGGTATATCCTTGTAAACCCTTGTATACCCCTGTAAACACTATACATGATGACTATATGGTGGCCTACCATGAATTATATGCCTGCATTGCATTTGGCCCTCATGAGGAGCATGAAAGGAACCGTGGGTTCTTATTTTGAACCACAACATCATTATAATTATAATTGCTATTGTTATTACTTTTATTGTCCTCCTTCTTATTTTTCAGGGCACAAAATGAAGAACAACATTTAGCATAAATACTCAGGTGATTATACAAAATCGCGTGCTCTGATTGGTTCGCTACCTCGGATTATCAGCCGATAATCACCTCGACGAACAAAATGGCTGCCAGTCGTTCGCGCGCTTTTGATGAAATAAATTTTTTCGTGTTGTACAATGCTTTTCTTTTCTCTTTTTGAAATTATCACCTGTGTGTTTATACCAAAACAATTATTCGCCTCAGGCTCAGTGATTCTCGCTGAATATTCACCTCGACTTCGTCTCGATGAATATTCACCGATAATCACGAATTCATTGTTAATTAACATGTTTTGTGCTAGGCAACTAAAGAACTATTCCCAATTTGTTATACTGAGCACCTTTTTCACACAACTGGTGAACTTCTGGATCAGAATCCTAAAAGAAAGGGAGACAAGAATTTAGCACGAACAACCAAAACGACTGGCAGGACCGGAATGTTCGGAAGGTAAATGAAACGTGTAAGCGAATAATGCGTGGATTTTTGCCTAAATCACAAAATCAGTGTCTTGTTCACAGTCTCACTAAATAATTGGAGTTATAACTAAAAATGTGCATCACTCTATTGTTTTAATAATGCGTGGATTTGCCTAAATCACAAAATCAGTGTCTTGTTCACAGTCTCACTAAATAATTGGAGTTATAACTAAAAATGTGCATCACTCTATTGTTTTAATAATGCGTGGACTTGCCTAAATCACAAAATCAGTGTCTTGTTCACCGTCTCACTAAATAATTGGAGTTATAACTAAAAATGTGCATCACTCTATTGTTTTAATAATGCATGGATTTTTGCCTAAATCACAAAATCAGTGTCTTGTTCACAGTCTCACTAAATAATTGGAGTTATAACTAAAAATGTGCATCACTCTATTGTTTTTCGGAGAAACAGTAAAGGAAGCTCACTTTAAAGTATTTCCAGTCAACACCTAATGTCAAGCTATCAAGGGACGAGTCTTCAAACCCTTCTAACGTCACGGGTGGCTGGTTGTGAGCTGGCAAGTAAATATGAAAGTAGCAACGGTTATGTCACGTGTTTTTCGTAGCCATTTAGGGGATTGTTCAAAAGAAAAGCTTTGGGACAACTAGAGCAGTTGATTGATCGATTTTTTTTGGCGAGATCCCCTGTATCCACTAAGCAGCCGTTCTCGCCTTGGGGCGTTAGGAGGCTAGTACCCAAGAGCGACTAACCCCTTTCACTTCAAAGAATCATGTGACAATTCTCAACAGGTGAGTCTTTCTTAGTTTTAAAGTCTAATCAAGTCATCGACTCAAATCCTCAAGCGCACAAATTTCTTAAATCACCTGATCATTTTTTCTTACCAATATATTGGTGTTGCGAGGAGAATTTGAATTTCGATCACTCATGGGAGTGAAAGGTTTAAGCAGAGCAAAATCATTAAGGGTATGATCAAATAAGGGACTACTGCGACAGAAAAATTGCTTATGGCCAAATAGGTTTGTCAATTTATTTAATCACTAAGGGTGCTTTCGATTGGCAAAATCCAAATCCAGGTTTTGCAATTAAACAGAAAATCCGAGACAACATTTAGCCTCACCAAAATCCTTTCTGAACAAGGATTTCAATTAAGGAATCCAAACTTGGATTTCATAGATTTGCACCTTTGGCACGCAATATACTGGGACTTAGGGGCTACGTAAGATACTTAAGGTAAACCACATAAGGGGGAAAAAACGCCAAACAATCATAACTTACTGAATTGATCGTCCTCACATTCGCCTGAGATGAAAGCTGCAAAGAAGAGGCATCATCGGTCGATAAACAAAGCGTATCAACTTCGGAGTTTACACAATTAGTACTAACTCCTGTGGAACTAAAAATTTCATCTGAGCCGTTTTCAAATTTTTGGCAACTTAAATTCACAGAAGAGGCTGCAAGGAAATTCCATCCACAGCGCAAATGACTATTTCACATAACGATATTTCCTAAATTCTAGACAAATTGCTGTTTACTGCGAATATAAAAACGGCCACGCAGGCGTTATAAGCATCAGCGAGATTTTAACCAATCAGGTAATGGTTTCTTTGGAAAAGGAATTACTTCCATAGAGCAAAATAAAAGCTATAGTTAACTTCGTTAATGTGATAAACGCAAAGTAAATATTCACTTTTAGTATAAATACTCGGGTGATTATACAAAATCGCGCGCTCTGATTGGTTCGCTATCTCGGATTATCAGCCGATAATCACCTCGACGAACAAAATGGCTGCCAGTCGTTCGCGCGCTTTTGATGAAATAAAATTTTTTCGTGTTGTAAAATGCTTTTCTTTTCTTTTTTAATATAATCACCTGTGTATTTATACTAAAACAATTATTCGCCTCAGGCTCGGTGATTCTCGGTGAATATTCACCGAGAATCACTAATAATAATAATTGTTAATTAGTATAAATACTCAGGTGATTATACAAAATCGCGCGCTCTGATTGGTTCGCTATCTCGGATTATCAGCTGATAATCACCTCGACGAACAAAATGGCTGCCAGTCTCTTGAACATTCTCGAGTCATTTTCAGTTCTGTGTAACCGTGTCATACAATTGACAAGCGCGAAGCTATTCATACGCGCGGCGTTATGATTTGCTTAACCACGTTCCCGATCACATGATTGACAGAGCAGAAAAACCAAAATCCCTCCGATGTTTGCAAACCTAGCAGCAAGAGACAACAAGTTCACTGAAAATGAGTCGAAAGACGAGATAAAAAAATTTTTGCTGCAAGACGAATGAAGCAACAGCAACAACCGTGAGGTGCGTCAAGTTTTGCACGATGTCATACACACGATCAAACATAATAAGGGCGTGGTCATACCGTACACCAGAGCAGCGTCCTTAACAGTAGCGCAAAGAGGGCCTGCAAGAAAAGAGTACCATTCACAATGCTGTCACAGATAACGTTACAGAACTTTTCAATCGAGTGTCAAAAGGAACCTTAACTGCTGAAGTCTTTCCTGGTTCCAGGAGATGTCGAGAAACGCAGGCAAGTTTACTGCACTGCACTAATGACAGGCATCACGCGGTATTTTCGGTGTGGGATTTTTAACTAAACACATTGCATTTGTTTTAAAAGTGAATGAATATCGCAAAGGTCAAATCTTCGACTACGCTGCCCTACGAAACGAAGATATGTGATAATTTTATGCACTGAAAATGTTGGGAGCCTTCCCGATGCATGTTTATAGAAACCCGCTGTTGGCCTGCTCACGGCGTGAAACACTGGTTGCTTTGCTGGTGGGACATCGGACAAAGAATCTGCTTGAATTGTGCGAAGTCAAATCTCCAACCACACATACGTAATTTTGTTATAATTGCGGTACTGAGAAAGTAAACGAGGCTTACGGTCTGTACTCACCAGCGTAGGACACTGTAGTTGCTAAGGGGACCACCCCACTTGTACTTACACGACCAAATGATGCTAAAGGAACAGAGGTAAGAAAGGCCTCAAATATCCGGCATTGAACGAGCAATGCAGCTATTGCTTAAACCTTTTCAGTCTAAATAGCCATCAGCATTTACTTTCTACTAGCGATGTCAACACTTAGAAGAAAGCAACTCGCATTCTATTCCCAATTCTGAGATCCGATTGGCTGACGCAATTATGAACTATCTGTTCTGTGATAAACAGCGAGCACTGGAAACGCCCGTGCTTGGATCAAGACAATACACAACGAAAGTTAGAATACCGATAAATCCTGGTATAAAATTGAAAGCTGTATGCGTGGTGGTTTCTACTAAACCAATCAGACAAGTCGTCTTCGTTTTCTATGAGTTAAATAGTAGACAATTTAACTCACAGAAAACAAAGACGAGTGGGGATGTGAACTCCTCATAGGAAGTTGCTTTGGGCGAATGGACACCTCGACAAAAAGATCGTACGCAAAGCAGTAAGGATCAAGGCGCCACAGATGGGCGATAAACTAGTAATGACAGAACCTCACATGGTTATTATAAGAACCAATACTTTAAAATTAAACAAACGCGAATGTCTAACACTGAGCGGGATAACAGAGAGTTCTTTAAAATCCTTAACTGCATTCAAGCTCTTCACGTGAGAGATTTTTTATTCCAATGATATTAAACGTTTTAAGAGCTGCGTCCCCCACTAAGCTGTGGAAAACAATGAACTGTTTTATCCGTACCTTTGATTCCAACAATTCCACAAGCTGCCGCCGGGATACGAACAGATCCCCCTCCGTCACTTCCTAAGGCCACTGGACACAAACCTGGCAAATAAAGGAAACTGTAAGCTACTTTGTGCAGCTAGCACTTTTGTTGTACGTTAATGAACACGACAGCCACAGGAGGCCCAGCAACCGGAAGCTACCTCGATTTCCGTCAGCCTCGTCCCCAAAATCTCTTTTTTGTTCCTTACTACTCAGCGGGGGGTAGAGGGGAGACCTTGGAAAGGAGTTTGGATTTCTGCAGCACTAAACAACAAGGTGTAATTGCACCCAGTATTTTATCTTATTATATAGACGTGAGTGTTTTTTCTGGGAATTACACCACTTGTAAAATCCATACGAAACTACATCCGGGACCGTAGTGGCCCAAATGGGACAAAATAGGAAAAACCGAAAACCACGTCGGATACCAAGACCGAAAACCACTGACATTTTTTTACGGAAACTGAATACCAGATGCTAACAACCGAAAAACCGAAGTGATTTGGCACAAAAACTGTAAAACCGATCTAAAAAATAGCCAAAACCGCAAAACCGAAAATCCCAATGTTCCCCTCTATGAGAGTTGTACATGATGACGGGAGGAGCCGGCGAAATGGGAAAACTAGAAAAAAAAAGAAGGAAAAGAGAAAGAGCTACTATTGGCTATGACGCAAGGACACGAGTGTGCCATCGTAAAATTTTCTAGAAATGTTTCACACAGCGGGTGGGAATTGGTAAATACAGCTATTCCGCTGGTCTGAAGAATAATACAGAAACTGATCAGACGAGGTAGCTGCCTAAAGCAAGACCCCATCATTAGTGATCGGATCCTGCCTAAAGTCATAGAACAAATTCGTGCCATCCTAGATTTGTGCCGTCGTGTTTGCATAAGATATGTTGTAAGCCTGAAAATCTTTTTGCAGAAAATTATACCGTGTATCAACTCTAAGCAAAAAACTGAATTAATTTGTTGCTGGTGTTTTATCACAGCTTCAACTTGACACGCAACATTTCGACCGAACGCACCATCTATAATTTACAAGAATTTTCTGTTGAAGTCCAAACTCATAACAAATGTTCCTATTGAGGGAAATCCTGGCAGACTTGGCCATAAAATTGACATCAATCGTTTTCAATTTGATAAGCTTTAAATAAACTGCCTCGTACGGTGAGGAAACTGAATGGAAGCTCCCTGTTTGCTTTCTGTAGAAAATTCATTGAGATCTTCTATACGAAAGGACTCACCCGCAGCAACTGCCACAGCAGACCCACTAGAGCTACCACCTGTATAGTGATTAACATTGTATGGATTCCTTGGCACTCCATGCAGTCTGCCGAAAAAGGAAACGGGATTGCAAAACGCCCATTTTCCGAGACAATACTTCCCTTCATACTTCACAAAAATATCGTCAATCATGCAGTATTTTCGATTTGGTGGGAGAAACACGTAATGAGACCCCCCCCCCCCCCCCCCAAAGAAAAACATGCTTCTCAATGTAATCACCACCTTTATTGTGTTACTCCGGGGGATATCTAGCTATAAAAAAATGGGTTTACCATATCAGTTGAAACGGTACGTCGCACCACCGTAAGACAAAATAAGAAGCTTACCTGTTCGGATTATTTCCTGTGGTACCAATCCCAACTTCATGCATATTGGTAATGCCGATAATCACTGCTCCTCCATCCCGTAACTTCTTCACTATGTGTGCATCTTCCGTTGCAGGCGAACCATTCATGAATGTTGTACCACAACGGGTATAATAAGGAATCTAGGACGAATAAGAAATAAATTATTATCTGTAGTAAATGATGTGTAAATTGTCGAACGCTCCTTAGTCGTAGATAAAGTGTGAGAGTATAGACAACGAAACGACGTAGCTGTGACGCAACGCACAGTTGGTGATTTAGAATATTTCCGGCTTAATTTCAAGAATTCCAATTATTCTAGAAATGGTGCCACCATATCTTGGGGGAAATATTGGCACCAAAAACGAAAATCCAAAGAAGGAATTCAGCAATCTTAGAATCAGAGTGCTTTTTACCGCTATCTAACTGATAAATTTAAATTTGTCATTGTAAAAATAATCGATCAAACTCTTTCCTGGTCTATACTTTTAAAGCCACAGAATTGCTTAAGCATGGAAAAGTGTTGTCGACTAATTGATTGGAAAGGGAAGATGGATGCGAGAAAAACGTAATTGATCCAGGTCATTTTATTCCGTGCATGCAGCCTACAAAAACTATTGAGCTCTTTTTAGTAAAAGTTGCATTTTAGAACCAATACTTTCCTTAACACTTTAAGCCCCAGCGGTGACCAGCATCCAATTTCCTATCACAATATTCACTGTTCATTAACCAGTCAGGTTATGAGAATAACGAAAATGATACCTAAAAAAAGTTATATTGGGGCTTACAGGGTTAATAACAGTTTAATGACATACATTGGAGGGATGAAACAAATAGTGGACTGAAGGTCTGTTTGTAATTACCACATTGTACTCCTCTTTTACAGCCACAGGAACTCCATCCAAAAAAGACAGTGGTTTCCCCTCAGCATACCTTTGTGTAGAAGCTGCAGCCATCTGAGAAATACAGTGATCAAACCTCTGTTTAGTGGATGCTCACTCTGGTTCCATCAATAAGTCCCAAACAATGCAGAAAGTTGAAATTAGGTGCAGAAATTTGAAATTAAATTTTTGCATGTATAATATTATTAGTAAAGGTAATCATATGGTTTCGAGTTCAATTTGGAATTATTTTGCATGAGTGAGTTTTTCAAAAAGCTGAAATTGCACAAGCCACTTCGGCAAGTGCAATTTCAGCTTTTTGAAAAACTCGCAAGTGCAAATTAATTCCAAATTGAACGAGAAAAACCTTATGATTACTTATTACAACTCCATAACATTACCTTCATAATCTCCTCTTTGTTGTGCTGAACAATAGCTCTTAACCTTGGGGTTTGTTTGTCCATGTCCTTCATTATTTCAATCACTCGCTCAGCTATCTGCATTGGAGTCACTGTGCATGACCTGACATTTTGAAAAATTATATGCCATACTCTAGTCTTTTATTTTCAGATGTATTCTGTTATGTTAAGACTTTTTTGAAGCTAAAGGAATAGAGTCAATAGAGGCTCTGAACTTGTTATCTTGCTATTTTCAAACTCGCAATAGAGACCATGACAAAAACAATTACCTATAACATAATATTATGTTATAGTAAATATTATTAGTACCTGTATTTCCAAACCAAATCAGATATTGTCACAAACTTGAATACTCCACTGGGGACAGCGCTGAATTACAAAAAAAAACATACCGTACACAGATGCTTTTGTATTTATTTAGTAATAAGGAGAGCTAGGTGATGTTATGTGTATAAACATCCATTAACCTGAATCACTGTTGTAAAAAGTAAGATTGCATGACTTGATTTAGCTGTGTGACAACTAAAAGATTATTGCATTTATGTGCAATAAAAGCAGTTGACTGAAAATATGCCTGAAAAAATTATGGTTTGAATGGGATTCAAATCCATGGCCTTGTGATATATGGATGCTAGTTTTTTAACAAACATAATTGACAATATCCTAAAAACTGAATGAATGCAGAAGCACCAAGTCATTATGTTTCTATGTACCTTGTCGCAATCAACTTGTTAAAGTCAACAGGTTTGAGTTCCTCAACTGAACATGTTGAGTTCACAATTGGAAATAATGTTGGCGCATCAGGAATTCTGATCCTCCGCAACAAATCAAACTCAAGTTTCCTGCCACAAAAAAAAAAAAAAAAAACTCACTTTGTGTGATACTAATATCCTGCATTCTCAGCATAAAGCAGCCTTGGGCCATTTTGCTACCCCACCTCCCCTCCCCCAAAGAAACATTCAGGTCAATCACAGTCTGGATGCCCGATTCAGTATAATCATTGATGCCACTGTGAAGGATGCTTCCTAACAACTGTGGTGTAGTGTATTAGGACAGCGGTTGTAAATGTAAAAGTATACATCCGGGAGAGTACAAGAGCGGGAAGAAAGTGTTAAAACGTGTACTGCGTGTGTTGTTGTCTTTTGCTTTCGGGACTGCCTTTGTGGCTTACTATTGCGGTTCGACACTACAAATTGGCGACGAGGATGGCGAATTCAGTTGAAAGAGCGCTTCCGCCTTTGGATTTAAGAGGTTCTTCCTCTCAGGTCGCGGAACGATGGCGACAGTGGAAAAGATCGTATCAGTATTACGTCGATGGCAAGGGAATTGCGAATCCTTCTCGGAAAAAGGCTCAGTTACTTCATTTAGCCGGCATGGAAGTACAAGATATTTACGAAGATCTTCCAGATCCTGGACCACTGAATGCTGACCAGGATAATGAGTATGTTGTGTGTTTACGAAAATTAGATGGTCATTTTCGAGCCGAGGAAAATGTACCGTACGAGCGACATGTCTTTCGTCAACTTACGCCGACAAAGGGGGAGACCGCTGATAAATTCATAGTTCGCTTACGTAAACAAGCGCGTCATTGTAATTTTGGTGCAACTTTGGAGGAAAATTTGCGGGACCAATTGATTGAAAAGTTGCCTGATGTGGAGCTAAAAAAGAAGCTATTGGAAGTCAATAATATTACTCTGGAAACTGCAATGGATAAAGTTCGAAAGTGGGAAGCCTCACGCGAGCAGGCAAGTCAAATGGTCACGCCAAGCCAAGAACCTGGCGCAGGCACTAATGCAGTAGAAGAAAGTCCTGGACGTGGAACCAAAGGAAAAGGTGTTTGTTTCAACTGTGGTAAGGAAGGTCATTTTGCTCGAAGTAAAACTTGCCCAGCCCGAGGTTGCAAATGCAGCAAGTGTGGTAAATATGGCCATTATGCTAGCTGTTGCAAAGGGGGAAGGAACCTTAAGTCTGGTAAACAAGGCACCACCCAACAGTGGGGAGGCAGACAGCAGCGTCATGGTAAGGGGGGACAGGCCAATCAAGTAGAGGATCGTTGTAAGCAATCAGGTGAGGATGACACGTTTGCTTTTACTATAGAAGAACAGACATGTGCAATGTCAAGTTCCACTGAGCCAGTGATCTCAGTGAAGATTGGTGGAATCAGCAGAGATGTGTTAATTGATTCAGGTTCAGCAAGTAACCTTATCAGTAAAGATACACTGAAGGAACTTAAGTATCAGGGGCTCAAGATTGAATTAAAACCTTGCACAAAGAGATTATATGCTTATGGGGGTCGAGAGCTTGGAGTTGAAGGCCAGTTTCAGTCAGAAGTTTCCGTATCGAAAGCAAAGGTAGTAGCAAATTTCATTGTTGTTGAATCTGGGCGTTGTTTGCTGGGATATTCAACTGCCACAGATCTTGGAATCCTTCATGTGGATCCCATGGGAACTCTTGGAACAGGAGACTGTAACACTGTTGATGATACCTTTTTGGGAGGACTCAAAGCAAAATATCCAAGTGTGTTCCAGGGAATTGGAAAGCTTAAAGGTTATCAGTTGAAACTACACGTTGATCTCAGTGTTCCTCCAGTCGTTCAAAAGATGAGACGAGTACCTTTTTCTTTAAAGGACAAAGTAACTGCCAAGGTTAATGAACTCCTTGAAAAGGACATAATTGAGAAAGTCGAGGGGCCTACAGTATGGGTAAGCCCAGTCGTTGTCTCTCCAAAACCGTCAGGGGACATAAGACTATGTGTCGACATGCGGAGAGCCAATGAGGCCATTATTCGAGAAAGATTGCCTATACCAACCATAGATGAAGTCCTTGAAAGCCTTAATGGGAGTGGTGTTTTCTCGAAGTTAGATTTAAGGTGGGGTTTTCACCAAATAGAGTTGGATCCTGAGTCAAGGGATATTACTGCTTTTGCCACCCATGATGGAATTTTCCGCTACAAGCGTTTAAGTTTTGGTGTAAATGCCGCACCAGAAAAGTACCAGCATATCATCACCCAGTCAATGGCAGGTCTACAAGGTGTGGCAAACATAGCAGATGATCTTATCGTCCATGGTCGAGACACTGAGGAACATGATAAGAACTTACACAGTGTGTTGCAACGTCTTAGTGAGAAGCAGCTGACTTTGAACGCTGAGAAGTGTGCCTTCCGAATGTCTAAAGTGGTATTTATGGGTCTTTTGCTTAGCAAGCATGGAGTCGGCCCAACTGAGGAAAAAGTCAGAGCCGTTGCAGAAGCAAGTCAGCCTCAAACACCTTCAGAAGTTCGTAGCTTCTTAGGACTTGTTGGATTTAGTGCCAGGTTTATACCTGATTTTGCAACCACTGCTGATCCCCTCAGAAAACTTGCAAGAAAAGGAGAACTGTTTGTGTGGGGCGAAAAGCAGGAGCAGTCATTTCAGAGATTGAAGAGTCAAGTTGCAAGTGCACCAGTCCTAGCTTACTTCGATAAGGATGCGCCCACCCGTGTTATTGCTTATGCAAGTCCAGTAGGGCTTGGTGCCGTGTTGGTGCAAGAAAAGGATGGGGAAAGCCGTGCCGTCTGTTATGCCAGTCGCAGTTTGAGTCAAGTGGAGCGTCGTTATAGTCAGACGGAGAAGGAAGCTCTAGCCTTAGTCTGGGCGTGTGAACGCTTCCACCTCTACTTGTATGGGCTCCCACAGTTTGATCTGGTGACAGACCATGAAGCACTTAAAGTCATCTACTCAAGGAAGTCTAAACCTTCAGCCAGAATAGAGCGGTGGGTTCTGCGTTTACAACCGTACAACTACCAAGTTTGCTATGTACCTTCAAGAAAAAACATCGCAGATGCCCTTTCCCGACTAACTAAGATACCTGCTTCAAGTCAGTCCATAGAAGATGATGGATATGTACGCATGATAGCTCTACATGCTGTCCCTGTTGCATTGAGAATCAAGGAGATTGAACGAGTCTCAGCTCAAGACTCAGAGCTGCAAGCAGTCAGGAATTGCCTCATCGAAGGAAAATGGGACAATGCTCCAAAGCAGTATTTGCCAGTGCGCAATGAGTTGACTTTTATCGGTCATGTGATTCTACGGGGAACAAGAATTGTTATACCCCAAGCACTTCGAAAGAGAGTTGTCAGTTTGGCACACGAGGGGCACCAGGGAGTCGTAAAGACAAAGGAGAGACTCAGAACAAAGGTCTGGTGGCCTGCTATGGATCGTGATGCCGAGAGAAGATGCGCTGAGTGTTACGGGTGCCAGATGGTTACCAAGAACGTTCCACCTCCACCATTGAAGTCAACGCCATTACCCAAGCAACCATGGGAAGAAGTAGCTGTGGATCTAATGGGTCCGTTACCGTCTGGAGAACACTTGTTAGTTCTTGTTGATTATTATAGTAGGTGGATGGAAGTTGATGTTATCCGAACAACCTCCAGCAAAACCATCATTCATTGCTTGGATGCCCAATTTGCTAGACATGGATTACCTAAAGGTATGCGTACCGACAATGGCTCAAATCTTGTGGCTAAGGAAGTAGAAGATTATCTGAATGAAATGGGGATTGAGCACCGTTACACGACACCTCTATGGCCAAGAGCTAATGGCAAAGTAGAGAGGCAGAACAGGTCGCTTCTGAAGTCCATGAGAGCAGCCCATGCAGAAGGAAAGCATTGGAGAGAGGAACTAAACAGATTCCTTTTGGCGTACAGGTCTACGCCACATTCAACTACAGGAAAGAGTCCTGCCGAGCTACTGTTCAGAAGAAAGCTAACAACTAAAATGCCTGAGTTGGTCAATGTTGAAGAGGAGGAAGTAGAAGTAAGTGACCAAGCCGTCCGTGATCGGGACACTCAGAGGAAGCAGTTTAACAAGGACTATTCTGACAAGAGGTTTCATGCCAGGGACCGAAATGTGAAAGAAGGAGACAAGGTCCTGCTTGAGAAGAAGAAGGAAAATAAGCTGTCACCTTGCTACGAGAAGGAACCATATCAGGTGATATCTCGTTATGGGGACCAGGTGGTGTTGCGATCACTGGAAGGTGTTCAGTACAAACGCAACCTTCAGCATATTAAGCCATTCAATATGCCAGATCCTAAAGAACAGGGAACACCGCTACAGAATGCTGAACCGCGGACTGAACCCAAGCCGTTTGAGACGCCACCTATGGCAAAGGATCAAGTACCAATGGCTGAATCACCTCCAGAAGATGAACCTTCTGCTGTACCTGCAGCTGAACAGCCTGTGAGAAGATCCAGCAGAATTACGAGTCGTCCGAAGGCTCTGAGTGACTATGTTCTGTACTAAAGCTAGTGACATTTGCATTGTCATTACTACTTGTTGTTATTGCATGAGTGACATTAAAACATTGTTTTATGAGCTTGACTGCAAAGGCTGTTTATGTTTATGCATAGTGACTTTTCTCTTCAGATTGGAACTGAACTTTTACAGTATATAAAGAAACCGGAGTTTGTAACATTTCTGTCTTTCGAGGTTAATTATCTAAGCGAAGAGAGAGAGGGAATGTAGTGTATTAGGACAGCGGTTGTAAATGTAAAAGTATACATCCGGGAGAGTACAAGAGCGGGAAGAAAGTGTTAAAACGTGTACTGCGTGTGTTGTTGTCTTTTGCTTTCGGGACTGCCTTTGTGGCTTACTATTGCGGTTCGACACTACATGTGGAGACATGGTAGTGTAATGGTTAGCATTTCAGACTTCTGAACAGGAGGTCTGGAGTTCAAGCACTTGTGGTGACACTGTGTTGTTTCCTCAGACCAGAAACTTAACTCCACACCATCTCTCCCCATCCAGGTAACCCAGGTTTATAAATGGGTACCAGCAGTATAATGTTGGGGGTAACCCTTCGTTGAACTAGTGTCCTATCCAGGGGGGGAGTAATAATACACCCAGGTGCTTCATGCTACTGAAACAGGGATAAGCTCCTGCCATGTGGGTCTTTACCTTCTTAACTACTGTTATGATGATTAACTCTCCCATTCTTACCAACGAAATACCAAATTCCCCCAATGAGTGAATCTGGTCTTAAATCAATTGAAAACTTGAGTTGAATATTGTGCTGATTCTTAATCAACACTTATTTACTTAATTGTTGTAAGAAATGTCACATTTTCATCATTTACTTTACATGGCTTTGCAAAGAAATCTCTCTAAGATCCTCCTATTCAATTCAGACATGTAATAGATAAGGCAGCATTGGGATTTTCAGTTTTTTGTTTTCGGCTATTATTTAGATTGGTTTTTCGGTTTTTGTTCTAAAAGACCAGCAATTTTTCAGTTTTGATATCCGATGTGGTTTTTGGTTTTTCCTATTTTGTCCTATTTGGGTTACGGTTTCTCTTTGATTTGAGCGACAATTAATTGATCTTGAATAACTGTAAAATGCCAAAGTTATTGACAGCAATGCATGACAAACAAAATGTCATGGTAAGGGATCACCATTGCATCAGTTTTTGACAGATTTGTATGCGGTTTTCGGTTTTGGCCAAATTTTTTTTTGTGGTTTTGGATGATTTTCTCTTCAATTTGGTGGTTTCTTATATACTTCATTGCCCCCCTCACAATACAATCATCATGACAGCTGAATCCAATAATAATTTCTGGCAAAACCTACATTTTACTCAATGAATCGTACAAACCTGAATGCCACATGCCGTAAGAGATTTCCAAGACCCTGATGAGAGTATATACATAGATAGACCAACAACACATTTAATCACTTATCATTAAAAAGGATAAAAAGTTAATTAAGCTAGAAAACATTCAAATATAGCTGTATTCAACTCTGATTTAGTTAGTGAAAGAAGCTTGAAATTTAAAAAAATTGTAATTAATTAACAAATGTTTCAATACTACTGTCTAGAGTCTCTCTCAGGCCGGTAAATATGTACACTGAATGGTGCTTACACTTGCTCAAATTCAAAGTGTAAATACACCACAAGTAAAAAAGTTAGGTCCCCACCATTATAGTTGCCCCTGCAGGGTTTTGGCCCAGAGGACAAACCCGAGGAGGCATTCTAGGAGTCCCACATAAAGAAGGAGTTAAATGTTATATGTTGGTGTTTAATAGGGATTTCCATACCAGATGAAATCTCAGTTGAACAAAGCCAGGCACGTTGTGACAATATATCAGTTGACAAAATTCAGCCAATCAGAGCTTAGCCTGACCATGTGCTCTGGGTTGGGGTTCATGTTCAGTTTTGAGTTGTGTTTTTCAACATGGCTGTTTGATGCACCGTTGCTGTAACAATAAAACTCCTTGTTCTATTTGACGAACTTGGTTTATTGACACACGTAATAAGGTGGTTATGGGTAAAACTTCCTAGGTGCGTAAGGTGCTCTCGGGAAGATAAAGACCACAAGGAGATTTTTGAAAGAGTCCCTGCATAAATAATTATGGAGTTAAATGTTATATGTTGGTATATAGGAGATTTAGATTTGTATACCGGATGAAATCTCAGTTGAACACAGAGAGGTGCATACTTTAAAACAACCAGTCTAACATTAACAACTCATGTGAAAGCATATAATTATAAAGTTTTTGTTCTGTTCATGTTGCATTCAGAATTGTAAATCGCACGGAAGCATATATAAAAATTTTGTTCCAAATTCAGAACTATACTGTATTGACTGGAACACTCTGATGTGAACAACCACTCTGATGTGAACAACTCGTGCGAAAGCATATAATTATAAAGATTTTTTTGCGTTTACACTTTTATATATTTCTGTTGATTCCACTTCATAAACAACATTCTTTTCATGACTGGAACTTAAAAACAACCAGTAGTATAACATAAGCAATTAGGGTAAGATGATGAACCAGTGTAACATGATTAACCAAATTAATAGTACAAGAACAGCCAATGTCAAGCATGTGAAGAAATCAGGTTTCAAAAAGTTTTGTTGTAATTCTGTTAAGAAAAATACGCTTTCACCATCAATGTATCACTTCTTATTTTATACAGATCAACTTTATAACAATTTTTCAATCCTTCCTATAAAATAATGGCACTTTTACATCCTCTTTGCAAGCATCTTCCACTCTTAAGATTTCTGAATATTTTACACAAAGTTGATTCATCATGCTTCAGACAAGTTCCCAGTATTTTGCACTCAGATTTAACTGCAGGGGCAGCTTTAGTGTTAGCTATTACTAGTTTAATGGGGCATGAATGCAATTGATATTGAGAGCTTCTAGACAACACCTCATGAAAGTGATGATTTGTGGTGATCATTCCCATAAATCATCCCAACCACTTGGATGGTTGATTAATTTAATTAAGAGTACATATTCTGCTAAAGCAGAATTTCCTTTGTTTTGAATAAACAACTGTTTTTTGATAGTTTTGTAGGTAAAAAACTGGTGCTTAGCCTGATCCTATGCATTCTTGATTGCAGTCATTGCATGTCCAGGGGAGAGCCACACAGGCAAACTGCTGCACCCCTGTGTTGGAAGAATATGCTTGAACTGTCCTCTTGCAAAATGCAGACATTTTTATCTTGTTTTAAACCTTTGAGACTGTTAATTTTGTGCATTCTAGAGCTCAGTATTCAGAATTTTCCAGAAGTCAATTCTGCCATAGATGGCATGATAAGTCCCTTTTCAGCTATAGGTGATGTGTCAGAATTAATAAAACTGACTTTTACTTCAGTTTTCCTAGCTTGCTGTGTGTATTGTGTTGTTGATGGTTGGGCCATTTCAACATGTTTTTTTATCACCCAGAGGAAAGAACAAGATAGGACAGTTGAAATATCAGGTCATGAATTGTAACCATTCAAGTTATGTCATTTTTTATCCAAACCAAACCTGCATCAAACAATGTATTTTATAAAAACCTAGTTGTAAGGTGTATTTGTCCTTCAGCTTTATATTAAGCTACAAATGTGAAAAGAAAAGTACACAATAAATTTGAATTTTTTGGAAGTGTTAAATTTAACTCACAGTTCTACCAAGCCATTTTGAAAAATTCAATCGTCCTCCAGTCATCCTGGGCATACTTGCCTAAACAAGTAAACAAACAGAATTTGTCATATGAGGATCTTTCAATTATGCAGGTCTTTTATACAGTACTGTATCCTCGCTGAGTTGGATAACCCAACTGTCCAATTAGTTAATAACCTCTTTAAATCAATAAACTCACTATGTAGGAATCATAACAAAATACCACTTTTAGTCATACCTGACAGTTAAAGGTCACTACCTGAAATGCTTCCAGTGAAATCTTCAAAACAATGTATCAATTAACCTCACAGGGCAATTTTTGCAAATGCATAATTGTACATATGCAGAAAGAGACACACCTGGTCACCCCAACAGTCTGTGATGTTGATTACAACGTTGTTTATTTGTATAATAACATAGAGGGCAAAATTACTGAATGCTGATTGGTCAATGGAGAGAGTATTTTTTTTTACATTTGATTTGCTTGTGAAGAGGGCAATACTACTCGCTTACGATTGGTCCTCAGGTTGCATAGCAACAGCCTTTGCTATTGAGAAGTTGTTGCTAAAATTCTTTTGTATAACAATGGCAGCATCTCATTTTGAGATAGTTGAAGAAGAATCTATAGACAAGAGCAAAAATGGAAACAAGAAGAAAAGCACAAAGTACTGCAAAAACATTTTCAAAAAGTGGGCGAATGAAACAAACTTCCAAACAAATTTAGAAGAGTACAAGGGCTTTGGATTAGTGACTGATTAATCAAGAGTTCAGTAATTAAGTAATTTTCCCCTCTATTTCATGAACAAGTAATGGCAATGGGCCCTCGTAAAATTAGGGTTTAATATCACTTGTGTTTTCAGAAGTTGCTGAAACTGCAAATCAGCAACTTCTGAACACGCATGATATTAATCCTTAATTTTACTCGGCCACATGCAATTACCCATACTAACATCATGGGTGACAAATTACCCCTTAATTTTGGTGCAAACTTTCAGCATTTATTTATAATTTCATTTGTGAAATATTGACAAATTATGTTGTTTAAAATGGCAACAACTCCTATGGTGCCAAAATGGCTAAATCTAGGTTTAAAAATTAAGGAGTAATTTGTCATCCATGATATTAATAGGTAATCAAATAGTACGTATACTTGTGAAACTAGGGAATAATTTCACTTGCATTTTGTCTAAAATCTGATTATTTCCCAAGCCCAAAGGCTCAGGAAATTATCAGGTTTTCGACAAAACGAGTGTGAAATTACAATTATATTTCCCAATTTCATTCATCACCATACTAATAATACAATATAATTACCCATCCCAAAAAAAAAAAATGAAAAAAAAAAAATTACACATCCTAATAATATATATGCACATATTTCAATGCACTGATTGGCTGAGAGCATGTAAATGAATCCTAAACACTGCAGAAAGTTGAAATTAAATTTATGCATGATATTAACAAGAAATCAAATGCACTGCAGTGCAATTTTGTATGAATAAGCACATGTATGTAAATAAAGAAATTGCACTGGCCTTTAATACAGGCTCATGCAGATTTTTTGGTCTTTGAAAAATTTTCTTGGGTTTTTTTTTTATTTCAAATTGCACCCAAAATATTAATTTTGATTACCAACGCAAACTGCATGCTAAAATTTATTTCTGAAAATTTAAAAAAAGTTATTTACCCAGCTAAGTGCTTATTACAATAATACCAACTCAGCAACCTTGGCATTTTGAGTCACCTAACTGGCTCTGCATCTCATATACCTGCCTACTTTTTTTAATTAATAGGCGTGACATTTTTCTCCTGAGAGTGCAAAGATTTTTCGTAGAGATCTGATGATATCCGAAGATAGTCTGAAGACTTCCGAAGAATTTCTGAGGACTTCCTAAGATTTTCTGAAGACTTCCGTCTTGCCAGTACATCGATTGATCTTTGAATATTTATAACATAATACAATAATACTTATAAAAAAAAGAATTTGGAGAAAATCAATCATTCACATGGCCTTTTATATTCTCTCATTGGTTTCAGTTTCATTAAGTTATTAATAAATTTTTCAAAAGGTGTCGGTCAATGTTGTAATGCCTCTAACGTTTCTACTAGGCGTGAGAAATTAAAACACAGGCATGAGATTGAAGTTTTCAATCCGCATGCATGACAATCACACCTTAGGCGTGACACTTGGCAAGTATAATCTCGCCACATTCAACACGTACCGTTCACCTACTACAAGGTGAATAATGCTGGGAAATCCTTGTGCAAGCAAGTTTTGGTCAAAAAAAGGTTGGCGTTAATTTAATTACAGTTTTTTCGAAGAGACGTATGGATTGAGGTTGCTTCCTTGTAAACTTAGGGACCGGTCATTATTTATGGGGGGGGGGGGGGTTGGGGGATTTTTTTTGTTTTGGCATGAAAGAAAAAGCGTGACCCACCCCTTTAAGCCCATTAGTTAATTCTTGACCAACTGAACGAAATCAGCATATCTTGTGGACCAGTGTCCTACTCTGCGGCCACTTTGTGTCGATGTGCCTTCTTGTATTGTTACAGTATGACTGTCATCATCTGATTCACTTTCGCTTTCACCCCCAATCATCGTGAAATTCTCTTTTGGCCCACCCCTTCTCTCTAAAAAAAATAGGCCTGGCCCACCCCATGATTTCCCTCCCCCCACCCCCCCACATAAATAATGACCGGTCCCCAAGTACTTCAATAAGAATTGTTCTGTTCAACCTCGTGAATATATAGTGGCCTTAGAAATATTCACCTCGTTGCTTTGCAGCTCGATCCTTACAAAATATGCTACTATTCATGTTTATTTCAGATAATAATTGTTGAGCAAGGTGTTTTCTGCTGCATCGATCATAAATGGGAATACTAACATGTAACTTATCATACATACCATGAGCGAGTGTTTAAAATTGTACTCAATAGGTTCATCTGATTTGCCAAGCTGTCTGTTGATAGATGGTGGTGGTGGCCAGATGAAATTATAAAACATCCCCAGGATTATCAGCCATCCGATCAGTAGAGTCAGAATTTCAATCATGTCACTGTATGGTGGATGAACTCACTAAATAAATGATCAAACGGCTAGATTTCCATATTACCCTTTACTTCATTATGCATACTGCAACTGTATTGTTTAGGATAATGCAGGGGCAAAAATTCCTTAACTAAAACACTACAACGGCGCCAAAAAATAGCGTTGATGAACAAAACAATGAAACTGCACGTGCACACAGTCTGTATATTTCTTTGCCGTCCTCTGCAAATTAAACAACGTGAAATGACCATTTTTCAGGTTTTCTGGAAGACGCGAGGGCACAACGACAAAATTGCCAAGAAAAATTTGTAATGACCTGTGAACGGGTTAAGTTGGAAAAATCGACGGTTCGAATAGTTATGGAAAGAAAATGAAACAAGCCTGCCGCCATTGGTATAGGAGAAAAACAAATCCGTTTTTTGCGAACGTGCCTTCCTTGGCGTCGTCGTCGTTCTTGCTTAAGTTAAAGCTCCCTAATACGGCAGCGGCTTCGGCATGATTAATGAAGCATGGGGTAATATGGAAATCTAGCCATCACATAAACATGCAAACGTTTCAAGGTTTCTTTAAAAATTACATAACCTGATCCATAGGTAACAGCAAAATTTGGGTATCACTGTTTTGACACTGAAAATAACTGATGTCTTTGGTGTTCTAGCTACACTGATTTAGACACATTTCATAATTTAACTTACCCGCTGTTCGCCTGGCTACAGTCTTAATGAATGAGTAGTGGATTTCAGAGATCGGACTCGCGTTTCCGAATGACCTATCGATTGCCCTATAGTCTTGGCATTCGCAGATAGCTTTCATCTGTCGATAAATTTGCGTTACGCGTGACGGTGATAGGGCGTTGTTTATTGCGTATGATGCACGTCCTTTCTCTCTAATTTCGTTCCCCTTAACCACGCTTAGTATAAATACTCAGGTGATTATACAAAATCGCGCGCTCTGATTGGTTCGCTATCTCGGATTATCAGCCGATAATCACCTCGACGAACAAAATGGCTGCCAGTCGTTCGCGGGCTTTTGATGAAATATAATTTTTTCGAGTTGTACAATACTTTTTCTTTTCTTTTTTGAAATAATCACCTGTGTATTTATACTAAAGCAATTATTCGCCTCAGGCTCAGTGATTCTCGGTGAATACTCACCGAGAATCACTTCGCCTTCGGCGAATAATTGTTAAATAATTACGTCTTCTGTCGGTAATGGTAACTCAACCATAATAACAAGGATTATAAAAGGCCTCAATTCTTTCGTTACCGGGGCCGTTTTATTCCCTCTTCTTAACTGCGTTATTTCTGATGGTTTGCTCAACCCAGCGAAAAACGGATGAAGCCGCGAGAAAAATGAATCTTCTCCGCCGCAAAGCACACACAAAACCACGAATTATATTTTGCGGGTGTAAAGAAACTGGGGCTGTGTCAGTGTTGAATTTAAAACGCAAGAAATTGGGATAATCAAACAAGTTGATAAAGTAGGTTATACCACCCTAAGGTAAAAGGCCGGGGTGTTGACGTTTCGAGCGTTCGGCCCTTCGTCAGACCGAGCGAAACGTCAGCACACTCTTTTTAACTTACGGTGGTATAACTTACTTGATCATTGATCCACTTGTTTTTTTTTATTTAAAATAAACTTACAAAATACAAATTAAAATACCAATCAACATTGCTTACAACACTAACAATATAACAAAACTTTTTTACAGGAATTAATTCTAGATACCAACAATACTATTTACTAATAGGGCCAAAAAAAAACTTAATAATAATACAACTAACAGATACAACACTACTACTGCTGCTAACACACTATTCCAAGAACTGATGAAAGTCGATACAATGTCTTGCGCACTGAGAAGACTATTGACCAATGTTCAATGTTACAAATTCAGGCCGCATTTCTCTAAGATTAGATTACTGCACTCAATTCCGGCCCATTTTTTATTAAATTGATTTAAAGTATTATTCTTAGTGCAAATGTATTTTTCTGTTTCAAATTTGATTTTGATCTTTATCTTAAAGCCAGCAATGCGTGGAAGAATTTGAGATCTTCTGCAATCCCAGAGGTATAATTTGGCTATCAACAGGAGATAATTAAGTAGGGGACATTCTAAATCTACGATTCCCAGTAAAACATCCTTTAAAGTAAGGTGAAAGAATTCGTTTGATAGCGAGTAGAAGTATTTGGCAAACCGAACGCAAACAACGCATATTGACAATGACCACATTTCATCCAAGAAGAACTTAGTAACGGGAGTTCCGCAAGGGTCTGTTTTAGGCCCCTTACTTTTCTTAATTTATATTTATGATATTTACCTATGTAGTAATAAACTTGGGTTTTATTTAATATTTGCTGACGATACAAACCTGTTATATGCTGACAAAGACTTGAAGTCCCTGGAAACCACAGTTACCGCTGAACTAAACAATGTTTGGAACTAATAAACTAACCATCAACGCTAAAAAATCAAACTTTGTTGTCTTTAGACCAAGACAAAAAAGAATGGATCATCAGATATGTATCAGAATTCCGGATAATAACAATAATGGGTTCGTACTTCTTGAATGCAAAGATTATGTAAAATTTTTAGGAGTGCTAATTGACAAAAACTTGACCTGGAAGCCTCATATTGATTATATTGCTTCGAAGATCAGCAAAATAGTTGGTATTCTTGCAAGACATCATGTACCTTTCAACATCCTTCTTCAAATTTACCGCTCGTTAATATTTCCCTACACGCTTTACGGTATACCTGTTTGGGGGCAGGCAGCTCAGCGTGATTTGGAAAAGATTCTTATCCTGCAAAAATGTGCACTTCGTTTGATCTTCTTTTCCAACAATAGAACTCATGCTATCCCTCTTTTTATAACTGCGAACATTTTACCCGTTAATATGCTTTATTTTGAAACGATTTCCACCATCAGTAATGCATGATGTTTCTACTAATTCTACACCTTGCAACATTCGTCAGCTTTTCATTCATTCATCCGATGTTCATGCACATAATTCGCGTTCCTCTTCCACAAGGAATTTCTTTATTCCGAAATCTAGATTGCATGCGAAACTAAAATCTTTTTCTGCGTTTGGTGCGAGATTGTGGAACTGTCTACACCCCGACTGGCGTAAGCTAACGAAAAGAGCTTTTAAAAGAAAACTTCATAAGTTACTTTTAACCGTACTTGGGGATTGAGGACTTTTATGTTGACGCCCATTCTTTAATATTGAAAATTAATGCCAATAATTATTGTACCCTACAGTTTTATGTTTCGCTACGTGTGTCGTTTCATATTGTACGTCTTCGTCTTATATTGTAGTGTAATTGTAGCAATATTGTCTTTTAGCTCTAATACTTAATTTTTGTTTACTGCTAATTATTGTGCCTTATAGCTATGTGTTTTCGTTTCCAACTGCACGTCACAGTCTTACATTGTAGTGCCGATGTTGTAGTAATATTGTAAATTTTTAATTAATTTCAATTTTTGTCATTACTAATACCCGCTAAGATTAGCTGTTGCTATATGCGGGTTGTGTAAATTACCTGTATATATTTGTTTGAAATGATAATTAAAAAGTGTAAAAAAAGTGTAGTAAAATTCGAAATATTTCCAGAAAAGCTTTGTGAATACACTTATAATCAGTGCATAATAGTCTTTCGATTTTTTCGTTAAAATATCAAAACTATTGTTTTTAATAATCAAAGAGGGTGTCGTTTCCCTGAAGGTTTGACTATTGTTTTTGGAGTATGATTTTAATTTTAAGTGGGGCGGTACTGCGTGTCTGAGACCTGCCCACGCTAAAAAATTTGCCCTTTCAATGTCTTTTGCGATGATGTGATAAGACTCTGTGATATTTAAATCGAATCGAAGGTCGGTGACATAATTGACACCGGACTCAAAAAAAGTTTTGTAGAATATTGGTTTGTTGTCTATACGAATGTCTTTGTTATTCCATAATATTTCTAGCCATTGTTTCTCTGTAGAAAACGCTTCTCGGAAATCTGCCCACCATTGAAGCAGCTCAGTATAAAAGTTTGAAGAGATTGGCAGATCTTTTAAATCATAATTGCAAAGAAATAAGAACAGGCCACCGAAACTTTTTAGTATATGTTGCAAGTAGTGCTTCCATGGGCCATCATTTTCGCTAAACATTCTCCTTAACCAGGCGAGTCTTAATGATTTAATCATCGTTTCTAAATCAATCATTTTTAAACCACTTTTTTTATAGTCATTTATTGCTGACAAACGTGTGACTTTGTCTACCCCTTTCCATAAAAATTTAAATATCAGTCGGTTTAGCTCTTGGATCACTCCCTGGGGGATGGATTGATCCACTTGTTTGATATAAATCCCAATTTATAACATAGCTGTGAGAAAGCGCGCGCTATGATTGGCTAATACGCGTGATCCATTTGCCCACGGGTTGCATGATGACGTCAGATTGTGAAGGGTGCATTCTTTTGGTATGATCCGGAGCTGGATTCGCGATCTGAGATCACATGGATCATGGCGCATCAAAGAAACCGATGAATCCACACTGGAGAAGGATTCAGCGGTTTTTTCTTTGATGTACCGTGATCCGTGTGATCTCGGATCACAAATCCAGATCCGGATCATACCAAAAGAATGCACCCTTACGTTATAAAAGAAATGCTTAACCTAGCAGCTGTGCAACCATCGAGTTATGGAAGCGCTTGAGAGGTTTGCTAAGCACTCAAAAGCTAGAGATGATTACGCGCTTCTTTCGTGCTTAGGGACCGGTCATTATTTATGTGGGGGGTGGGGTGGAGATTTTTTTTTTTGTTTTAGCATGAAAGAAAAAGCGTGACCCACCCCTTTAAGCCCATTAGTTAATTCTTGACCCACCCCCATATAACTTTATTTAAGAGGTGACCCACCCCCAGCACCCTTCAATCTATACCTCTATAAGGAGTTCCTGTTCACTGAACGAAATCAGCATATCTTGTGGACCAGTGTCCTACTCTGCGGCCACTTCTTGTTGATGTGCCTTCTTGTATTGTTACAGTATGACTGTCATCATCTGATTCACTTTCGCTTTCACTTTCATCACACAAAACAAGGCCATTGTCACTGTCACTCTCATCACTGTCCTCACCAACTCTGACGCTTTTGGCCCACCCCTTTTCTCTAAAAAAATAGGCCTGGCCCACCCCATGATTTTTCCTCCCCACTCCCCCCCCCCCCCACATAAATAATGACCGGTCCCAGGAGCCCATCATGATGGGCTCCTGCCGGTCCCCTAGCAAACCCCCGCGTTCGTCCATCACGCATGGTTGCACGCTGCACGTTTACCATTTCTTCATTCTTGTGCATCAGTTACGTGGGCTATTTTGTAAATAAACATCATAAAAATCGCCTTTGGGGAAGGGATCCTTGACACCCCACTCAATTCCTTTCTGGGGTAATACCCTGGTTCTAATTTTACAAAAGGATTGTCTCTAACCACACTTCTTTTTCTCCAGTTGCGTCGCAAACTTAGTTTTTAACAACCGGAAGTCAGTTTGAAGAGTAACGAAATTACAACAAAATTGCTTCCTTAGCACAATCACTTCAGCCTCTGATGGGGGAACAGAGGTGTTATCTCTAAATATTGAAGGTGCAAGATGTGGTTTAACGTTCCAAGGAATTAAGGCCGATGAAAACAAGACTCCGCTTAAAAAAAAACGCAAAGGACTATATTAGTGTAATAGAAAGTACTACTGCGCAGTTTTCAGATATCCTGCTTAATACTGACGCAAAGAGCTGAAATTTTCGCTATTTACCTTTTCCAAGCTCTTTCGACCATTTTCATCGGATTACATACAGCATAACTTGTATGAGAGTTTGGAAGGGTGAGGGTGGGGTGTCCTATCCTCGCATTCCCGCTGCTTTTTCAAGAGAATCCCGCATCCCGCACGTTTTTCATCGCTATCCCTGATTCGCTTTCGCTGCTGGTTCGTTTATTTGGATCGTGAACATCCGGCATTTCCCGAATTTCCGATAGATAGGCAAAAAAATCACGTATCCCGTGCAAACATTTTGTGGAATACCGCTTCCCTGAGAGCAGTCAATTCCTGGAATCACGTTAAGGAGACAGTTTTGAACAATTAAGCCCCAAGGGGTCTCCCTCTGACGAGTAAAATCGTCTGGCGTTAGCCAGAGTAAAATCTATAAATTTAAGTCAGTCTTGGGGAGTAGTTGCAAACGGCCGATTCTGGGCCAATCGATTTTTTTGGGTCGATCGATTTTTGATGTTACGATTTTTTTGCGAAATCGATGTTTTGGGTGTGGTCGATTTTGTCAGATGGGTGTGGCCAAAAAGTTTGTGCATAATTGATTAGTTGGGTCTCTCGACTTGTCTGATTTTTGATCGATGATTTTTTGGTTGGGTGTCAATTTTTTCGTTGGGATCATCGATGTACTTTGGGGGGTGGGGTGGGGGTCGAGTTGGTAAAGTGGGATTTTGGGTCGAGTGTTGTAGTGGCAGGCATACGCAAACGAAAATGCCTTGCATTCATGGTCGGAAAAAATATGATTGTAAACATTGTCCAGGAGCGGGGATTTGTCACCATGGCAGACGGGAATACTATTGTATAGATTGTCATGGTGATGGAATTTGTGAACATGACAGACAAAGATATTATTGTGTAGAATGTCATGGTCTTGGTATTTGTCAACATGACAAAGTATTCTATAAATGTAAAGAATGTGGCGGCTCTCAGCTTTGTCAACATGACGTTCAAAAGTATAATTGTAAAGAATGTGGTGGTGCTAGTTTTTGTCAACATGGTAAAAGAAAGTATATTTGTAAAGAATGTGGCGGCTCTCAGCTTTGTCAACATGGTAGGCAAAAGTATTATTGTAAAGAGTGTGGTGGTGCTGGGATTTGTCAACATGATAAGAGAAGGCATAATTGTAAAGAGTGTGGCGGTTCTAGGATTTGTCAACATGGTGTGCAGAAGTATTATTGTAAAGAGTGTGGTGGTGCTGGGATTTGCCAACATGATAAGAGAAGGCATAATTGTAAAGAATGTCGCGGTTCTAGGATTTGTCAACATGGTAGGTCAAAGTATTATTGTAAAGAGTGTGGTGGTGCTGGGATTTGTCAACATGGTAGGTCAAAGTATTATTGTAAAGAATGTCCTGGCGCTGGTATTTGCTCACACGGTAAAAGAAAGCATCAGTGCAAAGAATGTAAAGGAATGTGATTAATTATCAACAAGCTTTTATAACACACATCGTGTTATAAAAAAATTAGACAAGCTTTTCGATACCATAGTGGTTGGCTTAGAGGTTGTAATTTCAACATACAATTGATGTCATGGAAAATTTAACGGTAAAAGACTTGAGGTCAATAGCCAAAAGAGCTGGTGTGAGTGTTCGTGGATTCAGAAAGGCTGAAATGCTCACAGCGTTATCCGATATACAACCCGAGAACTTGACAGTGAAGATACTACGAACCATGGCCAAGAAGTCTGGTGTTCGAGGCTTTGGCAGCATGCGTAAAGAGGCTCTCATTAATGCTGTCGGATCCCCACGAGTGGTTGAAGCTAATGTTCCAATCCCTGGCCCAGTTAGACCCACAAGAACAAGACCCGCCCGAGCTTCATATGGAAGGGCTATTGCTTCTGCCAGGCGTGAAATTATTCAGACCACAAATTGGATAAGATCTAATGTTAGAGATAAAGTAAAGTAAAACTTTATTTAAACAGGGTAGCCCGTTCAGCTCAAAGGCTGGTATCCATGGGGGCCCTGTATAGATAACATTAAGTTAAAAATACAAATTCATGTACACTTTAAAAACTAAGAACTACGTTAGAAATCTATTTACAATACTTAATACTAAGAGACAATCACTAAGAACTATTTCGATAATAAAAACCCTTTTGCACGGCGGCAGAAAGTCTGTGTGTCTTGTGCTTTTGTTATGTCAGTGGGCAACTCATTAAAAATTTTTGCTCCACTGAAAAGAAACGTGTTTTTTCCAAAATTTGATTTCACCCTAGGTAACAATAACCTACTGCTCTGCCTGGTGGAATAGCTATGAATGTTCGAAAATCTGGTAAAAAATGCCAAGAAATAACTAGGGGCTAAAGAGTTTAGACAAAGAAAAACAAGCTTGACCTTATGATAAGAGCGTCTCTTGGAAAGACTCGACCAACGTAATTGATTCATTGCCTCAGTGGAGCGTGTACAACACGTAATTATACGCGCCGATCTGTGTTGTAGACGCTGTAATCTATCCTGGTCTTGTTGTAACAGACCACTCCAAGCAACATCGCAATAATCAAACAATGGCAGAATCAACGTATTGTGAACTAGTATAGACACCTCTTTTGTCAAGAAACCTCTAATGCGGCCCAAAATACCAACTCTGCATGCCACCTTTTTACACACATAATCCGCGTGAGCCTTCCAGGTCATAAAGTTGTCAAAAACGACACCTAGATATTTGAAGGTAGTCACGCAGGATATTTTCCTTCCTAGAAGAATTAAACTTAGCTTACAATCGCGCTCTTTGTGCCTTTGAGAAGTAAATAACAAGGATTTAGTTTTGGTAACATTTAAGACAAGATTATTGTCCTCTAGCCATTCGGCTAAACATTCAAGATCTTGGTTCAAATAAGTATTTAAGGTATCTACGGTTTGACTACCAAGATATATAGCTGTGTCGTCTGCGTACATGTTCACTGAGCAATGTTTCAAAGAACGAGGTAAATCATTAATGTAGACAATAAACAACAGGGGCCCTAGAATGGACCCCTGAGGCACTCCAGAAGTAATTTCAAGCTCCTCTGATGATTGAGAATCAATACACACAACTTGCTTTCTTCGCGAAAAATAATTCGCAAACCACGGTAGGCTTTCATCGCAAACACCATAGTACTTCAGTTTACTAATCAATATCTCATGGTCAACCGTGTCAAAAGCCTTAGCCAAGTCGATAAACACGGAGCCAGTGACTTCGCCCTTATCCATGTTCATAAGAATTTCATCAGCGAAGTAGGTGACAGCTGTCTCAGTTGAGTGTTTTCTTCTAAAACCGGATTGTGACATACATAACAAGCCATGTTCGTCAAAATAACTTGCGAGCTGCTTGTGAATTAGCCTTTCAAGGACTTTAGATACTACAGGCAGTACTGATATGGGGCGATAATTTTGGGGGTTATCCTTTGCACCTGACTTGTGTAAAGGGGTTACCTTCGCTTTTTTCCATTCCGCGGGGATCACATTTTGTTGGATAGAAAGATTAAAGATAGCAGATAACGGTGTGGCCAGGGCATCGGCTCCGTCTTTAAGTAAACGAGATGGAATACCGTCAATACCAGTAGCCTTCCTTGGTTTCAATTCTTTAAGCATCTTTCGAACCTCCGAAAAGGTGACAGCTCGGAGTTTAAAATGGTTTGAATGTTCTTGTTGAGGTAACCATTTATAAAAGGATTGCCCACTAGATCGATTGGTCGACCTTAGGTTTTCCGCGCAAGAGACAAAATAGTGATTGAATATATTGCACTTATTTTTCACTTCATTCGCAGAGCACGTAACGGGTCCAGTACTTTTCGACCCGCCAAGCAATTGTTTCAAGTTTTTCCAAGTCCCACGGGGATCTTCTTTAGTCGCTAGAAACTGGTCACGAAAATACCGTTGTTTCTCTCTTCTGAGCTTCAGAGTCACCACATTACGTTGGCGCTTGAAGGAACTCCAATGAGATTCATTGTTAGTCTTCAGCGCAAGTTTATGAAAGTAATCTCTTTCTTTCATTAATTGTTTCACCTCACTTGTCAACCATGGTACCCTTTGTCCCCTAACTCGCACGTGGATTTTTGGAGCATGAGAATCAGCAACTTCAGTAAATAGCTGTTTAAAAGTGTCCCATGAGTCCTCCACATCTGAAAAGGAATTCACCAAGGACCAAGGAACCTTGTTTAGATCTTCAACAAAAGCAACGCGATTAAAATGTTTAAGATTTCTGGTCTCAACTATCCTCGGGGGAGGCGGTTTCAAGCGATGAAGTTTTCGAACCGCGAAAATCGCAGAATGATCACTGAAACCAACTGGTATTACTCCCGAGATGTAAAGGTCAGGTCGATTTGTGAAGAATAAATCGATCAAGGTCTTCGAATATTCAGTTATGCGAGTATATTTGTCAACAATCTGCAGAAGGCCGAACTCTTTAGTCATGTTAATAAAACGCTTTGTGGATGCGGGTTTATTCGATTGTTTCAAGTCGAAATTCAGATCTCCAGTAATGACAATTTCCTTTCCACAATCAGCCACTTCTGTTAGCATACTTCTCAAGCCCACAACATAAGCCAGCTCATTATCCACATTTGGCGGGCGATAACAAGAACAAAGAATAAAACCTTTGCTTTTGGGAGGTGTTATTTCCATCCATATACATTGGAGATCCGTTTGATCATACACGGGATCTTGAAACACCCTGTACTCAAGGTTTGAGGAGACATATAGAAGAACACCACCTTTACGGCGTGAAATATCCCTTCGTACAAGCGAGTAGCCATGAAGCTGGATTTCGCCGTCGTTTATTGATGAATCTAACCAAGTCTCATTCAAAGACAAAACGTGCGGGTTGTGGGTTTCGCAGAACACCCTGATTTCATCGATCTTATTGACGAGGCTTCGCACGTTAAGATGACAAATTCTCAAGCCTTTGACCGTACTTAGGGGACCAGGGTTTCTTTCAACATTTCCACTGGACAGAAGCAGCGATAAACATAAGCAGTAGGCCAGGAAAGATGTAGAGTGCTTTGAAAGTCCAACTTTCGTCTTGTCCGCAATGTTAGTCGCCCGACCAGAAAATTTATCCAAAACAGTGAGGGCACATTTCGCCGATAAATCGCTATTCCAAGACCAAGAGATCCAAACAAGAGGGCCATCACCAAGAGATTAAGAAGAGCAGCTAATGTAGTTAGAAGGGAACCCGATTACTTCATCCCTGAACGACATGAAACGGCTCTGAGAGGTTTTTTGAGGACTTATATAGTTAAGGGAAGGGGTGGATATGATCCAACTTCATTCCTTGGCAAGGTTAGGATACCGTTTCGTAGTTTGTTGTATAAACTTAGGAAGCCATTCAAGTTGAAGTGTATTCTTTCATGTGGATTCACGAGGAGGAACAACCAGGATAATCGTGTTACTGAGCGGAGTCAGGGGCATTTCCATTCACTGATGGAGACAGTGACAGCTTCAACAGACACACTTGTTATGTTTGATAGCATCAAAGCTAGACTTGTTGAATTGGTGCAGAAATACGAGAATGAGCGCTCTGGATGGGTCTTTGAAAGTGTGATTGACTTTCGTATCCATGTAAACCCATTTCAACCGTTTTCTGGAACTTCATATATTAAATTACCACCCAAATTAGCTGCTAAGAAGGCAATCATCAATGTCAAGAATGAGAAAGATCAGGAGTGCTTCAAATGGGCAGTGACATCTGCTGTGTTTCCAAGAGAGAATCATCCGGAGAGGTTAAACAAAGAGATGAGAGAAAACTCAGAGAAATTCGATTGGTCAGGAATAGAGTTTCCAGTGGCAGCACTTAGTACAACCCAGATAGATAGATTTGAAAGGCAGAACCCATATGGGATCAACATCCTTGGTTATGAGAATGGAGGGCCAACCCTAATCAGGCGTAGTAACAAGTCAGGGGTGGAAAAGATAAACCTACTCTTGATATCAGATGAAGAGACAAATCATTACTGTTGGATCAAAAACATGTCAAGACTTATCGAGTATAATAAGAACGAGCATGCCCGTTTCTATTGTGATAACTGTCTAAACTCGTTCAATTCTCAAAAGTCGCTGGACGACCATATGGAGTACTGCCTAAACAACGAGGCAGTCAAAGTCCAGATGCCCATGGAAGAGGATGGTAGTCCAAAGTACATTACTTTCAAGAACCACAGACGAAAGATGCAAGTGCCATTTGTGATCTATGCGGATTTCGAGTGTTTCACGGAGAAGTTGGACACTTGTTCTCCAGATGACAGGGATAGCTTCACGAATCAATATCAGAAACACAAGCCATCAGGATTTTGTTACCTTATCAAGTGTTTCGATGATGAGGTCTTTGAGCCCAAGTTGGTGATGAGAACAGCCAACTTACCTGAGGATGACATACCACAAATGTTCCAAGAAAGTTTGGAGGAGGACATCAAGAAGATTTATGATCAATTCAAGTCTGAAAAGAAGCTCAAAATGACGATTATCGATAACATGCATTATAGAAAGGCTACTCATTGCCATATTTGTGAAGGCAAATTGGGTAGAGATAAGGTGCTCGACCACTGTCATTTTACAGGCAGGTACAGAGGAGCGGCCCACAGAAAATGCAACCTGGAATTCAGCACCCCAAAGTTCTTCCCAGTCATATTCCACAACTTGTCTGGTTACGATAGTCATTTGTTTATCAAGAAGATGGGAGTGTCAGAGGGTAAGATTGATTGTATTCCACTCAACGATGAAAAGTACATCTCATTTACCAAAGAGGTTGTGGTTGAAAAGTTCATGGAGAAGGAGGATGGTAAGGAGAAGGAGGTTCAGATTAAACGCACCATTAGATTTATAGACAGTTTTAGGTTCATGGCAAGTGGTTTGGCTAGATTGGCTGACAACTTACCAAGAGAGTCTTTGGCAAACCTCTCGAGATACTATGAAGGGGCAAACTTTGATCTTTTGGCTAGGAAGGGAGTGTTTCCATATGATTGGTTTGATGGCTTTGACAAGTTACAAGTGTCCAGTCTACCACCCAAGGATGAGTTCTATTCGATATTATACGACACTAACATAACAGATGAGGATTATCAACATGCTGGAAACGTGTGGGAGACTTTTGGTATGAGAAGTTTTAGGGATTATCATGACTTGTATCTCAAAACAGATGTGATTCTGTTGGCTGATGTCTTTGAGAACTTCAGAGGGGTTTGTATGAAGAATTACGGGTTGGATCCAGCATGGCATTATACTGCGCCTGGATTGGCTTGGGATGCCACGTTGAAGATCACCAAGGTTGAGTTGGAGCTTCTGAGGGATCCCGATATGCTGATTATGGTAGAGAATGGTATCAGAGGTGGAATATCAACGATCTCGACGAGGTATGGGAAGGCCAATAATCGATATATGAAGAATTATAATCCCAGGCTGCCTACAAAGTACATCACATATTTGGATGCTAATGGGCTCTATGGCTATGCAATGATGAAGGCTTTACCAACCCATGGGTTTGAATGGATGAGTGATCAAGAGATGAGAGATTGGAGGAACCATCCATGAATATTAGAGGTGGACTTGGAGTACCCATTGGAGTTACACGATCTTCACAATGATTATCCATTGGCTCCAGAGAGGTTGGATGTTGATGGGGTTGTTAAGTTGGTTCCCAATTTGAGGGACAAGAAGAAGTACATTCTACACCACGAAGCTCTGAAACAGTATTTGTCGTTGGGTTTGAAGTTAACCAAGGTACACAGAGGGATCAAGTTCGAGGAGTCGGAATGGCTGAGGTCCTACATTGACTTGAATAACAGTTTGAGAGCCAGGGCTGAGAATGATTTCGAAAAGGACTTCTTCAAGTTGATGAACAACTCAGTGTTTGGTAAGACCATGGAGAACATTAGGAAGAGGGTGGATATCCAGTTGGTCACTGATGAGAAGAAAGCGCGTAAGTTGATTGTGAAGCCAAACTTCCATCACAGGAACATCTTTTGCGAGGATCTGACCGCCTTCCACATGAAGAGAACGAGATTGGTCTTTGATAAGCCCATTTACTTAGGCTTGTCCATTCTGGATTTGAGCAAGACTGTCATGTATGATTTCCATTACAGGTACATAAAGCCCAAGTATGGGGAGAAGGCCAAGTTGCTGTTCACAGACACGGATTCCTTAGCTTATGTGATAGAGACTGAGGACTTTTACAGGGATATCAGTCCAGATGTGAGGGCTAAATTTGACACCAGCAACTACCCAAGGGACCATCCATCCGGGATTGAGACCGGAGTGAACAAAAAGGTTGGAGGGATGTTCAAAGACGAGGCTGGCGGTGAACAAATCACGGAATTTGTGGGTCTGAGGGCTAAACTGTATGCTTTCAAGACGGACAAGGAGAAGGAAGTCAAGAAGTGTAAGGGTGTTAACAAGGCAGTGGTCAGCAAAAGCATAAGTTTCCAGGATTACAAGACTTGCCTTTTCAGTGGCCAATCCCAGAGACGGAAGATGAACACCATAAGGAGTCATAGCCATGACATCTATACTGAAACAATTAACAAGATTGCATTATCACGCGAGGACGATAAACGTGTGATAATGGAAGACGGGGTAAACACTTATGCACATGGTCACTTCAGGACGCTAGAAGGTGGTGATTTGGTGTCTTGAGGTACAAATTGAAGCTCTTCACGAACGAATCCTCGTTTTGGACCTCCACTCAAATAATACAAGACTGGTTGACCCGGTTCGATTATGGTTCGAGCCAAATCATAGACTTCAAGACTCCATATGGGATCAGTAGCCCTTCGTTTGTCCCCACCTTCATCTTCACCGGGGGTATAAAGATATCTGGAGGTAATCTCTTCTCATTCAACCCCACAGGTCGCTTGTAGTCTGGAGTTTTGGTGCCAATCGAGTCCATTTTCAAAGCTTCGTCAGGCTCTTTTCCAGTAATACGGGTGGTCTCACTGTTGAGGGTCTTCATGATGGCGGGCAATCTATTCACCCAAACTGTGGATCGGGTATCACTAATCATCTCTTGAGCATATTGATGGCTGAATAGCTTCTCACCGAGAGTCCTGTTGGCCCTCTCCACAAAAGCTTGAGCTCTATGATTCCCAGCTTCACTACGTTGGATTGTGACTTGATGCTTATTCATAAGAGTTGTTACGTCACCCTTGAATTCTGTTCCCGGATCCACCATTAATGTTTGTGGCCACTTCAACTTACGAGAATAAATCCGTTGAAAGGCATTAGCAACTTCACCACTCTCCTTTGATGTCAATGCCTCAGCATCCTTGTATCTTGACGCGATATCAATCACGACTAAGGCATAGCGGTATGTTTTTCTTCTCACTGTATCGTGAGGAAGAAACAACAAGTCTGCTTGATGAATCTGATTAGGCTTATTTACACTCCAATGTGGCCTGGGTATATACTTGGGGGCTGGGAGATAAATTTGCCACAAGGCTTGCTTTTCCAACCACTCTTTGGCGACCTTTTTACTAACTTTGGCTGCTTTGGCCAATTTGGGTATGGCTGAGTATCCTTTCCAGTATCCATCAGTGGAGTAATATAATCGATTTAAAACGTTGGGATCAGTCATTTACAAAAAGAATATAAGCATTTAAAATGGCTTCTATACCAAGCATTCTTGATATCAATCGCGTTCCAAGGACTCGCGAAGGGTTGAAGGCTATGACGTCATTAAATAGGGTCACACTAAACCCATCGTCAGCCGAACCTGGTGAGACATTATACATTGAAATACCAAGATTGAGTGAAAATCTTGTGATTGTGCCCGGTAGCGTCTACATAACCTATGATATGGTTGTAACCGGGCACAAAGACAACACTCTTGTTAATAATTTGGGAAGGAATCTAATTTCACAGTATAAGGTTCTATTTGGTGGTGAAATCGTAGAGGATCTTAGTAGATTTGATTTGTTCAAGACTTATCACGATTTGTTTTTGACAACTGAAGATCGTGAGAATAGATTGAGACAAGGCATATCTAATGTTAACATAAGGAAGATTAGGACCAATGCGGGGAATAAAGATACAACAAAAGCAAGGGATAATACTTTAGCTGTGATTCATAACACAAGATATGCCATTCCATTAGATCACACAATCCTCAAAGATCATGGAGTATTTTATCCAATAGGATTACCACATCCACTTAGATTTGAATTGACTTTAGCTAAAGTTTCTGATGTTGTGGTTTATTCAAACATTGAAACACCACCTGATTATAAATTAATAAACATGGAGATGGAGTATCAGTGCATATCAAATGATTTTTTAGCAAGAGAGGCTGTTGGGTCCTACAGATCTGGGAAAGGGTTCACGTATGAGAAAGTACTTCTTCACAAAACCTTTACAATCTCTGAGGCTAATGATGTTGTGATAAATCAGCATGTTAATGTGCCGAGGAGATCTATGACTGGTATACTATGTCTTTTCACTGCCCCTCATACAGAAGGTCTTAGGGATTCTGAGATTTTTGCAAACCCAAGGATCACATCAGTCAAGATTGACACAGATGGAGTGCCCAACCAAGTTTATTTGAAAGGTATGATGGCGACTGATTTGTGGCAATCCATAATTAAGCGAGTTGGCCTTAGTGATTCAATTAAGGAAGCTGATTTCTATACAGATAAGTTCGCTTTGTGGATTGATTTGAGGACTTATCCAGATAATGATATCCATGGAAGTGGTTTGTATATTCATGCTACTCGTGATGGTGTGACTTTGGAAATTAAGAGAGAAAAGAAAGGAGACAAAGTTCTTACATGTCACATGTTTGTTATTGCTGACGCTGTCATGACCATTGTTAATGGCGGTCTAAAGGAGATTAGATATTAGGCTGCTGTATGGTTTTCTTCTCACGTTGTCATGAGAAGAAACATCAATCTAAAGGGGTTAATGTAGTGAGTAATGATGAATGAACTCAAAGATATGATTCCATTCAATTGCATCATCACTGGTCCCACGAATTGTGGAAAGACCCAATACATAGTGGAGCAGCTTCGAGGCCACTATAGGCAAGTGTTTGATTATATTGTGTTGATTTGCCCAACATATGCCCATAACAAGACTTATAGAGGCTTTGCCAAGGGGGACAAACGATTCTTTGTACTGTCGCCAGATGCGAGTGATCATGACGAAATCAATAATTTGTTGATGGACTGTAAATCGTTCTTCTCGGGTATGAATGCGCTCATAATATTGGACGACTGTGCCGTTTCCAAGGATCTGAAGAATAGGTCCAACAAATTCATCGGTTTGGCCTTCTCTGGGAGACATGTAGGGATATCGGTCTGGGTTCTCACTCAGCAACTGACATCTATAGCCAAACCATTCCGTGAAAATGTAGCTTGTGTGGTCTCATTTCACAATCCATCACAAACGGCGATGAAGATGCTTTTCGAGGAGTATGGCGGGGACCTGGATGCTGAAACGTGTAAGAAACTCAAGAAGCATCTTATGAATGAAAAGTATGCCAGGCTATGCTTCTCCCTTAGACATCCATTCCAAAATTATTTAGAGATACCGGCTCTAACGGCACAACCATGACAACTCCCGAAGAAATCATGAATGGTGAAACTGTGGTGGAACAATCAACACCAAACATTAACGTTGATGATGTGAAAGCTAAAAGAGAAGAGCTGTCAATACTAGCTTGTCTAGGGTCAACCAAAGAGTATCTTGGTATGCAAATGACTCTAGGCGATGTACACAAATTATCGGATAAGGATGTCGAGAAGTACTACAAGAGGTACAAGATGGTGTCGGGTAAGAATCTTTTTGACGGGCTAGTTGAACCTCCTTTACATCTATTGATTAGAGGATTCAACTACCTTATTGGTGACTATGGTGGAATAGATTATCCAGATACCCTAATAAAAGACTTGAAGAACAATCAATTGATAAAGCAGTGGCTATCAGACCATCTTGGTTCAATCATAGTATATGGTGGTACACTTTCTGTTTTGACCTTGTTTGTTACTATTGGCTTCAATCACTTCAGGGTAAAAGAGCCTAGCCCTCCCACTAGATTGTATGACATGGCCAACACGGATGAAATAGGGTTGATACTGTTCGGTGAAAAAATTGAAATTGGACGTGAAACTTTTACGTTTGAAAGCATACTCGAAAGAGATCGAAAACATGTCACAGAGAACAAACTCAACTTCCTCAACTGGTTCTTCTTCGGGCCCAGACCCACCTCTGCCAAATCGATTTGTCCCAATTGATGAGACTGATTTTGATTGGAACTCTATTATTATGGAGGATCCTGTCAGATCAAGGTCTGGGTTCAAATCAAAGGTATTTGTGATGGAGGATGGTGTAAAGAAGACTCTATCATTTCAATTGGCAGACCAAAATGTGTTTGGAATTAACCATGAATATGGTCACAAGCCAGGTGACAAACTCAAAAAGTTGCAGATCAATTACCCTATGACGTCATTCTACACTCAAGATTGTCCAACTGAAGAAGAGGAAGAGACGTTCAAAAGGATTGAGTTGATAAGTGTGGTTACGGCTAAACACATGGTTAAATTCTACAATGAAGGGAAAGACATGCCTAAATTAGACCCAAATGGTGCGAAGTTTTTATGCCTGAAGAATAAAGAGTCACTCAGATTGGTGAAGCCTCCATATTCAAAACCACAAGAAGACGATTCCAAGTCCAAGTCCAAATCCAAACCCAAATCCACTTATTCAAAACCATATCGAATGTACATTAAACTAAACAGCAGTGGAACTGGTGAAAACTTCAAGTTACACTCATCATTTATAGGACGTAAAAGAAACCAGACTTTCCATGACTTCATAATTGATCCCAATCAACCTTTTGATCCTAACAATAAGATTGGTTTGCAAATTTCAGTCAAGTTTGAGAGTGTATTCTTTTCATCAAGGAGTGAATACATTGCCCTTCTGGGCGAAGGTATTATTGTGAAATCAATCAGGTTCACAAAACCATTTGAGGAAGTTGAACCACAAGAAGACAAACATGATGATGATAATGATTTCAAGGATGTTGAATTTGAAGACGATGAGGAGAATAATGATGGTAACGATTTCCCAGGTGCTACTTTTGAAGAAGAAAAACCCCAAACGTGGTCATCTGCGACTGAGATGCTTAAGGATTTATTCCCTGAGTAACTTTGAGCCTTGTAAGTAAGGGGGGTGGGATGTGACAGTTTCCTAGTATGTAACTTACTAGGAGACTTAAAGGTAGTGGTAGTTTACATCACAACATGACTAAACAAATTCAAACTAATGAAGACATTGCTAAAGGATTAATGGTCACAGCCGCATTGTCAGCCATGGAAATCTTAACAATTGCAACTGTTACATCCATAGTTGGATTAGATACAGTAACAGCTGCTGCTACAAGTTTGGTAGCAGTTACAGCTGTAATAGGGCTTAATTTACTGATTGGAAACTAATGCGTAAAATCTTTTACTCTCCTAGTATAACACTTACTAGGAGACTTAAAGGTTACAACGGATTATCACACAACAACATGTCTGAGGAAATAAGTCAGGTTGAGCAAATCACTAGAGAGCCTTCTGTCAAACCCAAAGTCAAAGACCCCAAGAGAGTTCAGGCTGGCAAAACGTTATCGGAAAAGAACAAGAGGGCCAGAGAGGCTTTGAAACGTGAAGAGGAAAGGGAGAAGAATGAAAAGAAAGAAAAAGTTGCGGTTGAGGCTACTGCGACTGCTGATGCTGGTGACGGGGGTGGTTGGATACCAAAAAATATCTTCTCATCACAAAATATTATTGCCATAGGTGCCACAGTTGGAGTCGCCGTCTATAGCCTATGGACAAACTATCGAGACAGGATACCTGATCTGCATTTTTCAACCATTTTCAAACCATCACCACAGCCCAGAGTCGCAGAAAGTCAGCCCGTGGCCAGCACCACAGAGGAAACCGATTTAAAAGATGATCTGTTGTGATTCAAAATGGCTGAGAATAAGCTCGTAAAGACAGTTACTGGCTCTGCAGTGCTCGTTGGATTATCGACTGGGATGGGCTGGCTGGCTAAAAAGGCTCTTCGGGAGTCATTCATCGGCGACCCATCGACCAGTATCATGAACTATGGCAAATGGGTACTTGTGATGACTATAGCTATGTATGCCAAAACCTATTTAGAGGATCAGAAGATACTACCCACAAGTCTTTGAACATGAATGAAGACAAGCATTTAAGTGAAGTATTAAGAGATGCATATGCTGAATATACCATTGATTTAATGTATCATATAAGAAGGGCATACGCTAAAGAAATGAATTGGTGTGAAAGGGGAACCGCTGCTATACGTTCACAAGCAGATCTTAATGAAATGCCAAGTAATAAAGAGTTACTCAAGTGGTACTATGACCTAGAAAACAGACGTAGATATTATCATGATGAGCCTAAGTTAAGTAAAATTCAATTGAGATTCATAGAAATGGCCTGTAAAGACGAACCACCAAAGGCACCGCCACAACCCGAACCAACACCACAACCCCAACGGCGACGAGGCCCACACCCATTGGTGTCATTTACGCTTGGAGTGTTTACAGGGGTTGTATCGCTATTTGGAACTGTAGTAGCGTATTCTATATATGACTCTAAAAAGAGAAGATTGTAAGGAGCTGAAATTGTTTAAGAATAGTGCAGAAAATGATTAAATGGCGACTATAGCAATCATGCTTGGAGGAGCAGTCCTCAATGCAACAGCCTTCATTGGCGGAAATTATTTAGCAAAGGTCATTAGCGGCTCGTCTTCGGCCGATCTCCAACTTGAAAGAGAAAGGCATGACAAAGCCATGGAGAAGTACCAGAAAGACTATGCTGCTTATCAAGAGAAACGAATGGCTTATGTTGACTTTGAGAATCGTAGGAAGGGTGATGAGAATCAAGCCTCTGAGAACATATCAAAGACGGATGAAGCGCTGAGATTATACAATCAAATGGGCAATCCCCCTAAATTCTCTGACTATTACCGACCCAATTCAGATCAGAAGACTGGAGAAATGGTTTATGTTTCTGGTGGGATGTTAGCCTTGGGATATATTGCCAGCAAGTGGATATAATCTTTTGAAATCAATTTAGAAAGTTGCCATATTCAACTTCAAATATGGCAACTGCTTATGATCCCGATTTAGATCCGACTACACTAAATGAGCCAGGTGATGATGATGGGGATGATACACTTTACTTGAGCCCAATCACAAAGACATCCACTACTCGTCCAATTGAACCTGATTATGAAGAGGAAACCTCGTTTGGTGGTGTTGATGAAACTCGACCCTTATTGATGGAGGAGATGGAAATAGAACAAGATGAAGCCTGGGCCAAGATTAGATCAAGATTCCCCAAAGTTGATACGTCCAAGTTTACAGCTAGGCTGAATCAATTCAAACAAGTAGTCGTCAAATTGCTTAGAAAAGGATCAAAACCTTATGTGTTATTCAAAGGTGATGATGAATTGAATGACAAATTGCCGGGCACCATCAAAAATAGCCTAGGCCCAATGGCAGAAGAGGTTATGGAAGCCAATGATGGTGAGATAGCCAAGAAAAAGACCATGATATCCAAACTCAAAGACAAACTAAGATTCCATAGGGATAAGCCACTGAAGACCCCAGAAGAAAGTAGCCAAATAGAGACTCTGGAGAGGGAAATCGGTGAGCAGGAGGAGGAGATAGCCAATTTGGAGGGTGAGAATGAAGAGATACAGGAACGAATGTCATTGCGGGATCGTGTAAAAGCCATCTTCAAGAAATACGGATTCACAGTCTTTGCTGTCATGAGTGCCGTTGGAGTGGTCATTGGTGTCATAGTCTCCAACCTATCCAAAGGGCTATCGAAATTGGGCAAAGGGGTTGGTGATGGGCTAAAAACCCTTGGGAAGAAACTTGGCGAATTGCTGCCTGGAATGGTGGGCGCTATTGTAAGCTTTCTGTTCAAGACTGCTGGAGAGGTCGTCTCATTCCTGGGTAAACATGCTTGGCTGTTAATAATGGCAGTTGTGCTTTACTTCATAGAAGAGTTAAAAAGGAAACGTAAATGAATCAAATGAAGACTTATTGTGTCAAAGAGAAAAAGCTGACTGATTGTGTACCTGGTAGTGAAACCTTTGCCAAAACATCCAAAGGAAGGCCGATGATGAAGTGTACATGTTCCAGCTGTGGCATCATCAAAACTCGATTCCTCTCAGATGCTGATTATAGAAATTTAAAGATGACTAAGAAGTAATCAAACAACATGTTGAGCATTACTATGTACGAGTCTGAAGCCAGGGTGTATTTGGATCCCCTACTGGAAAAGATTCGGGAGATCCAACTCCTCGACTGTATTGTACCCAAACGATTGGTCAACTTCAAAGATCGACAGGGCTTTCTCAAGGAGGATAATCGACCCATCTTAATAATTCAACCCGGTACATACTCTCTACGTGATATACACGCAATCTTTCTGAACGATACGGATAATGCCAAGCTATCGATCATTGAGACTGACACTGTTGATTACTTGTATTCCAACAAGAGTTTCAACATTAAACTCACAAGAGGGCTCCAAGTTGCTCTTGGGGTGCCTGAAACCGTAACCCCTGGAAAGCTGTACCCCATAAACATACAGATTAAGGAGCCACTGAGACTTATGTGTAGTATAGTGGACAATAAGTCGTCATATATGAATAAGACTCAATCTGTAGAACCCGTGAAACTCTCCCCTTCCCACCTCCTTGCCAACATACCATCACCGGATTACCCAGCCATTCCAGTCCAAAAACATAAGAGCCCCATAAACCACTTCGACTTAAGCATCCTCGACATTGGGTGGAAGAAACTTAATCTGAAGGGTTCTCCCATCACATTCAGTTTACAATTCAGATAACATCTTAAAAGTAAGCGATATTCATTCCAAAATGGATGCATATAAGACGATTTATCCCAACTTAGAGGCTACTGCACCTCCTCCGACCCCCACTGATGGACCATCATTCAGACTTCAACAATGCTGTGATGCCTTGAACAAGCTAAAGTCTGAATTAAACCACTATGAGACAGTACTCAAAAAATACAACCGATCAAAGGGTGTACTCATGAATGCAAGCTCGACCTGTGGTATACTGTCTTGCTATCTAAGTATCATCTATGAGCAAAACAAATACTAGTCCAAATAGACTTAAAAGGTTGATATACTAGTAACATAACCATGGCTAATGGTCAATCTATTGAAGAGAAATTCAAGTCCCTAGAACGTGCTGGTACAAATTTGGGGAAAACAAAGGAATTCAAATCCTTCAATAATGCTGTCGACGATTTGATTGATGGTGGACTACAAATACTCAAAAACAAGTTTATGAACAATACAAATGAAACCACTGGGAACGAAATCAGTGCTATTCATGAAGAAAAGATTATACAATCAAACAAAGGATTGTATGTAGTTGTTGTATGTTCCGCAATACATTGGACCCTTGGTTTGGCTAGTGCTATATATTTTCTCACATAATGACTTAAAATCATGAACTCTTCTACCCAAAGTCTGGATAGAAGATGGGCTTACTAAACGACTTCAGAAATAGGTAATCCTAAGGCTGATTTGAACCAATTCAAATTTGTGAATGATAATTATGGTGGTTATATGGTATGGACACGTAATGGATTAACAATCATGTCTTATGATGATCCCACTGGCAAGACATGGACTGATGGGATGCGACCAGGTTTGAAATTACTACTCTGGATTGATCTTGGACTGGCCGATGATGACACATTGAACTCATTCCCAACAAGCCTAACCATGACCAAACAATACTACCCGATACCTGCCGTTGACTTTGATCACCCCACAAGCAACACTACAAGCATGCTGACCTCGCTGGACATATACGTGTCCAATACGAAGAAATTCACAGCCAAGATGCGTAACATATTCACCTCCCAAGTTGTAACTTTCAAGTTTGGTAAACAAAGTCGAAAGTGGCTGAACGCCCCCGACATGAACTACTGGCCACAACAACTGAACTTTGCAGTGTGGTGTGCGACCTCTGGTTGTGGGATTAGCCCCTTTGAAAGCCTCAACTACCCTAAAGTCGTGAGTAGCTTCATCAAGTTTCATGTGTACTTCACCATAAGACGAATATTGTATGAACTGAGTCTTCCACTCCCTGATGAACAACCTTTTGTAATCAACAACAACCCTTACAGCAAAGTCGCTTATCAACGATTATGCGCTGAATTTGGCATCTCAAACAACTCTGACTTCAGATGGAAAGGTGGAAGAAACGGGGGTTTGGGTGACATATTCATCGATTATGGGGCTGGATACCATGGAGTAGGTGGAGGATACCAAAATGTCCATATGGTAAGAAACTATGACGATGAAGCTGATCAATGGCCTGGTGAAGGTGGCAAATTTGCCGATGATGGGGGTAAGAAGGAAAAGGGTGACCTCATATCATTCATCCGTAATGATGACTTTGCTGATTACAAATATGCTTGGTTCATACCAACTAGTGGCTATGGACTCACTAAAGCTGGACTTGGCAGATTGAATCGATCTGCTGAAGCCTTTGTTTACTGTGTGCTGGGGGCGCAAGTCAACACTAGAAACTCGATTGTGGGCACTGGTGGTGGAGCGATCGAGACTCAACAAGAATTCTTGGCCCTGTTTGAGAGTAGTGTGATCGAGAATGACATTTCGAGTTCGATCCAAAGGTATCAACTGGCCACCCAAGAAGCCAAACTAAGACTTGATTTGGCCATTGCTCCTGGAGTGTGGTTAATGCCCAGTAACATGATCATAAACACAGAGAGTGTAGTTGGGTATAACAACAACCTCATGAAGGCTACAGATGAGATGAAATTTGGAACCAACACAAACATAAACCTAGAGACTAAGACTGTGGGAATCAGCCATAATCTGGGGTCCTCAAAGGTCAAATTGCCACATGCAACTGCAGAGACTAAACGATCACCACCAACACCAACGATTGATCCTCAACCTAAAATCAAAGACTCTCCACCAGAAGAAACAAATACTAATCATGAAACCAACCTGATACTATTAATCATTGGAGCTGCAATCATAGCTTGGGCTTTTCTCAGATGAAATTGAAATGCCCAATCCATAAATCATGACTTCGCAAATCATGACATCATTGGCAATCGTTGGTAGCAGATACTCCACTGACTATATAACCTTGAAAGAACAAATAGGTAAAGCTCTCAAGAAATGGAAGCTGGATCTCTCAGACATTGAATTGATTGTGTCTGGGGGTGCAGAAGGGGTTAATGAACTGGCCAGAGATTTTGCCATTGAAAAGGAGATCCCATTCAAAGCGTTTGAACCTCAATGGGACTATTATGGCAAGGCGGCTGGGCCAATTCGCAATAGAGCGATTATGGAGTGTGCGACACATGTATTGGCCTTACCTTCTTGTATTTACTCGCCAGGTACCAAATCCGCTATTAAGATGGCTAGGAAATACAAGAGAGAAGTTATAGTCGTCTATGTCTAATGATTAAGTGAACTTTTGTAACGTGAAACACGTTACAAATGTATTTTGATACCTCACAAAGGCCCACACTCTTCACAACAGCTTCTTGGCTTATAATGACGACAAATATACTCTCCACTACACATGACACATCTGTTTCTTATTATTAGTCTTAAGGTTACGGAACAGGTTCGCGGGTGCGTTGCGCAAAACCATCCTCACGGGCGCGTAATTTTAGGAAACTGCCTAAACCTATACATCATTTTAAAGCTTATAGAACCTAGAACGGTGATAAAATGTTTTTATAATATAATAATAATAATAACTTTATTAATCTCCTCAAAAAGGCTTTTCAGCTTAATTTACAATGACAAATATCTAAAACTTAATTATTCAAAAATACCCTTAAAAAATGCTGTTTTACTTCAGCCTTAAACACATGTAAATTAGTGATAGACTTAAACTCATCTGGGAGACTATTCCACAGCCTTTGGCCTCTAAAGGTAAACGCGCGCTGACCTGCAGCCGTCCTGCAGAGTGGTATATGTAGATGGTCCTTATTCCTAGTGTTGCAGTTGTGCACTTCCGATCTGGTTTTAAACTTCTGACAAAGATATGGAGGTGCGAGTCCATTTAAACATTTAAATACCATGGTAGCATCCCTAACCTCAAGTTGTTTAGCAATTGGCAGCCACTGTAACTGCTTAAGAATAGGTGTAACATGATCAAATTTCCTCGTTCCAGAAACTATCCGGGCTGCAAAATTTTGCACTGTCTGTAATAGCTCGATGTTTTTATTGGTAGTGTTAGCCCATACTGATGAACAATACAATAATTTACTGAATACGAGAGAATTGATTATAGTGATCAACGTACGCCTATCAAACAGGTATTTTACGCGATTTATTTGACAAAGGCTACCTATGCATTTCGAAGTTAATTGAGTTATATGTTCGTCGTACGTTAAATTACAGTCCATTGTAACCCCCAGGTTTTTCGCAGACTTGGATGATGTAATCACTTTGCTGAGTAGTGTAATGCTTAGATCATCTGGAATCTTCATCAGCAACTGCGGAGTCCCCAGAACCAGAAATTTTGTTTTGTCCGGGTTAATGAGTAGACTGTTCTTACAACACCATGTGGCTATGTTCCTAAGATCTTCTGTCAGCTGAGCTGCGGCTAAGGTGACATCACGTACAGGAAATGAGAGGTATAACTGAGAGTCATCAACATAGCACTCTAGCGACCCTACCTTGGGTACAGATGGTAGATCGTTGATATAGATATTAAACAATGCTGGGCCCAAAATTGATCCTTGTGGCACACCATACGAGACTAGGCGGGGTTCAGATATTTCGCAACCGATTCTCACCGACTGTTTTCTTCCGGTCAAGTAGCTTCTAAACCATTCTATTGCCTCTTTAGAGGTACCCATTACACGTAACTTCTTTAACAAGGACATGTGATCAATGCTGTCAAATGCCTTGGAAAGATCTAATAACACCAAGGCAGTGACTTGCTTGCGGTCCATTGGGTCCATTGCGGTTTTTAACTTGCGAAATTCAATATTAAACGAGCTGCGATCAGTCAAGTGCAAATCGACCGATGCTTATAAATGCGGCAAACTCGCGTCGGATTTTGACCTTATCAAGAAAACAATGACTGCATGATACTCAGCAGATGTTTGTCTTCAAAAGTGTGTCGGGCTTTTGCCGATTTCTTTTTCGTTTAGAAGATATAAGTCCTAATGCTGTCTCCATCCAAGAAGAGGTCGACAACCAACTTTAAAATTATAATAACTTTGTTTTGAAAGCTGATCTAAAAAATCCCCGACACACTTTTGAAGACAAACATCTGCTGAGTATCATGCAGTCATTGTTTTCTTGATAAGGTCAAAATCCGACGCGAGTTTGCCGCATTTATAAGCATCGGTCTTTTTGCACTTGACTGATCGCAGCTCGTTTAATATTGAATTTCGCAAGTTAAAAACATTTTATCACCGTTCTAGGTTCTATAAGCTTTAAAATGATGTATAGGTTTAGGCAGTTTCCTAAAATTACGCGCCCGTGAGGATGGTTTTGCGCAACGCACCCGCGAACCTGTTCCGTAACCTTAATTCTACCATGTTTACAATAACGATGAGGGCTACACTCTTTACAACAATATCTCCGTCTATCATGTAGACAAAGACCTGAACCACCGCACTCTATACAGTAACATTTTGTTCTGCCATGTGGACAGATACCTGCACCGCCACACTCTTTACAATAATATCTATGTCTGCCATGTGGACAGATACCTGCACCACCACACTCTTTACAATAATATCTATGTCTGCCATGTGGACAGATACCTACACCACCACACTCTTTACAATAACATCTATGTCTGTCATGTGGACATATACCTGCACCACCACACTCTTTACAATAATATCTCTGTCTGCCATGTGGACAACGTTTTCTTGGTTTAGCTTGAGCACAATCCATTGTGTATATACCACTACAATACAACCATCGACCATCAGTTACACTTTTGTAACGTCAAACGCGTTACAAATGTCTTTGATAAGATGTCACACATTCTCTCTATTTTACTCCCACGCTAAAACCAAACTTCCGTTTTAATACCACGCCCAGTATAAATGCATTCCATTCATACTTTTACGACATGGCAACCAGCAATTCTATAAGTGGGTTTGATGTTTACTTTCTAAAGGACCGTTTCTAACGTCGCTCAGGAATGTAATGACGTCAATGTAAAACCATTTTGAACCGGAATTGAACCGGAAACTTTTTGACCACACACAAACGAAAATCTTTACGATTACCAATGAGTCCCCCAACGCTCCTTCAACTCTTGAAACTCTTCCACATCAAGACACCAATATACGAACCTACTTGGATGCCAAGCCACGGTCATCAGCTCTCCCCGAATATCATTTAGGAAAATACGTCTGTGTATGCCCTTCCAGGCCTCATGTAACAACTCGTCTTTGAAACTTATAAACACAGTAACTAAAAGATCTCCGATAAGAAGGCCGTCGACAGAATATGGACGTTCGAGATCAGAATCCATCATGCCAAACAGAGTTAAACCTTCAGCATCCCTACATAAATTCTCAGCAATGTCATCGATACACAACTTATCAAAGTCTTTTGAATATTCATATACTATCTCATTATCATCAATAGGAAAATGAGCCATGGTAAATACAAGACGAACCTTCTCAACAAAACACTGGTTGAAGCTAGAGACCATATATAATATGCCTGATTTGTATTCTTCCATGAAATCATAAACTCCTAAACGATCCACGTTGTCATAAAGGAAATCAAATGACGTTTTCATTCTCATCTCGCTCGTGTTTGCCATTTGCTCAAAGCTGTACCCGATGGTACAACACTCGACCCAAAATCCCACTTTACCAACTCGACCCCCACCCCACCCCCCAAAGTACATCGATGATCCCAACGAAAAAATTGACACCCAACCAAAAAATCATCGATCAAAAATCAGACAAGTCGAGAGACCCAACTAATCAATTATGCACAAACTTTTTGGCCACACCCATCTGACAAAATCGACCACACCCAAAACATCGATTTCGCAAAAAAATCGTAACATCAAAAATCGATTGACCCAAAAAAATCGATTGGCCCAGAATCGGCCGTTTGCAACTACTTGGGGCTCTAAGGGTTGATAAATTTTGCGTTTTTCCGAATCCCACACCATACTTTGATCAAATCCTGGATCCCGGGAATACCCTCATAGACCTTGTGGTATGCTAATCAATGAGCGAAATTTTAACACAGTACATCAGACTTCACGTCGTTCTCGTTCCCGGAGGCTGCAATTTGACGCTAATCAAAAGAACCACGGGCCCTGGGAATGAGAATGTTTCTACGTCCGACTTCACAAGGGAAGAGGAATGAAATCTTGGACGGCAGGAACTACACCTTTTGAACCGTTAAGGGGTTCGTCATGCAACGCGCCTTTCCAAAAGAATTTCCCGAGAACTGCTGACCGAGTTTTTATCCCCTTGACGGTGGTTCGGTTGTATAACAAACACCTGGCCGATCGCAACAATTGTATGAAACAGTCAGAAGAGTTCAGATACTTGCCAGCGGCAAGCGCGGGAAAAGACCGCGAGCCAGTCAAACTCAGTTTTATTTCTCATTGGTTAAGATGGTGATCACAGCAGGGCAAAAGGAAAGAAATCGCGGAATTAATTTTCGCAGCAGTTGAAAGCCATTCTATAAATTACAACTTCGGGGAAGAGCATTGAGTGACTTGCCAACTGAGGCTGTGAGGGACAGTGGCTTTGGACATGTCTTCACTTGAGAGGGTTAAGGTCTAAAACTAACGAGTCTCGAATTCTCGGAATTCAAACTAGAGTTTCGGAATCTCAGGCTTACCATAATTTGGGCCGTCTCGAATCTAGAAAAATTAAAACCTCGGAACTTGCGGGAAGCAATAACTCATTGGAAAATTGTGATCTACTTCTGATTAGCTGAGAAAGTTGCACCAAACTTCATTAGGGACGGACCATTAGAAAAGTGATGGGGGGGGGAAGGGAGAATTTTCAGCTCGCACGAACTTTTTTTTTCGCTCACTGCTTGTGCAGGAATTTTTTTTTCAGGTGAACCCCTCTGCACGATTTTTTTTACTACGTGTGAAAAAGTCACAATTGGACCTTCCTTCTGCATGAATTTTTTTTTGTACCTTCTTTGCATGAATTTTTTTTCTTGGCATTTTCCCTTGCATGAATTTTTTTTTTCCCACCCCCATCACTTTTCTAATGGTCCGTCCCTCAGCCAATCACCTAGTATAAGGCAACCGTAAAACGTGCCCTACTTTAAAATGCTCAGCTAATTAAAGGAGAACAAAAAACGTTCAAGTTAAATACAAACCAACACAAGGAAAACAAACCAAAAATACAAAAATTAATGGAAAATTTGCTTTAATTTCTCCATCTCTCCATTTAGACATATATTTTACCTAACTAAACGCTTCCTCTTACACAGGTTATCTCAAGAGGCTCTTTATACACCTAACTCGCCATATTAAACACCTCGCCTCCATTAACAATGTCTACAGGAATAGCAAAAATGTAAAATTTAGCTTTCATGTTTTGTTTCATTAAATCTACAAAAAAACTCTTTCATGTAACTGAACTTTACATATAATACAACCGGTAGTAAGTTAGTCTACGAAATTCTTTACAGTGAGTGAAGCCTTCAAACAGTCAATACCATAGAAAGCCACTTGTCTTATCTCTGCTCTCACTTCATGTAGCCTTGAGGCCGTGTTTCGCATACCCTCTCAAAAATTCTCAGTGCAAATATTTGGAACGATACAACAAAATGGTAAACATAACTCCCGCCAAGAACGCTTCAGAATTTGTTAGAATGTGATTGGAGTGAAAAACTGCATTATAGTGCGCGTAAGGGTGGTGCCGAGGGTTAGCAGAGTATAAAGTAGTAATTAGTGGGTACAAACATAAGCTAGTTATAACTGCGCTGGCTTGGCCATGTTACATGCACACAACAAATAACGAACATGTTCTCAGAGAACACGATTTGGTTTTAGACCTATTACTCGAAATTTTGTTAACCCTATGGGAAAACGTAGTGCACGCACAAAATGTAGAAATATGCTTAGCTTCACCGTGACAAATAGAAGAGGATCTCTGCGAGATGATTAGTTATCATGTTATCGAGCACGCGCAGCGTCGCAACACGGAGAATTCGTTCTTGGTAGGGAAGAAACAGTGCCCGGTTGGTGCGGATTCTGGCAAGGCAGACCAGAGTGGAGGCCGCTCTTCGCAACATGTCTACACTAGTACCACAAAAATTCTCAGAATGGAAGCCTGCCTGGGCTAAGGCGCCGCCTGACGCGTAGGCGCTCATACTGGAGGCGGCGTCCTCGATAAATTCTAACAGCATGGAGATGCAAGCTTTACTGTCACCGAAACCAACGAAAGAATTCTCTCCTTGAGCAAGATTGGATAGCAAGACTAGCGCAAGTTCCCTTGTCACCGGATTGCCTTTCTCGCCCACCAGGCGAACCAACATGGCGTAGAGTTGATCGACGCGCGACAAAGGGGGCGTGGTCAGAATCATATCAACGTTGGACTCGAGAATGCTCATTTTGGCCAGCGACTCCAGCACAAGCTGCCTCGGGGACAGCGATGTCCCGGGTGTAGCTGTAGGCATGGGATCTTGGGCAGCAGCCGACTTACAAACAAACCAATGCAAGAGTCCGTCAAGTAGCGGAAGGCTGATTGCTTCAGGATACAGTGACAAATCAAGCTGACCTGCCACGTTGGCAGTGATTACTAACGCGTTTTCTCGCAAGCCTTCCAAACAATACCACCACCAGTCCTCGCGATCGTTGCTGGGACAGTCTAACTCAATATCGTCCTGAATATAGGAATGTCTATATGGAACTCGTTTGGCGTGTTTATGATGGAGCATCAATAAACGACCGACGATCAAAAGCAGTCCCGCGTGCCGCGACATTTCTGCATCGTTTCCCGGTACGAATGAAAGTCCTCGGAGGATGTTGGACACGCAAAGGCAGCGCCGGGACACAGCGTCCTGACACTCACTCCTTAAACACAGCGGCGCGTCTTCCTTGCCGCAAGACTGTTCCTCTATTATTGAATCCTGTTTGAGATCTATTTTTTGGACCAGTTCCGATTTCAGGTAAGAGTCTGATTCGGTGTCTTCATCTTCGGAATCAAGGTCTAAGTCCATTTCTTCTTTTAACCTTGCGGTAAATTTATCCTCCCTGGTTTTGACGACGCACAAGTCGTTTTTCGCAGAGTTTAATTCACCATCGTTTGTTTCAACTTTGGTGCCTTCTTTCTTTACCACAACATCTGTTGTAGATTTCTCTTCTTCCGACAACGGAGAGCGAGACAAATCATTCTGGAGATTGATCCAATTTAAGTCACATTTCGTTCCATTCAGACAGTGCGTCGTGTGGTTACATGGCATTTCACATTTCTTTCGATTGATTTCAGACAATTTCGTTTCCTCACTATCCTCCTCCTCTTGAGATTGTTTACAAGATGCAGTGCTTTGCAACGACTCCTCTTCCTCGATTTCGCTTTCCTCAAGTTTCCTCTCTGTCATACCGTCACAAGTCGACAAAGTCCCGAGATGAGTCTGAATATGTCGGGTAGTGTCCCCACCTCCCATTAGCCAATCACTGGAGCCACTCTGGAACCCCTCCCGCGGAAAACGGAACGTGGACCCGACTACAACAGATGTAAAACTGCGTTTGGCATCTCTGTTCCTTTTCTTAACATCATCACTCTCTTTCTCTTTTTCACATACCGGTGTCTCCTGTTCCGGCTTATCAAAAACAAACGAGCCAACACTGATCTCATTTTCGGTGAAAATACCAAAGATCTCGATCAAGTACCGTCGGAAATGGTCGATCAGGTTATCCAAGAGACCCGGTAACTGCGATAACATGAAGTAGGCAACCGTATTGTCGTCGTACAACAAGATGTTCAGGGTGTCTAAGGCCCAGGTCGCCTCGGACAGTAGACCGGATTTTAATGACATCATGACACGCCATGCCTCGACAGGACCTGAGAGCAACAAGAACCGTGTTAAGCCCACATGACCCGACGAAGCCAGTGCACATGAAATTTACACCCTATAAACTAGGTTTAATAGAAAGAGGTTTTTCAAATTGACTAAAGGGAGATCACACGCAAATAACCGGCTCCACACGCACCGTACCGTGCGAAAGAACGATCCTTATGTCACTTGCTAATCATGTAACGGGTAGAAAGAGAAGAAACTGTAAAATAGCTTGGTTATTCAATCCTTTACTAACCTGTGTATAGTAACAGAAATGAACTTCTATTGGACCTCTAGTCAAAGCGAACGGCTAACGATTGAAACGTGGCAACTTTTCAACCTTAGGGTGGTAAGAATTAATTTATCAACTCGTTTTGATAAATCCATTCTTAATGTGAGACAAAAATAACTACATTTCGGGAAAAAAATGACCCATGTACCTACCCAGATCACGTGAGGTTAATTTTCGTTTCTTGGTGAAGACAGGACGCGTGCTTTCCACGGCGTCGCCAGGGAAAGGAAGCTCTCTCTTGAGGGATGACACCTGGGACTGTTGCTGTGGGATCTGCGTTTGCTGAGAAGGGAACTTCATTTTCTGAGGAGGCAGTGGCTGTGTTACTGGCTGTCGAGAGGAAGGAGACGGTGACGTGGTGGGACGATACGGTGGCGTGGATGGTGAATACTGGTTTTGCTGGCGTCCTGGATAAGACCCATAGGGTGGTGCCGGTGGGAAGTGGGACTGAGGCCCACCAGAAGCACGTACTACTCTTCCCGTGTGGGTTGCTGGAGGGTAGTCGAACATGTGCTCGGGTTCTGTAGATGGGCTGTATTGAGAGCCCCAAAGAGGGTGCATACTTTCTTGGGGGCTCGGACCAGGCATCATGTGATGGGATGACGAAAGAGGACCCATCAATGAAGGACTGGCCCTTTGCGAAACCTGTGAATGCTGATAATTAGGTGGGGGATGCCCTGGCTGTGGCTGCTGCGGCGGCGGCTGCTGCTGCTGCTGCTGGCTTGACTGCTGAAAGAGCTGTGACAGGGATGCGGCACCCGGATACAAGTTACGCTGCGACATATACGGAGGGTATCCCGCATGTGAATGATTTGGCACGCTACTCCTCCTCTCCCCGCTATAAGGATACTGAGGTGTTGCAAATGCACTCGAGGGGGGAGGATTCACCTGAAAGTTGGCGGTATTTTCTCTGTAATCCGAGATCAATTTGCTGGCGTCATATCCACCCTCTGAAGGCACATCATTGAAGCTGAAGGAAGAGCCAAGGTTTGCGGGAGATTCGCTGGGAACGGAGTTAAACACACTAATAGAATTCGCGTCCCCTTGTCTGTGACTTTGAGTGAGAGTACTGGTTGGAATGATTACCTCTGAACACGTGACAGTGGCGTTGGGCGGCGGTATACCAGAGCCCTCCAGTAGATTGTTTTTCATAATGTCACCAATTAAGTTGCTTTTGCTATATTTCATCTCGTACGAGAGAAGATATCTGCTATACTGATTTCGCAGAACATCCACTACATTCGGTAAGTCAGCTGAAAGGTTCAAAGCTTGTAGGACCTCTTGCCACAACTTTTTTCTGACGACCTGTAAAGAAAGATGATTGGTCATCGAAGTTTGGAAAATCTTTGAGAATAGCTGGAAACGTCTATCCGAACTTACCTCTTGCAATCCGCCTCTCTCCCTGACAACAGTGAAAAATTTAAACAAGTCTAGAGGCTGCCTCACGAGAACAGGGACCTGGGCGACTTGTGTGCCTAGCCAAGGAAAACAAATTAGCAGTAATACACGGTAACTGGAGGTACATGCACCAACGTAAAGAGGAAAATAGCAATATTCTTTTTTCCCCAAATGTAACTTTGAAAGAGTACAAGTAGGTCCTAAAATATTCTCAAGCGAAAACGATGGAATCTTTATTAGTTAATCAGAATGATAGCAAACTCCACGGGGACACACGGTAAACTCCGCAAAGTTCTTTCCCATTTCTCTTGCTACACTGAAAAGGGAATGACACTGGATTTTCGTTCTGCGATCCAACTCAAAACTTGCGTATGTATTGCAAGATTGCTGGGGAAATCTGTTATCCCAGCAAGATTTTATCCCTAAAATTGCGAATATGTGGATTAGATTATTTACAGTACTAGCTCTGCAAAAAGAAAGGAAATCTTTGAGTTGCAGCTTATTTCGCTTTGTAAGTACAACCTGAGGCCTGAGTCAGCTACACTTTACATGAAAAATTCTTTACTTCTTTGGTAGATCCAGTTACTCGACCTCATAGTTAGACTCACTTTCAATAGAAGTCTACAGGCTGCTTTGTTTCTAACTAGACTTAGATATAAAATTCCGTATTTTTTTTTTTTTTTTTGGGGGGGGGGGGGATTTTAGACACCGAGAACTATTAGCTTCCAAGTGACTTTCGGACAATTTTACACAAGTGAAAAGTTGGGAAAGCGTTTATTTTGTGCTACCGCTGAACAACTTGGGCGCTAGCCCTCACAGTAGTGTCTACAGTTTTCCACTCAAATTTTGGCATACCACAATTGATAGCGAATGTGGATGATTCTAGTAAGCCACCAACAAGGTCACATACAGAAACAAGAGAGAAACAAGTTGTCAGTCAGGTTCTATTGATAAAGTTATATCTTCAACATGGTTTTGCTACACAATGAAAATCTAAGAAATCTGTTTCAAGAATAATTTTTTACGGGAATTTTGTTTCAAGAACTTTAGAGCTTTCTAGGAGAAACTCCAGGAAGTTTTTTAGCCTTTTTCTTGAGAATTTTATATCTAAGCCTATTTCTAACAAGTTTTATTTGTATGCTGTAATAACCGTGTCTAAAAATTTGCACTTTGTAATTCATGTTACCTTGACCACTCATGAATGCTTGATATTTGTCAAGAAAATCCTTCCTTTCAGGCTCATCAGAGAGTTCATACAGCCTGGAAAACTACAGTTCAAGGAACAGTGTATATGTTGTGGTTCAATGTTATCCTTGGTTCAAATTCCATTTTCCTTTGTCTCAAACTCATTATCATTAAATTACCATTGCAAAAACAAAAGAAAACCAAAGTTGAACCAAGAATAAAACTAAACCACATCATACACACCATGTTATCAAGACAACACAATAAGTTTGATGTATTGGAGATTTGACCAATTTTTAGAAAATGTGATTTACCCTGAAAAAAAAAAGGCTGATTTATGTTTATTAGCATTTTCCAACAAAGATTTTTAAAAATAAATTAACAATCAAAACATTTCAAAGAAGGAAGACCAATGGGAATCTTCATTATAATAACTGCATAAAATTTAATCCAATCCTATGAATGCTAAAACGAAGCACTCAGCCCTGAATGCAGAACAAAACTGTGGAGATTAAATTTAATGTAATAATAACACGTAGCAGAATTCTTTACCTTTTCATACTGCTGCTGGTTTCCTCTTGATTGAAACTGATATGAAGGCTAGCAAAAAGAAAACAATCAATCAAACATTTTTAACGCACCAGATGTTCTTGGAAATGGCCATGTTTTGGGTAAGGAGTTGCAGCTGAAGCTACAACAAGTTGCAAAAAATTACTTGTGATACTTCATCTTGTTTCCAATGCAAAACTATGCTGAAAGCTTAAACATACAACTTTGAAAGGGTGAAAGGAAGGGGCCAGCTGTCTTTGTGCCAGAAGTGATTTAATAATAATAATACTAATGATAATGATAATGATAATAATAATAATAATAATAATAATAAATATTTAACTTATATTGCGCAATTATCAATTTAAAAATTTTCAATTGCGCATTACAATATAATTTAAAATATAACTACAAAAAGAATGTACAATTAAAAAGCTTTTGAAAATAAAAAGGTCTTGCACTGATGTCATGTTTCTTATTTCACTTGGAAGATCGTTCCATAATTTAGGGGAGGCCACATGAAAAGAGCAATCCCCAAAAAAGAAAGGAGGGAGGTGCTTCTTACTCAGGTTCTCAACAATTTTGCTACTTGTAGCGTCCTATGGAAATAGTTCTAGTAGGTGGCAACTGGAAGTGCATGGGGGTACAGTATAAATATTAGAAGGCTGTTTATGGGAGGTTGCCCAACTATACAAACAATAGTAACTGGGACTGCAAACAATACAATCATATCAGTTAAAATGATAGGACTGAAAAAAGTGTCAGTAGCTGTTTATGGGATGTCCAGTTAAGGAAATGACTAAATATGCAGTTTCATGAGAGTTTAAAAGGCTTTATTATTCATTCAAAATATTTCCCCGATTCTGATTGGCTAAAAGCACATGTTTAATTCCCCATAACCAGTTACTGATGACCAAATTTGGAAGAATGACGTCAAAAATGCAGCGTTTTCGCAGGTTAAGGCACCGTTAACCGAGAAGACCTGGGGATGAGTTTGTGTTATGTTGTTGTATTGCTGGTGGGTGTGATATTTGTGAAAATAAAGCTCATTTTCTCCTTAAAGTGTTTATTTTGATAAATAATAAAGCAATTAATGAATTCGGCATTCGTAGGATATGAAGAATTAAGGGGATCTCGGAAGGGTGTTATCCACCTCGGCCGATAACACCTTCCTCGATCCGCTTAATTCTTCATATCCTACTCAGCCACATTCATTAACTGCTAATTTATGAAGGGGGCTAGCTATAATTAGAGCAGCCTACTCATGAGTATATCTGCTATGACAACTTCCATTGTATTCTCAAAAGATATACACGAGAAAGAATTTGCTTTCCATTCCAAAGGTCCCAAGAATGAATCGTTTCTGGCGCTAAGGAAATTTCATCATTTTGCACTATTGAATGAACAAATAACATTTGTTTTAATTAATCACAAAACCTTTTACAGCTCAGTCTCAAAGAAGCATAGAGGCAACAATATAGATTACTTACTAGAGCAGGATTACTTGGCAAAGAAGGGTTAATTTCATCCAAGTCAACTTCTCCATCACCAAATGATGAAGTTATTGAAACACCAGATGGTGACACACCAGGCGACAAACCAGAAAAAGATGACAGAGGTGATGAATGAGGCGACAGTTGAGTCCCATCTTTGTCAATAGCAGGTAAGTCAAGTGTAGAATTGGTCAATTGATGAGACTCTTGAGTGGTGTTTGATGCTGCAATTTCAGTAAAAGTTTTAAATTACTGTTCCAAAGGTATGTAATGCCCTCTTACATTTACATTTTAAGGTAAACTTTGCAAACAGCGAATGATTAATAGCAGTGTGAACAATTTTAAAAAATGAATGAGGAATGACCTTTGACAGCAAAACCGAGTTTACATTCATTTGTTGGTGTCAAAGCAAACAACTTGCTCTAGCAAACAACTTAAGTTCCAGAATGAAAAAGAGATCATGGCGCAAAAGCAGTTTCATAGAATTTAGCACAAGGAAGAAATTAATCGCACGTGGATCACAATTTAAAGTAAGCAATAAACAGCAGTTACTATGGGTTCACCAGCATAATTAGCTATGTGGGATGTTGGGAGAACATGAGAAGAGCTTGTGAATCACGAGCTGCACACAAGTAATTTACAAGCCCTTTGAGTAATCTCCCAGCATCCCAAGTGGTTTTTGTACGCTGGTAAACCCATAGAAACCATGGTTTATTACTTTTATAAACTAACTTGAAGCAAAAACAGAAAATGTTTCTCTTTTCTATGGGTTTACTGGCGCAACAACCCATAGGTTATTAACCAATCAGCGCACACATAGTATCGGAGTTATTTTACAAAAGAGGATAATGTGCATGAGAAGATCATTATTTGTAAGGAATAATAATTATTATTATTTGCACACCATGGGGGTGGGCCATTGTCCAGTTAAGTTTGGATACTGTAACAGTTTCCTTGTCCTCTGCTCGTGTCTGAAAAAAATATTGGAATGATTTCCTCACAGGTCCCTACTTCATTATGCATACTGTAGCCGTATGGTTTCGTTCTCAGAAAACAAGAAATGTTTGCACGCGCACTTCCCAAGACAATTAAACTACAGCATGCACAATGAAGTAGGGACCTGTGTGGAAATCACTCCAAAATATTCACTGTTTGCACTTGTACATGTACCTTAACTTTTGCAAGACTTCTTACAAGTACTACGATGAATGGTTATGAATGCACTGTTTACAGAGTTCAACCCTAAACAAAGCTGAGGAACATTCTTACCATCACTGGGAGGACATGCAGGTTGAGCTGCCTGACTGGAGGCAGGGGATGGTGCAACTGTCCCTCCTGTAGGAAGTGAACCCACAGAGGGGGGAGCTGAACCCTGTGAGGGTTGCTCACTCTCTTCTGCTGACAGTGTTGTTTCACCTGCTCTCATTGACTCAATCATAGCCTCAACATCTTCTGCAGTTGGTAACTCGTTCAGTGTTGGGGAAGGTACACGACCTAAGGAAACAAAGATATAACATAACTAACCACATTGACGAGGTCAATGAGGACTCAGTTGGAAACTAAGTGAAAAGTCATGATCATTTGCTTTAATTTCTGTGAGCACTGAATTGACATGGTTTACAATGGCTTTTGCAGTGACTTTCTAATCAGCAGTGATAAGATGTCTATTTCTTTTTAAGAGAAAAGTGGGTTATTCCAAGTTACCGAGAGGACACCAGTATAAATTAATCAGTAACAGGGCAAGTGTCTAGGTCTTATCATCTTTCTGAAAAGCTCTGTAAAATTCTGCAAAAAAGGCCATCTGTTCCAGACGGTTTACATCTATCCTTAGCCTTTATGGCAGATAAACATTCTCCTTCAGTGGAAAGACTTTCTCAAAAGCTCTCTTGTGCCTCAAAACTCTACTTTTAATTGACAAAATAATATTGTTTGGTAATTGCCTCCACATAGATGTAGAGGCTTTGTATGAATGATTACAATTGGAAAAAATTGCTTTTCAAACCTCATAAATCAGGGCTGTCATTAATTTTGAAAGTAGAAGTGTCAAAATGAACTGTAGGTGGCTAAGCGCAAATTTTTGAGGGTGGTCTGTACGCTCCCCCAGAAAATTTTGAAACCTAGACAACTGGAAATACCCTGAAAAGCAATCCAAAATCCATGCTAACAGAATATAAACCTTCAAAAACTTTGAAAGGGATCAGCTGCCAACCACATTTAAAACGGTTGTCATACTGATTAATACATCTTTATTTCGCCTCAAAAATTAGAGAATGTCTTACAAGTAATTTCAGTGAACTTTACTTATTACTGTAAGCCTTCTCTTCAACAGTAACAGTGAACTGAAACAAAAATAGATGGCCGGATATGGGCAAGTAGTCCTCTGTTTTGGCTGGCTACGAGCCCGTAATGATAGCCCTGTATAAATATAATCAGTTCTTTAATCTTCAGTTTAAACTGTATCTTTTTATGCTTGAGAGATACTTTTTGTTCTTTTTATCTCCACTGTAACACTAGAAATTTAGCCAAAGGATTGTGCTCTGAGTGCAGATTATTATATACTTTTTAGTGCACCCTTTAGCAGTTTAGCACATCAATAACATCATAGTTTGTAGACTCATAACACATGGCTTTGACTTCTTGTTTTTTATAGTCTAGCATTATATTCATTACAGCATTATATTTTAAAATATTTTACATAGGCTCTCACCAGACATACAGTAAATAGCTTCTCATTTGAAGCACCCATTTTAAGTACATGTACTTAGTTTCTAGATCAGCCTCAAATTTTCATTTTTTTTTAAAACTTCACTTTCTTAATTTCATATTTGATTTCATTCTTAATTTAATTATAGCTTGTTGTATACTAGATACCATAGGGTTTCTATATAAATCATTTTGTTTATTACTTCACATCTTATCAGTCATTGTAGGTCCACATCAACCTCATTGGATTAATTACTGAATAAAAATGATGATGATGATGATTGCAATAGCCACGGTGTTCATCTGATTGATACAATATTTCTTTTTTTAGCCTAATCGAGGAAACCTTTGTTTTTGTCCAAGCTCTATCAGACAATAGGTTCCAGGCTCATCATACAGAGCATACAGGCTACAGTACATGCACATTAGTCTCAAATTTAAATGATGGAACACATTATTTCTGCAGCTGTTGACCATCAACAAGGTCACTTGCAAGCATTCAAGTTTTCATGACTGGTGTATTTCAAAAATAAGGTTTTTAACTCCAAAAGTGGAAAAGATGGGATGCTTAAAGGGACAGTCTCATCAGCTGCACATGCGCATTAATCATCGTGACCTATTGCCCGCAAAGCCAATGGCCGCCATTTCAATTCCTCCGTAGGGGCGAATTATTCATATCATACTGTGATTTAAAAAACAAGAACCCGAAAAATTATTTCAGTTTTGTTTAGGAATGTCAACCGTGATGCTGTCAATGTAAAAGTTCGTTTAGTACGAAATGAAAAGAATCCAGTAATCGGGGTTGTCCGTGTAAAACATGAAACGCGTACTGTGGTGACAATTGTCAATGTGGAGGAAAAGACAAGCCCTGTAAGCAGGCTAAGAACAAAGTAAGTTTGAAGTGCTAATAAACCTGAACTTCGCGTTGTCTGTAATTCTCATGTGAACTGGTTCAATTTAAAACCAAACACTACTTGTATCCGTTGGGCTTTTCAGCAATCACAAGGTGTCAAATCCACTCCGAGTGTTATGTGCGAGTCCGAAACGCCAGCACTCAGGCATTTTCACTTCCCACCCCAACCTACCGTGCTCATGCTTGCGATAGACCGACAGAAGAAGAGGAGAGGATCAAAGAAAATAATGATAAAAGAAGTCTTCAATTTCTGTGTACTTTTGCTCTTAGAGGTGCCATGTTTCAGCTGTACACATACAAAGCATGTTTTCATCGCACAATTACCCTTGTTATGACGTTGCAGCGGTAAAATTGTTTGATCAGTTGTAGCTCTGGAATGTAGTATTGACCACAGCTTCCAGAAAAAAAAACTACAGTTGCAATTTGCTTCAAAAACATGGGTTTGATTCAGTTATTCAGTTTACAGTTACAGTTGTGTATAATAAATGAAATGTAGCCTGTACGATATATTAATTTTATTGACATCCACTACAGGCTGTTGTGAAAACTTTGCTATAACATAAGCTTTCAGACATCAAGACGCATTATCATACAACAGTTTATTACTGTGTCATCAGCATGTTGGTCTGCTAAATGATAGCAGTGGCTGTGTAGTCAATCCTGGTACATGTACAAATGATTTTGCTTTTGAAAAAACTTAGCAAACATGTATAAAATTATAATTATAAACAAAGACAACTGCACCCTTTCACTCTTACCCACCTATACAACCAACCACTGCAGAACTTACTGCAAGTTTGGATGTTGTGAAATCTATATATCACAAACATGTCTTAAAAATATTATTAAGTTTATCCAAAGTGCAAGGGCTAAACTGATTCAATTACATCCTATTCCATCAGAGACATTTTTTCCTCAGCAAGTTTTTCTGGCCAGTGAACCTATTGCGTTGTCTTGGATCACTTTCATTCTATGAGATGCTTCTTGCCACCGTGACAGCATGTACATCCTGAATCCTGTTATGAAACATCTTGGCAATAAGAACTTGGGTGTACTTGTATCCCTTTTTTGCTTTGATAATTTTGATGTCTCATTGCCGAGTTTGCTGGTTGTATTTCCGGCAAGAGATTTGTTCCCATGTACTCTTTGAAGCATCTGGAAGATCTCTGTGGTAATTCGAATCAATTGCCACAAGCTATTTTGGGACCTTGTATGCCCTGTAACTAGAAGACAAAAAAGTTCATATTTAGACCATAATTATAATACATGTCTGTTACTTAACTCTGCCAACATGTTTTTTCCCTTTAAAATAGCCAGAAAGTATGAGTAAAAGTTATACTTGCAAGTGGTTATACAACTGACATGTTGTTGTAATACTGTTATCTTGAAGACCCTTACCTAAATGGTATCCTCTTTGCTGAATACTCCAGTGACAAACTACTGACACATTCAATGCCACCTGTGTGTCTGTTGAGAGAATAAGCATTTTAAAAATTGATGTTGCAACTGTTGAAAATGTATTAAGTTAATACTTTGAATGGCTCTCAGTGGTTGAAAAAAGAAATCATGACTGATGTGGCACTTCTAAAGTCTTCAAAAATATGTATAACTCCCCTTTTCTTCATCATTTGGTTTGTTTATGTTCTTGTAAGAATTTATTACCTGAACCTCACATAGTACTTGAAGCTGTCAAGTAATTCAGCATTTAATATAATTTTTTTCAGCTCTGACAAGTCTGCATCTCTCCTATCAAACCAGGGTAGATCATCCCTCATGGCTTCCTTTTTCATGGTCACATTTTGCATTCACCCATTCATGTTTGTCACCCACATGATAAAGCAGGCCAATCCACTTATCCGTTTTATGTGAAATGGAATATAGAAAACACTTTTTACATTAATAAGATGACCCATTATTGTATAATAATGTGTTGGAAGACACATGCAGTACTGTATTATGCAAGCCTTGTTTGTCAAACAGTATTATCATATTCAAGATTTGAAACCTCATTGTAAATACCCATTCCAAAACACACCTGCATCTATATGCAGAGAAATAAGAATTTTGCCCAAAAATTGTTGACATTGATAGTATCTAGAATAGTAAGTGTGCTTCTTCAAATACTTAAAAATACTTTTAAATGAATGACACAACATCACATGTACTGAAGTTCAGCTTCAGAGCTTGACTCTTCTGAATCAGACACTTCATAATTGTCAGAAAATAACGAAGAGTCCAAATTGCAAAATATATGTTAACAAGTAGATTTTAAAGGAATACATCTGAGACTGCACTAAAAGGCAAAAGTCCATCCTTTATAAAGGATTGTCTCATCAAAAAGGGGATCTTACATTCTTGATGTATCACTGTTGTTCCAGGACAAATTATTTCTCTGAGGTTTAGTGGCATCCATAGCTTGTATAGTCGATTCAGTAAAGAGCTGAACCTTCCCAGACATTTTTGCAGGAGTGGAAATGACTGCAACTGAGAATTCGAATGCCACGTTTTATAGATTTTCAAAATGTCTATTTTTGTTGCATCCAACCTGACGTACTTTCAGTGGAGATGTTATGTTGGTTTTCGGGTTCTTCCATTGCCAAGTGTTTTCTACATCTTACGTGAATGGATGGAGCTGCGTGTACATTCTGTACGCTCTTCTATCGATGCCCCAAGATAACAATCAAACTCTGTAAGATCAATGTGTGAAATTTGACAATAGCATGGCAAATCATAAGAAATGGTGAATAATATACTTACGTTCTCAGTGCTCTTTCGGAACCAGTGTATTTGGCTTCTAACCAAGATTTGTAAATAAATTCGTGCAAATGAATTCGTCGGCGAAATTTTTCCCATACTCTTTCCCAATACTGATGGAACTGAAGATCTTCTTTCGGCCAGCGTTAATTCTACTGCCTCCTCGCTGTCTTCCAGCTTCCGTTGCCATTTTGTTTTCAGTATCACAAGTTTGAAATCGTCGGCCCGACGTTTTCAAAAGTTTAGCTGATCAACTGCGCATGTGCAGCGCATGATACTGCCCCTTTAAGGTATCAGTATAACCCATTTGACCATTCGCGCGCGGTCCGCTCTAGCGCTCTTGGTTTTAACAAAAACCCATATAAACCGTATATTTTTTGAAAGCTTAATAACTACAGATTATAACCCAATCTGTTTAAACAGTAAAAAATGTACTGGTTTTCGAAAATGTGAATATGTTAACAAGGCTTCACGAACCTATAAATCAAGTTCTACGCCCGCTAAAATTAGGTCGGAGAAAACGATTAACATGGCATCCGTTTCTTAACACATTGACCTCAAAAACCGTGTCTCAGATTTTTGGCACATGCGTTTGTTATTTTTTTTACAAGAGGATAAAGTTTGAATAGGGAAAAAAATTGAACTGCCCGCAAAAAAAAGGCATAACTTTTTAATGAGAAAAAAAATCAGAATTCGCAGACACGGTTTTGTCGGCGAACGTTCTGACAACATGCTCTCCAAATTTCAGCCAATTTGGTCTAGGGGCTGACGACTTGGAACTCGAAATGCAAGTACAACTCGCCTATTTTTTACTTTCGAGAAACAGAGAAAAACTAAAATTCGGCGGCATCCAAGTGTAATGAGATTATCACACCAATGGAGAAACTGCAGAGGAATCAACTTTCTATATAACAATAGGAGTGTGACTGTTAACATGGAACAGGTACAAATTTCCCTCGACGGCACGCGTTAAATTATTTTCCTGTGAATAAACCGCTTCTTCATGTGTGAAGTCAAAATTCCAAGGCAAGTAAACACGAAATCATCTTTTGATGTTTGGTGATGAAATTTTATGTATCTTGACTAATCTTCAAAACTATGACCATGTCAGTAAAGATGCCAAAGGCCCGTAGATCCCCGAGAAAATGCAAGCGCACAAAGGGAAACGCTGGAGCGGACGTCGTAAACATTAACTTCTCTTCTTCAAATTCCTCTGCTTCGACAGTTTATTGCAATCGTATTTTACGGCGACTTGCGCTTATTTCGGCTTGCTCGCTGGCTTCGTGATCGCGATCAAGTTCATCCTGCAATTTTTCTTGATTGTAATAAGACCCTTTGTCGCTTTCCGTTAATTTAGCGGCCCATTTTTTGTCAAAAGTGTTTTTTGCCTTCTTTGGCCTTCCTTTAGCCGATGAAAAAGGGCAAGATCGCTTGTTGTTCCTTGAAGACATCCGTGCACTGATTATGGCGCGCGAAATCGCGTGTCAAACTCAGCATGTTATTGGTGTCACGCGACACCTTGCCTCGACAATTAATATTCATTTGACAGAACTTGTCAACTCTCAATTAAGTAATTGGTGTGCAAAAAATCTTTATCGCGCAATAACTAACGACGGATATAATATTTTTTCGTGGAGTTTTTTAAATTTTAAAGATAACCTTAAGATTTATCCAGCCGTTTAAAAAAGAAAGAGTATGTAAAATGGCAAATTTTCCCCTTACTGATACCTTAAGCATCAAAACTGGCAAAGGTTTATGACTTAGCACACAATCTAATCTTCCGTCATGAACTTTACCCAAAGTTTAAAACCAAGGAAACACTAAATAGGGATCTTCCAAACCTGTATGGACATTTTCCATTAGTGATCGTAATGCTAATGAAGGCATCCCAGAGGAAGACATAACCGGTGCTTGGGCAGAAGACAAGGCACTTGTTTCAGCTGTCTTTGAGGCGAGCATCATTTCCTGTGACCCTATATATGACTGTCCTGTAGTCTGTGTCACACCAGGGTATCTTGAAACAGATGTGACAGCCTCGAGGACTGCCGCGGCTGCAGCAGCAGCTGGTCCTAACCCTGGAGAACTGACAGGGAAGACAGTGCCACCTCCACTGACAGAGGGAATGTTAGTGTTAGATACACCTGGACCAGCCTGCATTTGGTTTCCTGCCATTCCAAATGGTGGTGGCATTTTGGCAGGAGGGTACAGACTAGATATACTACCAGAAGAAGTAGAGCTTTCAGTGCTAAAGCTTGGTACTCCAACAGGAGAAGCACCTGAAATACAGTAACAATAAATAAAGAATAATAAGTAATAATGATAATAATACTAAAAATCCTGCAATTGCAGGCACCCTTAGAAGTGTTTGTGAGTGTGATTGATGGCAGACTTGTAATAGTAGGGTAGAAAGAGTTGAACCACCTCAAACAAAGGGACTTGGCTGCTGTGCAATATAAGAGATTATAAGACTGCAATGACATTGATTGATCATCGCAGTTATGTACAGAAATTAAGCAGCTGTGAAATTAATGAGATGAGATGAGATGATAATGAGATTATAAGACTGCAAGGTAAGAGCCGCTTCTAGAGCAACCTCTCTAGTAAGCACAGTACTGTGCACATTAAACTGGCCAAGAAAATGCGAAGGAACAGACAGACTCACCAAGGGATGACCCACTGTCAGCCATGTTCCTCAATGGAGATCCAACTGTAACATTGGGTGAAGCTGTATGCCTTGCATGCCGAGAACCAGGAAAGGCAGGTGGGTTACTCCTTTGGAATGCACCTGGCACACTGCCATACCTTGCCATCATCTCTGCAGATGCACTAACCCGTCCCATTGGAGAGTTTCCATACGATGCTGATGATGGTGGAAGACCTGGAGCTTGATGGAGTTGTTGATCTGCCATTCTTGCAGGAGGGAACTCTTGGCCACCAGGAACATTGTCTGTCACAGTGTTGGGGTAGCCCACTCCAGATGTGGCTGCAAACATCTCTGCCGAGGCTGGTTTAGGAAGTATAGGTTGGGGATGGGAGGAAGGCATTCTTGACATTCCAGAGGGAGCTTGTGGAAATGGCTGATGCTGTTGCGACTGCCTTTGCTGCTGCTGGCTTATGTACTGCAACTGTTGTGGATAAGGTGGCTGAAATATTTGAAAAAGGGACCTTTACTGTTAAGAACAAATACTGCCATCCACCTTGGGGGTGTTTACATGAGAAAGCTTGCCACTGTGCAAGTTTCATACCCAGATGACTTCTTGATTGTTTTGTGTTTACACGATAACTATTAAAGCCACTTAAGAATAAATTGACTTATATAATTCACATGTTACTCATCCAGTCATACTGAAATGTTCATTCTTAGTTTACACAATACCTGTGCAAGATTTTATACCAGAAAGAAATTTTTGCTACCTTATAAAAACCAGGGTTCCCTCTGGTATAGAAACCATGGTGAACACATTCCATCATGACTAATTGATGGTATTATGTAGATGAACAGAGATCCCTAAGAGTGAATCAGACTGAACTTGTGCTGGGGTAAAGTCACCACAATGTCATGTTAAAGCCCTAATATCAATATTCATTTTCTCCTAACTGTTGTCATATATTTGTTATGGTACTAGTGAGGAGATTTTGTTTAAATATTAATACAACTCTTTTTGGTTGATCATTTCTGTTATTCTCATAACCTGGATGGCTGATGAAAAGTGAATAATTATCATAATGAGAAATTGGATGTTGGTCACTACTTAACGTCCTCTTAGTTGCCAGAATAATAAAAAAATTAAATTACAGATTCTACTATCACCTGACAGTTTGCAGTAAAACATCAACAGAACAAGGCAGTATGAAGTAGACACTATTGCTAAATTCAATAAAACAGATTTAAAATATTTTGGTTTGATTAAGGAGTTACAATCAAGTGTGATATAGAAATTGTTTACTTTGAATTAAACAAAAACATGTTTTTGACAACAATATTTACCCTTCTTGGTCATGTTCCATTGCAGAACCATACACCTATGAGTTTACAGTGCATTTCAGTCATTATATTAATAAAGAGCCATACCTGAGAGTATCTCTGCTGCATCTGCTGTTGCTGAAAGGTTGCATAATCCTGAGGTGGTTTCTGCATTTGGTTTGTAATTGGCTGTGTTTGTCCTGAAAGACCAGGCTGTGTGATCAATGGCCTGCCCATACCCATGTTTCCATAATACTGCTGTGATTGCGGCATGCCAGCTCCCTTGATTCCTGCCTGCATCATGTAGGGTTGATGTCCATAAGGTTGTTGTTGTTGCGGCTGCCCAACCGACTGAGACTGTTGTTGTGGGCTTCCACCTATCATGTAGGGTGACTGCCGCTGGGGAATTCCAGGCTGTTGTAGAAGACACAGAGTACACCACAAATTCATTTTGTACCCTTCCCCAAGATCTACACTAAGTAATTACTCCCGTAACTAAAGGTCATAAACTCTGTTAGCCACGCAGTGCTCTTACTCATTTAACTTTTGGGGTACAGGAGACGAGTGGTAGGTAATTAATTTTGGTCTGAGCAAAAGATTTCCGCCTTTGTCTACAAGTGGTTTTACCAAACTATTTCTGAAATCAAAATTCAAATGGTCCCTTCAGAAGAGAACTTCCTTTTCTTAACAGTCCAGTGCCATAGAGTGGGTATTTGTTTTCAATTCTTCAGGGTGCCACTATGGGCAGGGGGCTGGGGATTTCTGCCAGCTACTTGGAGCACGACCCCCAGCTACTTTTGTTGTAAAATTAAACCAAACGAGCACCCAAAAGTTCTACATTACAAAGGAGATAAGCACACTCCATAGTGGCTTGCGGCTTCCCCAGCAACTAACAACAAATACCCGGCAACTTGAAATCTTAGTGATGACTCTGATTTTTATGATCTGTTTACATGCACTTGACAAGATATTGATGTTTTAATAATTTCTTGGAGTGAAATAATTTCACTCAGAAGACCTTAATATAAATTCCATAAAGAAGCATGTATCTTAGCTAAACACAAATTAGAATGAGGGTACATGACAACAATTGCTTGCATTTACCACTGAAAGTGCTTTTTGGATTTGCCTTTTCTGATGAGCAACAAGTCTGCTGGCAAATGATTTCAAACAGAGTCAAGAGCAGTTGACATTCTGTGGCACCCCTCTGAGAAATTAAATTTCATTTTATCACTTCACCTGCTTTAGAGATTAGAGGGTTTATCATCTGCAACTTTCATACAAAAACTTTGGATTCTATTTCATAATAATTATAGAAAACCAAAACCAACCACCCAGTTTTGTTATATAAACATGTTCAGTACAATAATTTGCAGTAAAGGGTTCTGCAATAATGAAATTGGAACCTTTTATGCAGACTGATAAATATGTGTGATTTTTCAATCAATGGGTGACTATGGCGATGCAGTGAAGCATCAAGGGAACAGATGCATACATGAACTGAATCCGATTTATCACACTTTCTTCACTCTTAGAAGCTGTAAATGGCAAGAATGGAAATGGGGATGCAGCTCAAAAACAAGAAACCTAGGCTATACCGTATTTACCGGTGTATAATATGCACTTTTTTACAGAGAAATTACAGTTCGAATTTACGATGCCTATTATACACGGAAGCCATTGTTTAGAAACGTTCATATCAGCATACTCTTAACAACAAAACAAAAGCTTAAATGTAACTGTTAATGACTACAATTCAAGTCACGGCGACTAAAACGTTTTCCATTTCGGTCTGAGAAGGAATTTAAATGACTTGAAACGAAACATTTAACAAGAACAACAAAACAAAATGTCTATCTTGAGCAATCAAAAGTTTAAGGAATGAGAAGAACCAAGTGACAGTGGGTGGTGTGCTGAGAAGACGGACAACTTAATGATTTTTAACCAAAAACCGCAAGGCCTGCTTTTTTGTTACGCGTTCCAGGCAATCCCGACAGTGTTGTGCAAACCAGATCGTTGATCAGCCGCCATCTTGGATGATATTACATAGAGTGGATTGAGACGAGCACTATTTGACGCATTTCTAACACGGCAGCCAAGCACGATTGAAGTTTATTATGAGCACTAGCATTCGTACACCACAAAACGCCTGCTCTACAGGCTATGTTCAAATAAGAAAACAAGCCATTTTTCTTTCAATACATGATTTAACGAAGATCAACTACTGGTTTTGTTGGCGCAGAACTTTTTTTTCCAAATTATGGTCGAAAATATAGGGTGCATATTATACATGGGCGCGTATTATACACTTGGTTCATGATTTGTCTCTTTCTTTTGGTATATTCAAGGTTTAAGGTAAGTAACTGTGCAAACCAAACATCATGATAAGGACTGTATGAGGGCTCTGTCAATTAACATGATTTCAAATTCACCAATGCATTTTTTGGTGGATCATTCTACATATCAAATCACAGTCAAAGTGCAGATAAACTGAAATATTGATGTTCTTAAGCACAAGGTTTCTCAGCTGAATATTGTTTGCCTTAAATAATATACAGGAAACCAAATCTCCAACCCAGCTATCCAAGTGCAAAGAAATCTTAGCCTGATGCTAACTGGCAATCCATCAGTTTTAAATAGCAAGAAGTTTCTAAATTACATGTGTTTATAATGCAAGTAAATGGCAATGAACTCTGTTTTGCAATACTTCAAACAGTGACTATTATAATATTGGATATTGGTGCACAGAGCAATCTCTACATGATGTAAATGCATATTTCTCCATTTCACAGTTGAGAATAATGTATCAAATAGCTGTCTTTCACTTCAAAGGGTAGGAATAGTATTTTCATTGCCTGTGAAACATAATACAAAGAGTAATTGGGCTCAACATGAGAACTGTAGCATGTTTTAACACCTTCCAAAGACAATTTTTCTTTTTCTAATTTCTGGAAACAAAACTTTGGGTCATAAGCACAGTCGTATAATCACCAAAAAATCAGCTGCAAGCCAAACAAACCTATCAACCCCATCTGACAAAAAGAAAAACACAAAACTAGTAAATGTGACTTGTATTAAATTCATTGTGACAGGTATAAGATACAGAAATACTAGAAAGTCCTGGTCAAGACATGACAACATCCCCTAGTAATCTACAATTGAGACAAAGAGCCACAACAGAAAGTGATGACACATGCATGCACCAAGAAGACCATTTGTAAGACATGTGTAAGTACCCTTGCACAACCTTACATATGAAAGGTCAGTCTTATTATGCACATCAATCCCTTGGAGACCAATGACTGATTCATGTCTGAAACTGTCGCCACTTATTTATAAATTGTCACCAGCACAGCCAATCAGACAAGCAGGTAGATAAATTTCACAGGTGGTGTACCAAGTTTAAATTATAAAGAAAACTGTACACAAAAAATTTTAGAAGCCGGCTCGACACTGCACGTTCAGGGTCTATCGTTCCATATTTCCACACTACTAAACCCTTGTGAAATCTCTTTTAACTCGTTCGTGAAATCCGATCGCCTTCACGCAAATTCGAGTCCGCCATTATGAATTTTACAGTGATAAATATTTTAAATCTACGACTGCCCTGGAACACAGGATAGCGACACATTCTCCCCACAAATGAAACGGCAAACACATTAAAATACCAATAAATAGAAACTATGTATCGAGAGCCGTTATCTTCACTAACCTGCATCTGCGTTCGGTTTATTGACTGACCAGGAGATGTGTTCGACGCTACATTTGGCGAACAATGGTTGGCAGTCTGCAGCCTGTTCTGCCACTGAAAATGTTGATTTGTGATCATACTTCTCTCGTCTGTTTGCGAGTTACCGACTCTTTGACCAGACTGAGAGCTATGGGAGTCTTGAGTGTAATAGTTATGGGGAAAGTGGCTCGACGTTTGGACATTTAATCCCCTTAAATCATTTTCATTCGGCGCAGACATAAACCTTTGTTGGGAGCCATATTGTTCGGCTACGTTCGGCGCTCGGGGTGCTATGGGTACGTCGCGATAGCCGTGGAATAGCATTTCCTGTCTCGTATTGTATTGATTAAACTGGTTTTGCGGCGATAAAGCTGGCCGATTTGATGCCAAAAGTTTCATATTTGCGGGATTAGGGTTCGATTGACTAAGATTTCTAGTCGAGACGGCCGAGTTCGCCGCAACACTTCCTGGGTCGAGAATCGACGGTAGTTGGTTATTTAGATGAACAGACGAGGGCATCCCCAAACCAACCGTTCCTGTTTTATTGGACAGTCCTGTAGTTGAATTCATGGGCATTTGGAAGCCATTAGCGTTCGTCGTTGGTTGGTTCGTTCCACTTGAATTCGACGTCGCCATTTTGTTGGGCAAGGAATTTCTCTTGTTATTGTTATTGGCCAGGCGCTCGGGACCCTGAATAAAATCCTCTAGCTCGTCCAAAATACCTTGGTTTTGCGAACTTATCGTACTACTTGAGCCATTCTCACGAGTATACGGGTCGGGGAAGAAATCTCCGGCCGCTGAAGCAAATTTGAAAGAATAATTTGGCTGTTCCGTGTTCGATGCAGGCACCTTATTGGGATGTTGAAGGCGACGACCGCTTGTTTCACCGTTGCTTGCATGGACCCGGAGGGTTTGCGCCATTCAACAGCGCCTTAACACTTTCTAAGAAACCATACTGACTTGGAAAAAAATTCCAAGGCCTCTGAAACTGTTTGTAAACTTCCACGTGTTGCTAATGATCGCTTGGCAATGTCTGACGTCGTGGAAAATTACCGCCTTTTCAGCCTGCCGACGGTGAAAGCTTTTCACAAAGTAGCAGCCATCTATAGTCAGCACGTGTTTGAATGACAGCAGAGAGGACGTGACGTCAGGTGGTCCCTAAATCGCTGCGCACGCAGAACACCGATACATGTAAAATTAGGGCCCTCCTTAAGTCCCTTGTAAAAAGTGTCATGTTGAAAAAAGTGTTATTTTACAGTGTCAGTGAGTGAGAAATAACGAGCCCTATCATTCCTCGGTTAGGACAACAACACATTTATTTTAGTGTGGTTGAATACGTATGAGAGCGTTCAAGCGCTTTCTACCTAGAGGGCTTTGCTGTTGCATAGAAAGATGTCCCAAGATGCTATCCGGTGTATTAACGGGTGTGTTTACAACTTTTGTTCAATCATTTGCTTGTACTCTGGAAACACTTGGACAGGTGAAATGCTAGTAAAGATCAAAGTTTCATACAGGATAAAAGTCTGGCAAAGCACCACTAAAACATAAAACATCAAATGAGCAATACTGCGGGAGAACAATATACAATATAGTTCGTAACCTTTCGCAGAGTTTAGAGCTTTCTACGCGCCTCTTCGCCAAACGCTTGTCCCGTCAGTCTTTTTTTGACAACAGTGTCATTTCTCTGTGTGGTTTGTGCGTCCTTGGTATGGTTGCAAAGAATTAATCTAGATCATGTTTTTTTTTATTTTAAGAATGTCTTGCTTTGAGTAGCTGTGGGTCATGAATATTTTAATGTATCGAAACATCTGCGCCACAATGGAAAGGAGTTTTAAGTTCCCTGTCTGCTCTAATAGCCACTGATATTTGACAAATAGGATGCATAGAACTTTCGAGCCGTGATGATAGGTTGCCGACTGTACAAATTTTTGGTACAAGCGGCGACAAACCATAAATGGCAAATGCGCGTGTAGACTCAACAAAGGCGCAGTGGGACTTACGATATTTCGCTGATTGGACAAAAAATCGTGGAGTCGTAAAAAGTGGAATTGTAAAATAACGACTTGCAAGACCCAGAGATGCATTTATAGGTCAATATCCCATATGTGATTGAATGGTATTGGCTTCGACTTAAGCTGTCTAGTTTCATTTGTTTTTTTAAATTTAAATCGGAAAGGATAATAAAATTAATGGTCTAGCTGGTATGATGCAACGCAAAAGAAAATTTTAATTGATTTCAATATAATTTGTTTGTAGTAGTATAAGACGAGAATGCCTATTAGATCTCATACACTAGCTTGAAATATTATTACGTGGGATGACGTAGGCAGCCAGCGTATAAAATTCGGTAGCGAATTCTCTTCGTCATCTTTGGAGTCGAAAATTGCCTTGTTCATTACATGTTTTTGTTAGGAATTATGGTAGTATTTTGCTAGTTTACATTTTGTAATACTGAGTTTTAGGAGTACTGTTTAACTCTCTCAAAAGTGGTCAAAATTTAACTTTTCTTTATAAATACTACCATTACATTTTCATGTAACTATTGAATTGTAATCAGTAAATTCTCAAGACAGACATATAAGTAGGCATATAAAAACATCCTAAGGAGAATCAGTAGTCAGACCTCGGATGCAAACAGCTAAAGAAATATGCAGTAAGCTTTTTATTATTGACTTATTTAACAGGATATAAGCATGCAGAAACTTTCCAGAACATGAAAAAAGTGTTTAGGAAGACAAGACAAGATGATTTATTTAACTCAGCTCAATTTCACATCATATATAGGTGAAATTTACATAGGCAACTAAACAGAGTACAGCCACAAGGAATAAAAGAAGAAAATGTAGCAACAAAAATAGGGAGCAAGTTGGGATCATCCAAATAAAAGGAAAGCATTAGTCATGGGCAAGTGCTTCTTGAACATTCTGAGTGTTTTAAACAATTTCCAAATGTTATTACAAGAATTTACCAAGTACGGTGCAACTACTTGAATCAAGGCAACCCAAACAAATTTTCATACAAAATATCCAATCACAATCGGGTATCTAAACTATAGAATCTCTACAAATATTTTTTATTTAACATAAAATTTGCTTTATAACTGTACAAAACATATCAAGATTGAAACAATCACCTTAGTCAGTAGATGCTTGTTGTAAATCTGTTGTTCATGCTAGACATTTAAAATTTGTTTGAAAATTTATTTGGGTAGCCTTGGTTTGAGTAGTCGCACTGTAAGACAAGCAAAAACTTATTTTTCCAAACTGGTCATGGATGTGGGCAAGAAATGGACATTGCTCATTACAGAATTGTTTAACAGATATTGGCTTTGTTTATCTAGCTGTTACATAATGTATATTAGATAATGAATAATAGAAGTAAAATGTGTTAGTTTCATGCATCTAGGTAAATGATGCGTATATCTATTATATAGACAAAAGTGTCATCAAGTATTCTGTATCCAAAAGATTTACTGGATTTAAACACTGTGTTCTATAGATTGTGTATTTACATACAAGGGCTGTAGCGAGACGAGGTCCTGGGCTGCCCATAAATCCCCTTTCCTTTGTGTGAGATAGTTTCTTTTTTAAGTCATTATCAAGCATTTTGCAAACCACAGTGCCAACATGATAATCTGGTAGATAAGTACCCTGGGAGTGCCATAGTGTGACCCCCTATTTGAAAAATACAAGCTCTGCCCCTGCATATTATTAGTTGAAGTTACTGTGTTTTGCATTACATATTAATATATTTTGCATTACATATTATTAATATATTATTAATTTAGTTGATGAAATATAACATAATATTTTCTTTCACAGCATCAGTGTATTTTAACCCACAGATATTACACCTTGGGTTAAAGAATGGTATTTCAAGCTCGATGAAAACAAGGAAAAATATATTTTTTAATTTACTCTTTATCTGAGAACACAAACTATTTTTTTTTCTTTATTTGTTATTTGCAACTACTCAGTACCCTGGCATAGAAATGAACAATTAGAGAATCGAGAACTGAGTGATTGCACAGAGGACCCAAGTGCTTCATCTATGCAAATGAATGTATAAAACATCTATGTGTCCCAGGTTCATGTATATTGAACTGAAGAAGTTTTCTGGTCTAAGTATTTAATGTTCTTTTACTGACTTATTTTAAAGTACTTTGGGACCCAATTGTCAGAGTAGAAGCACATTTTTCCAACTTTTAATTTGATGTTTTAATTACTGGTACTAAGGTATTTCCTGAAGGATTGGTTTGCACGATCTAAGAAATAGTACAGCATGATGGTAATGTGTCCTTCAACTGAGAAAAATGTTTGAGTACATTACTTGTTTGAAACAAAATGAAAGGACACATTCTCAAATCAGCAGTACCAATAAACTGTGAAAAACAAACAGCATAAAAAGCAATGTGCAACTGTACAGAAAATTATTAATCCAATCAACAAGCTGATCAGAAAATTATACAACCTTATTGCAAGTTAATTTTCATTACAGCGTTTTGCTGGTGTTATTAAGTCCAGTAGGTTGGGTCAGAGAGGTCATTGCTCCATATATATAAAAGTCACTGTAAATTCAAAAGTTAAAAAAGGATACTCAATAGGGTCATTCACTGCCGATGCAAGCAAATGTTTAGATTTGCAACATCCTTTTTTAATGTGCCTTAATGATCCTTCTGTGCCACCAACGTCTAATAAATAAGGACATTGGGGCCTTTAAAAAGGTCACAAGAGGTAACTTTTCAAAAGAGGTACTGGAGGCCGATCCGATGCCGCAACTATGAATTCTTAACCAAAATCTTGCAAAAAAAGTTAACAAATCTGGAGTTTTATAGTGCTGGATTTTCAAGATGTCAGCATGAAATTACCTCTAACACTATTAAAATGATTATTATTATCCAAAGTAACACTTATAACACTATTAAAGGCACCTGTAGTCACTAAGAACAATGGCTACCCCACTTGTGGGAGAAATAGGGGTGACAGGGGTCTCTGTTTTAATTAGTGCCCCCCATAATTTTGACCAGGGTTCAAGGTGGAATGTCTTGAGTGATCTGAGGTAAAAGATTCTTCACAAAACAGAGTCAGGTGCTGAGTTCTAGTTGTTGCCTTGATGTTCCACGAGAAGCGAAGGGAATTAACCTGCCAGAAAATGGGGAGCACGCCTGAAAAATACAGCATTTTCTCCTACTGACTGGACTTGCATCCTCTCGCCTCCATTCCTCCAACGAGTATGGCACTGGCACTCCGCAAAAGTCGGAAAGTGTATGGAAAGCCATAATTTTCTTACATAGTTATGTTGTGTGGTTTCTTCATTATGTGTTGCAGTTACTACATGGTTTCTTCATTGTGTTGAAGTCAGTACATTAGGTTTTTTGGTTTCTTCATTATGTCTTGTAATGTAGTCCCAACGTGATGTGTTTTTATCATGATGAGGTGTGGTTTTATCGTGATGTATTGAGGTTAAGTTATTCTTTGTGCTCTTGTCAAGATGTAATGTGGTTACGCTGTTATGTGGTCTGGTATCTTCGTTGTGGTTCGATCATTGCGTGATGTGGTCTCGTCCTCGTCTTCTTGACCTCACTTGCGCTACCAAACTCTAGTACCCAGGTTTACTCGCTATCACGAACTGGTTAGACCGGTTTTTAGACAGGTACCAGTTTCTTCTCTAGCCCCGGTGTTGACGACAACAAAATGGCCGGAGTGGAAGGAAAAAAAACATGGAGAGTATTCTGAAGGACCTTAAACTCGAGTCCATAATTGGAAAAACCCATACATATTTAAGAGCCGCAAGCGGCCATTAAATACAGATAGCTAGAAGGACTGGGTTATAGTGGAGTCGTGTACCTCTCGGAAAACGTACTTCCGTTTCTATAAATAATTTTACTGAAGTTTTCATAACCCAACCGACGCTCCTAATGTCCCTCTCTTTCCCTTGTGTTCTTTTGGTTCAACCCAAGCGTTCTGGGTGGCTTTTCATTGTTTTGAAACTGACCAAAGCGTAAATTAACATTTTCCGAACAACTGAGGTGTTTTCAACTAACTGGGTCGTAACTCTGTACACCAAGTAATTACTCTGGCCGACGACCACCTGCGCTTAAGAAATTGGGATAATTAAACGAATTGATAAAGTAGGTTATACCACCGTAAGGTAAAAGGGAGCTCCGACGAAGGGCTAACGCTCGAAACGTCAGCAACTCCCTTTTACCTTACGGTGGGATAACTTACTTTATCAATTCGTTTGATTTACCCAATTTCTTGTGCTTCAATTCCCCACCGACGCCGCACCAGTTTCTTCAGAAACTATCCTCACATCACCTGCGCTTAGGACTTCCAGTTAACTGAAACTTAGCTAGCGCATATTTAATAAATGAAAGATCCTCGCAGTTACGTAAGCAACATAGTCAGTTGTCAAGATAAAACCTGAAAAAATTCACCCTTGAAGAGGATTCGAACCCATGACCTTGCGATACCGGTGCAACCATCGCGTGCACATATATGAAATTTTCATATAAATATATATATATATATATATATATATATATATATATATTTATATGAAATTTTCATATAAATATATATATATATATATATATATAATATATATATATATATATATATATATATATATATATATATATATATATATATATATATATATATATATATATAAAAACGTTAGATAAAGCAAGGACGGACAACTTCTGACGATAAAAAAGTTAAAAAGTTAAAAATTTAATAGAAAAAAACGTTTCGGTCTTAGACCTTCGTCAGTTACAGGAGAAAAAGGACGGAAACTAAGTTTAAATACGGTTACGGTGTGGGAGATTACATACCGAAATGAAAAATACTATCGTGCTATTAATACATCGTGATTAATACAAGACAGGGAAAAAATGCAAAACGAGAAATACAATGCTGTACTATAAATTACGTCATACAGGGTGATAATTAATAGACCAAACGAAAAAGATACAATACTGTGCATAAATTACATTATAAAGCGTGATAATTGCAGAACTAGGTTAAATTCAACCTAAAAACTAAAATAGTTAAAATAGATAAAATAGATAAAACGGACTCTTGCAATGCGGTAAATATTACGGGAAAACTAGTTTACAAAGATATGCAGAAGAAACCTACGTTTACGCTGGACAGGGTTAATAACAAAATCCCAAATCGAGGCCTTTGGAGCATTAAAGGGTTGACAAACAACAAAATCCCTGGAGGGGCCCTTAAACAATAAGCTGTAATAAGATCCCAGGCAGGGCCTTTGAGCATATTAATTATCACCCTGTATGACGTAATTTATAGTACAGCATTGTATTTCTCGTTTTGCATTTTTTCCCTGTCTTGTATTAATCACGATGTATTAATAGCACGATAGTATTTTTCATTTCGGTATGTAATCTCCCACACCGTAACCGTATTTAAACTTAGTTTCCGTCCTTTTTCTCCTGTAACTGACGAAGGTCTAAGACCGAAACGTTTTTTCTATTAAATTTTTAACTTTTTAACTTTTTTATCGTCAGAAGTTGTCCGTCCTTGCTTTATCTAACGTTTTTAAATTCATTTTTGTGGTGAGGCTTGGACTGTGAATCTTCATTGATCCTCCTGACGCAGTGGCATTCTTTGTTGGTTTGAGGCATTTTATAACCGTTTTTAATATATATATATATATATATATATACATACATTCAATTGTTTAGCTAATGCATGTTGTCAGTTCCAAGCGCGTGAGAAAGAGTCGCTAACAGCCACGCGATTAATCAATCGGGAATGTGGTCGGAGATTCTTTGGCGAGAAGAAAACGATTTTCATTCCTTTTCCTTTTTTTTTTTGACGATTGGAGTATATTCCAAACTAAACCAGGAATAATCGGTGGTAAACTATACCATTGCTCACAATACATCGATGACGATTGACATCGTCCTCGGAATTGTATTAACAATTTTCCCTTGTAAATTAAGTCTTTTTAATATAGCCTTGCAGTCTGTATTTTTGCTTCAGATCCTCTACACAGAAGTTGAAGAAATAGTCCTGCATATGAGTTAAAAAAACGAGGAGGGACTTGGAAACAAGAATGGAATACATCATCAGAATACAGCATCCTTTAGACATTCGCAAGAAAGACTCCACTGGCTCCTTTAGATCTTCAGTTAGAAATATTTTTTTGTCTAAAAACTCTTAGCTTAGCTTCTAGTTGTGCATCTTTAGATTTAGGATTTTAGCTTTATTCCATAGGTACTGAGATTTACTCCTTACAAATCTGTGAGAGAAAAATAGTCTGTGAAAAACTAGAAGCAATTTGATTGGTCGGACCATTTTCTTCACTAGTGAAAAATATAGTCTGACCAATCACAGGCCGGAGACGATTTTTTTTCACTGGTTGTAGAAGTGGGATCAATTTTGGCGCCATGAACTCGGCAAAAAGTGAGCAATAATGGCTTCTCCCTCAGCTTCTTTTTCTGAGCAATTCTAGGTTTGTAGATACAGCTTCAGTCGAGGACTTCAAACAAGATCAAGAAAAGAAAAATAAGAAAGAGAAACCCGAACAGCACGTCGCTTGTCTGAGAATTTTTGACGTTGAAAGGCGAATCAAGGTCCGTAGAAGAAATTCCTTCAAACGAGTTCAAGTCATTCATCAGTATATTTGTCTTAGCAATGAGAAAGAAAGAAAACAAAGATTATGAGCAAAGTTCGCAGCGTTCTCTCTTTGCAAGTTTTGAACGGTTATTTGAGAAAGAAAAACTACGGATACAGCATCATGAAAAAGACGTCGCGTTTGAAAAAGCAAGAGCCGCATTAAAATCAAAACAAAAAGGTAATTTTACATTGTATTTCCCGTACACAAGACATTCCTGAGTCATTCACGAGTCGTTTTAAAACGTTTTTAACTGTCTTTGGTTCTTATACTTCTAGCGAAATTTCCAGCAGGGTTTAAAGTAGAATTTTCCAGTTCGTGGAAATTTTGTATCATTTTAGAGAAGTAAATTTTGAACGCATTTTAACTCGACTGTGATGTTGATTCGGTATGCTCCAAAATAAAGCCTGCTACGTGCGTTTTGCACCTTGACTGTTGTTGTGGTATCTTGATTTTTCTAGCCCAGCGTGATTCATGATCAGTTAGTAGTATTTTGTAAGGAGTAAATCTCAGTACCTGTAAAATAAACAAATTACTTCATGGTTAGCTCGCCCGTACCATTTTTCTTCACTCGTTGTGAAGAAAAGTAAACTCACTCGTTCGCTGCGCTCACTCGTTCGTTTTCGATTCTTCACAACTCGTGAAGAAAAATCGTCCGCGCTCACTAACCATGAAGTAATCTCTATGTATTCTACTTTGTAATTTTTATTATCTTATAAGTGTAAATAGTTTTAAAATTTTTTAACTTAGGATAGAGGGCCACTGGTTTCGAACTGGTTCGTCAGTTTTTTTTTGTGTTACCCTCTGCAAATAAAGTTGTTACTTACTTACTTATACATGCACCGGCACTTCTCACGCCACGCGGACGTATCGCTTACAGTTTGTACCGTGAGTTTACGCATCGGGTTCCATCCACAAAGAATCAGCTCCCTGTCTATAATTTATCAAATGGATTCTTGCTCTTAAATCGCGGAGTTTGAATCAAATTTCTGACAATGTGATTGGTGTATTTATCTTGGCGTTACTTATTAACCCTTTAAGCCCCAATAGTGTCTTTACAGATTTTACTCTGGCTGACGCCAAACGATTTTACTCGTCACAGGGAGACACCGTTCGGGGCTTAAAGGGTTAACATGACTGCAAAGCTTCAAGGAATTCAGTTGACGCTGCAACCGTTCCATTGAGAAGGTATTGTTGGTTGTTTTTGTCCACGTCTTCTAGGATGTACTTATAGTTCACCATTAAACCGTAGGAATTCTCCATTCCTCGAGGGCTCAGATCCGCCATCCAGTTTAACCTCCACATCCATGCACCGTTCCTAATATGGAAATTTCCTAAATAGGAAAGAGCAAAGACTGCGTCAGTGAGAACAGGATTTTGTAAACATTTTATCCATTCAATAAAGTTCGATCCTTTTGAGTGTGCCACTGTGTGTTACTCATACCACGCAAAACGTGTTGTAACAATACAAAAAAAAATAAATAAATAAATAAAAATACATTGAGATTGATAAGTTCAGTCTTAGTCAACTGGTGTTCTTTATTGGCCGGCAAACACGAGTACCGTATATACTCCAAGCAGCACCCTGGCACTTGTTAAGTTTTTCGTGCCTCAAATGCGGCAAAAAAACGCTTTTAAGTTGAGCCGTATGCTTCCTGTCTTTTTGAAAATTATAGCAGCAACATAACAACCACCATTGTTAACCACCACCAACCACCACCAACCACCAAGGGTGTCTTCAATCAACTTCAATTTCTCTTCTTAATCTGAGTTCGCCGGCTCCAGCATTGGAGGAAAGGCCTCTTCCACATCCGAATCTCTGTATTCATAAGAAGGTCCAACAGCACCGCACCAGGACCTCGGCGCCAATTCGAGGGGGCTGTCTATTAACTATTTCCGCCCAATGCGCGGCTTATTCAAGGGCGGCGCTTATTCGAGTAACTTCGGCAAACGAATCGCTGTTGTAATGTTTTTAGAGCGGTTTTAAAATCACTGTAGGAAAACATTTCGCAATTGCTTTGCTCATACTTTATTTTCATTTTCTTTTTATATCTATTTTTCTTTTTTTCTTTTTTCTTTATTTTTTCTCTTTTTTATTTTTTTACATTTAGTTTTTAATTTTTTTTTTCGCTCATACTTTGCTTCGATAGCTGATTGGCTACAGAATCTCACACTGACCGCACAATCAACCAAGCAAAACACAAGAAGACCAATGACGAAGAGCTTGCACGTCATTTTGCCTCGAGTTCTGATTGGTTCCTGTGTATCTGTTGTGATTGGAGAAAGCAATGGCTTTGGTTTGGTGAGCAAAAAGTAAAAGAACAAGAAACACTTACCAACAGGATCCATGACAAAACCCCTTCTCTTTTCAGTATAGAGATACCTTAGGAAAGAGGATTACGGCTGCTGATAAAGATCGCCGTGTCACCACATTATAAAGAGAATATGCAAATCACTCAAAGGGTTGTGTTCCGCAAGATGCAGAATGGAAAATTCGAAACTGTAGTAAGACCAACAACAACTATAAAATAAGCTTGAAAAATCTTTTAGTCTATGATCTTTTACCACCCAGTAATACTAATTTGGTGCAACTAGAATTCGGAAGTGTAGACATACAGTGGAGCGAGGAAAGCGCTAGTCTGGATCTCAATCAGTTTGTTCCAATTCGGAGGGGAGGGGTGGGGGGTGGGAATCGGACCGTCTATTTATCAGGGGAGCAAAACGCAGTAGCGTCCAGAGGAAAAACACGGTTTGTGCCCCTTGCTCACATCTTGGTACAACAGCAACGGCATTTTTTAACAACTGGATTTACAAAATTTACAAGTTCTTTTTCAGATCACTATAATCTTCTTAAAACTTGATACCACTGAATGAAGAATTATTGCAATTTTTAACAAAGCGGCCTCGCAGAATTCGCACCGTTTGTTCTAGCTAACTGCCGATCACCCGAAACAAACAGAACAAGTAATTAAATATGGAGACACAAAGTCTCAAACTGAAATCCCTCGTTTTGCTATGCACTCGCGTCTACAGTCAAACTAAACACTCCATGAATTATATATATCTGGACTGGACAAAACGCGTTCGCTAAGATTTCGTTGTCATTCTCCGAACTTGAGGGGACTTGACGTCAATGCCAGTCGTGTGTTATGGCCCAACAACAGTCATAGCTGGTAATTAGTTGGATTTGGGGGGAGCTCTTAGTTAAGCCAGGGAAGTGGGAAAAGGTTTTGTTTTATGGCTTAAAGCAAGTTGTAAGACCTGCAGGTTCTTTGCTGGTTGTGTAAGGACACAAGAGGGATTGCCCAAGTCTTGCAGTTGTTAGGCAGGCATACCTTGCCCTAGGCAGCAAGATGAGTGTCATGCCTATATGTGGGAGTGTGTGTTCAAGTTATAGGGGTGTGGTGCTAGCTTGCCTTTGAGCGAGCGAGTCAAGCTGGTTTTTCTGTCGTTGTCTTGTCCAGTTAAAGCTTAGCGGGCGGACACCTTCTTTGGAATTCAGCCATATATAGATTAAGTATCACATTCCACAGACAACAAAACCCAGCTACAAAATATAAACTTCAGCTTTGTATGGACAACTAATAAATCCCTTGTCCTACTATCCAATGTCAAGGTAAAAAATATTGGATATATACCGCTTCGATGGATGAACTCAACACGCACCTGGTACATAAGCGAATGAGCGGGTTTCTAACACAGTCTGCAACATCCGGGTGAAGATACCAGTCAGTTCGCTCTAACAGTTCCTGTAGTAAAAAAAATTATTCTCAGCGCACAGGTTCCAACAAGAACCTAGAATGAGTCTAGAATGTATAAGGAAAAGGCGAGAACGATCCAAAAAAGATACTCAAGGTAATCAAGCACTGCGAAATTCGGCTAGATTGCAGAATATCCGGCCCACAAAATATCTAACTTAAAAAACTGTCCCCGCAGTGCCGCAGTCGTGTTCAGTAATGCTGCTCCCGCAGTCCTGCAGTCGTGTTCAGTAATGTTGCTCCCGCAGTCCTGCAGTCGTGTTCAGTAATGCTGCTCCCGCAGTGCCGCAGTCGTGTTCAGTAATGCTGCTCCCGCAGTGCCGCAGTCGTGTTCAGTAATGCTGCTCCCGCAGTGCCGCAGTCGTGTTCAGTAATGCTGCTCCCGCAGTGCCGCAGTCGTGTTCAGTAATGCTGCTCCCGCAGTCCTGCAGTCGTGTTCAGTACTGTTGCTCCCGCAGTCCTGCAGTCGTGTTCAGTAATGCTGCTCCCGCAGTGCCGCAGTCGTGTTCAGTAATGCTGCTCCCGCAGTGCCGCAGTCGTGTTCAGTAATGCTGCTCCCGCAGTGCCGCAGTCGTGTTCAGTAATGCTGCTCCCGCAGTGCCGCAGTCGTGTTCAGCAATGTTGCTCCCGCAGTGCCGCAGTCGTATTCAGTAATGCTGCTCCCGCAGTGTCGCAGTCGTGTTCCGTAATGATGCTCCCGCAGTGCCGCAGTCGTGTTCATTAATGTTGCTCCCGCAGTGTCGCAGTCGTGTTCAGTAATGGTGCTCCCGCAGTGCCGCAGTCGTGTTCAGTAATGTTGCTCCCGCAGTGCTGCAGTTGTGTTCAGTAATGCTGCTCCCGCAGTGCTGCAGTCGTGTTCAGTAATGCTGCTCCCGCAGTGTCGTAGTCGTGTTCAGTAATGCTGCTCCTGCAGTGGCGCAGTCGTATTCAGTAATGTTGCTCCCGCAGTGGCGCAGTCGTATTCAGTAATGTTGCTCCCGCAGTGTCGCAGTCGTGTTCAGTAATGCTGCTCCCGCAGTGCCGCAGTCGTGTTCAGTAATGCTGCTCCCGCAGTCCTGCAGTCCCGTAGTATACAATGTGGCACTGCAGTAGAAACTGAAGTCTTACTCACTTACACTTCATTTTTCATCGAGTACGGCACTGCGGCACTGAGGTAGCAGTCGTTCAACTATCTCAAACTTCATTATTTATCGATTATGGCGCTGCGGTACTGGGGTAGCAGTCGTTCAACAAACTTAATTGTTATATACCTAGACTTTCACTCAATAAAACGAGTACTGTGATTGGTTGATTCTTGGTCACGTGTCCCTGATCAAATTCAAATGTATCCAGACCGGGATACAATTGCGCAGTTGTTGCCCGCGCGCCAGTTGTGTCGTCTTTGTTTTGTTATTTTTTTGCTGTATGATTCTAACTAGATAACAAAGCACTTAATGCATGGTCCCTCGGAAAAATAGTTAGTTTTGTTTTCCCAAGAGTTCAGGACTCTCAGGAAAACAAAACTAACTGTTTCCCTCGGGACTATACATTAAGTGTATATTATACAATTTTCTTTGGTCACTGAAGGACCGCAGGAACAGGAGATATCTGCCGTTCAAAGTGGGCCGGGTATTCTGCAATCGCTCCCGAAGTTCAAATCGTCAACTACATTTTCATCCGCAGTGCAAACAAATGGTCTAATTCACACAACTAACAATCCTTGAACCCAGCAAGCACGTTTGCAGGATGTTCGTCGCATGAACCTAGTTTAATGGCCTTGCTCCCAGGAGTCTCCTATAGCTCAGTGGTAGAGTGTCTGAACTAGTTTTCTATACTTTCAAGTCCTAACAGTATGCAGGATGTTTGTACCATGAACCTAGTTTAATGACCTTGCTCCCACGAGTCTCCTATAGCTCAGTGGTAGAGCGTCTGAACTAGTTTTCTATACTTTCAAGTCCTAACAGTATGCAGGATGTTTGTACCATGAACCTAGTTTAATGACCTTGCTCCCACGAGTCTTCTATAGCTCAGTGGTAGAGCGTCTGAACTAGTTTTCTATACTTTCAAGTCCTAACAGTATGCAGGATGTTTGTACCATGAACCTAGTTCAATGGCCTTGCTCCCACGAGTCTCCTATAGCTCAGTGGTAGAGCGTCCGCACTAGTAATCGGAAGGTCGTAGGTCCGTCTTCTATTAGGAGAACTCGAATTTCTTTTTTTGAATTTGGTACGTTATTTGACAAACTTAATATTGAAATTATGCCTGGAGGCACAGTAGTGTAGTGGTTAGCGTGTCAGACTTCCGAGCAGAAGGTTCGGAGTTCGAACCCTGGTGCTGGCACTGTGTTGTTTCCTTAGACAAGAAACTTAACTCCACACTCTCCATCTCCACCCAAGTGTATAAATGGGTACCGGCGATACAATGCTGGGGGTGACCATGCGATGGACTAGCATCCCAACCAGGGGGGAGTAATAGTACTCCCAGGTACTTCGTGCTATTGAAACCGGGATAAGCTGGGCCTCCTGTGGCACTAGTGGGTCTCCTGTGGTACCTGTTATGTAATACTGAGGGTAACCCTGCGAAGGTCTAGCATCCCATCCAGGGGGGAGTAATAGTACTCCTAGGTGCTTCATGCTATTGAAACCGGGAAAAGCTCCGGCCGCGTGGGCCTTGAGGCTCGTGTGCGCCTTTATCTTTATGCCTCGAACCCTGATATTTTAAGCTATCGCGCTTTCCGTTAGTGAGCGGCAGGAAAAGGTATCGAATAAACAACTTTAGCAGTTGCCAGATACAAGTCTTAAATGCACCCACCTTAAACAACACCAGTGGAGAGGCCTCCGAGTTTAGCAGCATATGAATAATACTTTGCTCTTCATCTTCTAGAAGAAGGCCTTGATCTATTCCGTTTTTAAAACAGGAAAACGAAAAAAAAAGAGAACATACAATTCAGAGGAATTTCAGCTCCCTTGAAAGTTTTAGAAACGGTTGGGTAAATAGTTTATTAACCGACAACACTTGGGAAGCTCTGGTAGCCATTATGATTTTGAGAAGGTCTCTTTGCAAAGGAGGAAGCCAGTCAAGGTTGCTTCACTAGAAGGCTGTCAGAAATATAATAGAAAAAACAAACAAAGAAAAAGGAAAGGACGTTAAGGTCAATTTTACATTTCGCACAGAAAAGCGGTATTTTCTGTTGCAGAAATCCAAAGTTTATCAGCATCATGAAATCTTATAGTGCCCTTTGGTAAGCTGAAGTCAATCTACCTCAACTATAAGCGCATTTGTGGTAAGACGTCACGTTCTACTGTACCTCGACTGTCAACAGCTTGGTTTAACTGCAGTTTTAGCCACTGCTTAAACCCAGGGACGGGAGACAGAGTGGAGTACTGAGTAATATTGGGGAACTCGTGCTGTAACTCCTGTACCACGTGCTTGATCAGGAAATTGCCGAGGTCCACACCACTTAGTCCTACAGTAATGAGACGACAAAGTCAGTTGTTTCCCGCACCAGGCCCCATACAACAGAAATGGTAACGGCCAAAAATGAGACGCATTGAAGGGATGTCCCGCTGATCCCAGCTCGGTTTATCTTTGATTGCAAGAAAGATAAGCGTTTACATGTACTGTGTAATGGGAAAGTTCTTTTTTGACATCTGGGACGGATTCAATTTTGAGAAGGTGCTCTTTTCAATCTATTGTTTGGTAAAGACTGTTTTTTTTTATGGAAGCAAAATGTTACACTACGTGACATTCCACACGATGCACTTATTCTGTAGTGTTCCATATGAGGTGTTACCTTATAGTGAAATGCTGAATACTGTATGGAGTCCTACTATCAAATATTTCATTTACTCCTTTATTACATCCATTTTGAAATCACAGGTAATCCCTGCAATTTGATTGGCCCACAGCAGTGTGATTTATTCACGAATCGCTCTATCTTAGGCTCTAAATCACATCTTTTTTCAGCCAATGAGAATAAACACTAAAATAAAACAACCAATCAAATTTACAATAAAATATTGGCACTTGACTAACAAAAATCCTCCATTGCTAATTAGGACTAGTAAATTGTGCGATTTAAAACTGGATGTAACAAAGTCGTAATTGAACTTCGTGTTGTGCAATTTTGGTCTGAAATCAAACTTGTGATTTTAATCTAAAATCGAACTCGCGCGCAATGAAGTCACGCGTATGATTTCAGCCGATTTCAGCCCAAATTGCACTCCAGTCAGTTCAATTACCTTTATAAATGACTAGAAATGATTTCCTAAATGAGACCTCCACTTGTATATAAAGAACAGGCAGAATGGAAATACAATAACAAGGCTTCAGAGTTTCGTTGTTCTGTTAAATTTAATTCAAAAAGCTCTCATTGTAAACTTAAGTTGAGGAAGTGCTTTACGGCACTTTATTAAGTCACCATCATACCTTTTTGTGTTGAAGTGATGGAGTAGAAGACTGCTGTAGTTCTTTTTTCTAACTCATATTCGCACTCGTCTCTGTCAACTTCAGGTTCACTCAGTATGACCTTATAAAATCAAGAAAGGTCAAAACAACACAAGCAGCCGCGACAGAATCTATACATGACATCCTTGGAGAGCACTGGGTTTCACAACTTACATGAAGCTACAACTGTATTATTCTTTTAACTTTTACTAACTGTTGTTTGAATACTATTGTCTTAGTCAGTTCCCGATTTTCGCGTAATTAAAGTGACGTAAAAATTAGTACCGATAAGGTACACAACTGAGGTATTTTAAAGGCAAGATATTGCATGCAGTTGCATCACAATTAATGGGAACAACTAAATTCTACATGTATATACTAACTAGAAAACATGACTGGTGAAATTTGCACCTGCATAGCCATGAAATACTCTTTTACATTGCAACGAACTCAACCGGGACCACAAACAGTTGAAACTGAAATCAACGGTTCTTGTTGTTGATTGGCTAATGAAGTATTGAAGTCAGACTTCTTTGTTGTGACTGTTTTTTGATTGGCTAACGAACTATCGAAGTCAGACGCCTTTGTTGTATACGTGACCTGTGATTGGCCGATTAATGTTGGATGGCCACGGCCGAGTTCGTTGCACTGTAATAATGAGCAAAGAGTGGGAGGTAAGTAATTCATGATTTGCCGTATTAACCTAAGGCTTTAAGTTAAACGAATGAAACATTAAAACTACTGTGACAGTACTATTCATGCTGTGCATTCCAGGGTTTAACAATTAAAATTAGAGTATGAAGTTTGATCAAAATACAACTTCTCACAAACTCAATAATTACAGATTAAAAGAAAACAGATGATGTGAATTTTTTAAGTTGTTATTACAACAAAATTAATTCTCTACATGAAAGACCAAGTATGGCAGTTATTATTAAGGAGAATTACTGCCTGGATCATGGAATTGGAAGGGTTAATATTATACATCATACTATGTATACATGTAGTTCACTATGACAGGAAATTTCTACAATTTGGAGGATGACACTCCAAGCTTGCTAGCCAATAAGTACACAGCAGTAGTATTACATGAACCCAAACATTTTCTACCTGAATGTTGTTGGCAATTTCATATTCCAAAGCAGTATGTAGGACCACAATAGGTTCTCCAGGCATGGAGCGATGGGTGTACATGTAACATCTTCTGTCTGGGGCAAGACGTCGCTTCAAATCTTCCCAACCATACATAGAATGTACAGCTTCATATCTTTTTATCTGTTGGAATTATTACCAAAAAAAGAATGATTTTGCAAAATTCACATTTTTGAGTATCTGTTACTTTCAAACTTGTTTGTCTTTTTTACTGTGGCAGCCTCATTTTGGTACATGTATCTGAAGTACTTTGCTCTATCACCAACAGGAAATCACAAACGAAACCAAAATTTCAGACAATATTACGAAAACGTTTGAAAGTATACGTAATATGCAATTTAATTTTATCAATGCAATTTTACATTTTTTGGTTGATATCAAAAAAATGTTCTTCAAAACATCATTTCACTTCCATCCACATCCAATATACACTAGATTTCAGTGAATTCCGTTGGAGCTCATAAGAAACCCTGTCTAGTGCACTTCGAAATTGATGTGTACCAGTCTAATACAGGGTGACACATAAATAAAACTGTAGAAGTGATCTGCACTCATAGTTTTTTTTTAAACAAAAATGCTTAAAACAGATCTAAAAAAGTAGAATAGTCTCTAATTTTCGACCGCCTTCTACGGTCTTCTACAGAGAATGATGATTTCGCGCCATTCACAGAATTTTAATACGCTGGGATGTTATTGTTCGTTGCCCCCTAGGGAGCCAATCAGTGACGCGTAAACCCTTGGGAAGGGTGTTCGTTCATTTACAGAGTTTTTCTCTAGGAAAGAGTGTAAGGATTTCAGAAACACTCTTTTGTTCTTGCTGCTCACACCTGTTTCAAGAATGTTGGCGTAACTAGGATGTATATCGTGGCCAGATTCCGCATGTTGTTTAATTGCTGAATTGACATTTCCATTGGTTCCGGGCTTGTGTTCAGCCCCCTGAGATTTCCAATTTCTTCTGCTTTCCCCGACATATGTGAAAGAACATGTCCTACAGGTTTTTTCCTTCGGGGGGAGGGTGCGGCTACACGTAGGCTATCGGTCCATTAGAGTCTTAACGACAGCTCTCTTGCTTTGCGCTGGGCTGTGTGAATGTAAGTCTAAATACTTGCTTGCATGTGTGGCCTTGCGGTATACAGCCAGTTCGATCTTACCATCCTCATTAATTGTGTTGATAGTGTCCAAGAAGGCTATGCTGTTCTTGCCCATAGTCGTTGTAGGCATCTCTACTGTAAACTGAATATTGGCGTTTATCGAGTTTAAGTGGCTGTGAAAAACTTCAACACCGTCCCTCTTAATACAAGCGTTCGAATCGTCGACATAGCGACGCCAACACTTTGGTCTAATGGGCGAAGTTTCTAATGCTTTCTCCTCAACTTCTTGCATTACAAGCTTGGCGATCACCGCACTAACCGGGTGTCCCATGAAACACCCCGACACCTGATGGTATTGGATTCCCTCCAATACAAAATAGCTGTTGTGCAAGAGAAAAGAGAGTAGATCCAGGATTTGGCCTTTGATCAGCTGTGTGTGACCCCTCCAACCATCAGATCCCTCGAGTTTTCGCTGAATGTCTATAGCCATGTCGATTGGTATGGAGGTGAACAGTGAAACCACGTCAAAAGACACAATCAATTCGTACGGAAGCTTTAAAGGGACATGTATAAAATTCTTGAGTTCGAGTTGTTAAGTACGAGTTCGAGTTGTTAAGTACGAGTTCGAGTTGTTAAGTACGAGTTGTTAAGTGCGAGTTGTTAAGTACGAGTTGTTAAAGACGAGTTCGAGTTGCTAAGTACGAGTTGTTGAGTACGAGTTCGAGTTGTTAAGTACGAGTTGCTAAGTGCGAGTTGTTAAGTACGAGTTGTTAAGTGCGAGTTGTTAAGTACGAGTTGTTAAGTGCGAGTTGCTAAGTACGAGTTGTTAAGTACGAGTTGTTAAGTACGAGTTGTTAAGTACGAGTTGTTAAATACGAGTTCGAGTTGCTAAGTACGAGTTGCTAAGTACGAGTTGTTAAGTACGAGTTGTTAAGTACGAGTTGTTAAATACGAGTTCGAGTTGCTAAGTACGAGTTGTTAAGTACGAGTTGTTGAGTACGAGTTCGAGTTGTTAAGTACGAGTTGCTAAGTGCGAGTTGTTAAATACGAGTTCGAGTTGCTAAGTACGAGTTGTTAAGTACGAGTTGTTGAGTACGAGTTCGAGTTGTTAAGTACGAGTTGCTAAGTGCGAGTTGTTAAGTACGAGTTGTTAAGTGCGAGTTGTTAAGTGCGAGTTGTTAAGTACGAGTTCGAGTTGTTGAGTACGAGTTCGAGTTGAATCAGTGGTATCAAAGTGAAAGTATCGCGGGAGCAAAATCTGTTTCAAACCCCAAAGAAGTCTTTGCATGCGAGGAGGGAGCTATGGTTCTGCTTTATTTAGGCATTTTAGCGCCAGATTCGGTTGCGCCGGTTCACATTCAACAATACCCGTTTCTTTCAAGCAAACAGCAGCTGGACTTGACGAATCCTTGCGATTTTCTCCAGGACTTTTGGTATTGTTATTGTTTTTATTTACAAATGAAATATTTTCCGTGGCTATTAAGCTTAGCGAACCACCGCAAGAGAATAAAAACAACCATATGTTATATAAAGGAATAACTTGCACTAGTAACTGGGAAAACTTCGCGAAATATGGTCAATCATACCTAATTATTATTTTTAGTCCAAGGATCTTTATTACAATGCAAGTTAAATTAATCGAAATGAAACAGCTCGATTTCGGTCCAGTTGCGTGGTATAAAGACCGTAGAAGGCGGTCGAAAATTAGAGACAATTCTACTTATTTAGATAAGCTTTAAAAGCAAGCAACAAATTTTGCACTGATATTGGTTACCTGCTGGGGACTTCCCCCATAATAATAAATCCTTTATTGACTTAGCATGTTTTCATCAAAATGGCTGAATATTGGCCTCATTCGTTTTGCACCTTGCCCCATGAACACACAAAACAAAATGCGTCAATATATAAGGTAGCCACATTGACTGAACAGGCTTGGTCAAGAAAACTAGATCCTATGTACTGTTTTAAGCAAACAAAGGATACAGCATAATTACTGTTTCTGATATTCCTTTGAATAGAGGCAGAATATTTACTGTGATGTAAATGAATTTATTATATGGAGAAGAGTGTTTTACTGGGAACTAAATCACTCGCAGATTCCATACGCCACTTCATCCGGGACCCGAGTGGCGTATTTTCCGTATGTCACCTTTGTGAGTGTCGTATCGTTCAATGACGTCACGATTCTCGCCTTTTGCTTCAGTCTCCATATAATAAAAAGAACATTATATGTTGGCTCGAAGATATGAATTTTATGTTCTCGTGGCAAGAAAAATATCTCAATATTGTTCTTGCCACTCGAACATAAAATTCATATCTTCTCGCCACCGTGTAATATCCTCTATATATCCGCAGTTCAAATATATGGTCTTTCATATATTCATTTGCATCATTCTTCTCCATCTACGGGTATGTTACAAACTCACAATATGACCAGCTCTCAGTTGGCTTGATAGCTCAGTTAGTAGAGCACTGCTCCGGTATCGCAGAGGTCATGGGTTCGAATCCCGTTCAGGCCTGAGTTTTTTATCAGGCTTAAATTTCACAGCTGCTTAAGTTGTGTACATAACTGCGATGATCAATTAATGTCATTAAATATTTACTGTGTTGCCAATTAAAGCAAGATGGTGAAATTCATGTTATTTTCTTAAGCCACTTTTCATAGACTGTCAAGAATTATACTGGTATCGATGAATGAAGCAACCTCAGTCATATCTCTCAGAAGTGGCTGCAAAGTGGAAATTGACACTGTCTGTATTCTTTTTATTTGATATTAGTATAAATACTCAGGTGATTATATAAAATGGCGTGCTCTGATTGGCTCGCTATCTTAGATTATCAGCCGATAATCACCTCGATAATCACCTCGACTGCCAGTCGTTCGTGCACTTTTGATGAAATAAAATTTTTTCGTGTTGTACAATGCTTTTTCTTTTCTTTTTTGAAATAATCACCTGTGTATTTATACTAAAACGATTACTCGCCTCAGGCTCAGTGATTCTCGGTGAATATTCACCGAGAATCACTTCGTCTTCGGTGAATAATTGTTAATTGGGTATAAGTGAAGAACAGCTCCCAGAATAACCTGTCAGCCGACAAACAGCCAACAGTCGGCCGACAGAATTTGTGCACATGAACGTTTTTAACTTGTTGACCGACTGTTGGCCGACTGTCGGCCGACAGTTGGTAACATGTCGGCGATCTGTCGGTAGGCTGTTCAGGTAAGCTGTCGGTAAGTTGTCAAAGTCAAAAATATTGGTTTCTCGCTTTAATAAATACTCCAATGGAAATTGAAACACGTGTAGAGATTTTTCAAGTTTGTGGGATCAGTTTTAGAGACATCTTTCGTCGAATGAGCTTCATTCGGTGAGATTATAACAATGTGTAGTTTCTATCGTTTTAAGTCAGCTATTTTGGCTTCGATCGCGGGCAACATTTACCAAGTTAAATCTGTTGAAAGCCATCACAGATATAACAATTTCACCACCGTCGGGTATCTGTCGGCCAATTGTCGGTGATCTGTTGGCAGACTGTCGGTAATGTGTCGGTAATGTGTACATAACTGGCACAATATTGTACTCACTGGCACAAGCCATTCTCAGAGCCCCTGGTGCTATTCACCTAGTAAAAGGTGAATAGTGTTGAATATCCTGAGATGATGAGCCAATCATATTGCTCAAATGCCAAGGTTACCGAGTGGGTATATTTACTTAGATCAAATTATCTTGGAAGTGATAAGTCAATAAATAATTACTTGATTAACTTCATGGTACCTTCTCTAAAATGCTTCCGGGTGATTCCCAGGTGACTCTCTTGAGGTCCAACAAACCAACAGCAAACCACTGGACCAGAAGATTTTTTATGGATGAACTAAGAGCCTGTAACTCCTGTCTAATAACCATGTCTCGTTCATCATTTAGACTTTCCTTAGAAAAAAAAGACCTTCCTGAGAGGATGAAGATGAGATGAAGCAATCTAATTATGCAAGAGAACACAATCTTGAGTAGGACAGTAGAAGTTGGAGAGAAGAGTGTAGAGTTGTCAGGGATTGATTTAGTTGAAGATTATTACAAATCCTTTGATGAAGCCCAATTCTAAAATCATGTTGAATAATTCCACATAAATATTACTCATAAATCCTAACCTAACCCTTACACACTGATCACTTTCTGTAGGACAGTAGAAGAGTGAAGTAAACATCACAATTACTATTCAAAACTACTACTTTAGAAAACAAGTATTGTGGCCATTCAGAAAGATGAACTGAAACAGTTGTTTTGTGTCTTCCTTCAAGGTGCTTTGATTGATTTTTGCTAATTGACAGCTATGCTAGCTTGTGAATGTGGAGGCACAGTAGTGTAGTGGTTAGCGTGTTGGACTTCCGAGCAGGAGGTTTGGAGTTCAAGCCCTCGTGCTGGCACTGTGTTGTTTCCTTAGACAAGAAACTTTACTCCACACTGTCTCTCTCCACCCAGGTGTATAAATGGGTACCAGTGATATAATGCTGAGGGTGACCCTGCGATTGACTAGCATCCCATCCAGGGAGGAGTAATAATATTCGCAGGTGCTTCATGCTAGTGAAACCGGGATAAGCTTCGGCCATGTGGGCCTCCTGTGGCTCGTGTGTGCCTAGCTTGAGAATGCAGAGTTCTCTTGGCACTTGATTCTCTCCAGGCCATTTGCTGGCTAAGGTTATGCACCAGCTGGTTAACATGCCTAATAAAGGTTACTTACTAACAGGTCATTCCTCATATCTACAATGTCCTTTACACCTCCCTGAAGTTTGCTGATTTGAGACAGAAGCTGTATGTGGCCAGGCTCTAGAGCTTGACGCAGCTTTTCTTCTGCTCGTAACAGGGCTGGCACACCATTTTCCTGTTTATAAACAATAATTATATTGGTAAGCATGCAAAGTCCAGGTGTTATCAAATTAAAAACCGTATTGGTAAATTTGTTTTACAGAAGTAAGTAAACTGAAAAACTTAACTATCTGGTAAAAAATACCCTGGCCTTCTGAGTTTTTTGGAGCCCTGTTCGTTGCTTTAAACAGATGACAGTTTGGTTGTAATGTTGTAATGAAAGTTGTAACATTCTTGAGAGGAACAAAGCACTCAAGTCTTAAAATAGTTTTTCTTATTTAAATGACAGTATACACTATAAATTATTGTGAAATTCATTTGGATGTTTCCTTTATAGTTTATAATCTATGTGAAGCAAGAAGTGTCTTTCAAAAGTGGGAATGGAATAATGAATTCAGTTATTTGAATATCATCCTTTTTATGCAAATACCAATGAAATACCAGGTGAGCATTTGTACAAAAACATATCTTCACATGCTAAAAGAACATGTTATTTTGAGATGTGAAAATATCATGTTGCTATGGTAACATAATGAACTTCCCTTTAAATGTTAACGTGGAACTCCAGTATTTCATCGGTGTTGATATAATAAAATGGAATATCACATGGCTGCTCAGAGATATGAAATTTCTTTTCTCACGCTGAAAAATATTCTTACATGCTCAAAGAGATCTTTTGTATTTCTGCACAGCCAGGTAACATCCTCTATTTCATTAACTCAATAAGCAATACATACTTTAACAGTATGAAGGACAGAGGCAGACTTCATAACCTCACAATGATCCACTCCAAGATCACGTTCCAGTACAAGAAAAAAGGCCGTCTTTTCGCTCTATAAAACAATTGCACAATAGCAATCTTTGTGATTAGAACAGCTCACCTCCAACAACAGTAGGTTGACAGATAACCAACACATTGCCGACAGGTTACTGTCAAGTTACCAACAGTTGGCTAGAGGCTGATAAAACGTTACACAAACGTTTACCTGCTACTAAAATGACAAGAAACCCTTATCTTCTATACTTAAACTGAAACAATATCATTCATCAAAAGGGGTTTGAATTGCCCTATAATTCATTGTCAACTGGCATGTAATTCTATATCATGTATAGAGGGATCGGGGCAACGTTATTACTTGTGAGATGGCAGACAGGGCAACAATAGTGGAGCGAAATGTCAATTACCCTTAAGAAACAAGATTAAAGATATATCTATATGATTGTTATAAATCTTGAAGTCTCAAGAACAATTCATCAAAACCATCTGCCCAGGCAAATTTGTAAACTAATTTCTGTAGATAACATACCAATGGTAGACCTTCCACCAACGCAGTCTTCTTAACCATTCATTAATCCACCTAACGTGATATTGGTATAACCGAAATGCATCACCATAAGCCATTAAAAAATCAATGGTTTTCAGGGCCAGAGCTGATGGATTTTGATTGGGATTTAGGTCTATTTTGATCTTGATTTTCTAGTTATTTTGGCCGGGATTCGGCTCTGTATGATTCTGCGTGATTTTGTTGGACTTTCATTTGCATGGTCCCATTTTGTCAGATTTCAGGCTGAATTTTTGGGATCTTGACGGATTTTGATCTGATTTTGATTTTGTTGGATTTAATCATTTGTGGATGAGAGTGGATTGGGTTCTAGCACAGCTGGAAAAATAATTTTTTATCTTGGATTCAATCCTGCTGTGCAAGGAACCAGCATTGTACCCCTACTGAACTGTCAACAGTCGGCCAATAGTCGATTGACTGTCAGCCGCCTGTCTGTTGACAGTTGGCAGACTGTTGACCAACTGTCCGTTGACTGTTGGTGGAGATATTAAAGCTGCTCTTCACTTTTACCCCTCATCTGGTAGTTTTAGCAATCAAATCAATGACATGTAAGTTATTTTTAGGAATGATTCTTTAGCAACTTGTTCATGCCATTTGTGTCTGTATTGGTCTACCAATCAAACAGTTTTAAAAATCAGTTCATGGTCAGTAGTTTACAAGCATGAACTGGACCAACTGCTATACTTAATACAATGAATCGCTTCATGTCCATACCAATAACTTGCAACAAGCTCTTAAAAATCCAAACCTCTGTACTGTAAACTAATATATTATACTACGAAAATCACCGAACCATGGAATAGGCATAAATTTTCATATTGCTACCCCTCCCACTTTGTTTGACAGCCACACCTACTTTCTTTGATTGGTTTAAGTGTCAACATGTGAGGTAATATGAATAAGAGGTTGATGAAAACACGTTTTTAGCTTTTATCGGTTCACAAGCAAAAGGTACGAGTTTAGGTAAAGGACCAAAAGGGAAATGGGTAAACTCACCATGCCTTGGTCATGTGTGCCATTGTGAACACAGCGACTGTGGTCAAATTGTTGGAGTTCTTTGACAAAAAAGGGCGGGACATCAACTAAAAGTGAGTGTTTCAGCGATATACAAATTTGCTCCCATTCCACAGTTTGGTGATTTTAGTAATACTCAATTTCCTAAATTGAAGTACATTATCTCTCGTTATTTTCAGTAATGTTTATTTGCCTATTTTGAAGCATTGTATTTATACAGTACAAAAATTATTTGAAAATAGCTATTGTGTAAATCTTTGTGCTACATGTAGTAAAGTTGCTCACAATAAAATTGTGTGCAGTTAACATTAAATTAAAACTAAAACTGCTGGATAAGGTCTTGTTGGCTCGGGTAAGTAGATATATGTAATTCACACATATTTATTTGAGGCAGTAAATGACAGAAGACCCACGTATGCTCCAAGATCCTCCATAACTACTGCAAAAAATCCCACAATTTTCTCGTAAATATCTCACTATTGTGAAAATTATACCACCATTTTCCAAACTTACCCTGGTTTTGAGGCTACTGTAAAAGTGTCTGATCTCTTTAGCAACTGCCTTGTCAAATGAAAAGAAACGCCAGCCAGAAAGATGAGCTATCTTACAGTAGCTATATTAACAATTGTTTAGTGGATGTCTTTTTTACTACTGTAGAGTTACAAAAAGTATAGCTAGGGGTACACTGTACATGTGCAGTTGATGATCCTAGCAGTTAAGACACCAACTAGCAATGTCAAGAGGAAGATGTGCTATATGATGACACATCATTATTAGTGATGACTCTTTCATAAATACATAATCTCATTCTTATCACCTGTATTTATATTCTTTAATTGGGCCTTAGAGGGTAATACATGTCAGAAACGGTCAACAGTGCTGATGGCTGAAACAAGTTAACACAAATCCTAAAGTTTAGATTAATTAATGGACACAGTTGGTTTGAAAACTGGTTTAAAATCTATTCCTGTGGAAGCTAGCAAATTTACAAGGAGATGAGGAGTCAAGAAGACTAAATCAAATCTCTCTGAGGAAAACACAAAAAATAGTACGTTAATTAACAGTGGCAGTAAAATATAATGAACAACAGAGGTAATTGCTTTTGGCCATAAAATTGTCCATTTAAAAGAAATATATATAAAAAAACTTCTCATTAATTCCTTCATCATATTGGTCATGTTGGCTGTAAGATTTTAAGATGCTGAAAAAAAACAAAATAACAGCTAAACATGCAGGTCTATTAAATTGAAAGGACCTGTCGATTAATGATACAATTAAGTAAAGATAATTATATATCAAGTAAAAATGCTTACAGATGGCATAAGATCACCAGCAGAATCGGTCCGTTTAATCCTAACAGCTCTACTTAACAAGTCACGTATCTGAGATATTCTTTGTGATGATGTCACAGGGTCACTACCGTCTTTCGTTTCGTAGTTCTGGTCAGCCATTTTAAACAGAAGATTTAACCATCTGGATTCCACACTACGAATCTAAATTGCATGGAATGTGAAGAAAAGTTAAGAATATATAAGCTGTAAATAATATAGCAACAGCATTCTAATTTACTCTTTACAGTTTAAAAACATACAAAAGCACATGCAGTAGTCAAAGGTATATTTAGATGTACTCTTGAGTGTTGTCAAAAAGTGCCAGGGACTGGCAATATCACCAGCCACTTTTGTAGTTTTGCTGGATACAATTCACCCACAAAAAGAGAAAAAAACAAGAGGAAGTAAAGGTGTTGCCATTTGCCGGTAAAAACAAAGAATTTATCTTTGAACCAAGAATCGAATGCAAAGTGCTACAATATTATTTAAAAAAAGAAAGGCCAACGAATCAAAACAGAAATCAAATGGAAGTATTTTCATGTTGCGTTTGAATAACTCAAGCGGAATATATGTAATCCGACACACTGATTGCTCAACATCAAATGATTGCATGTACATTTACAACAGGTGCACCGCATGAAATTTGTTTTGGTATAAATGTTAAAGGGCGTAGAAGATAACAGAAAATAAGAAAGTAATCCAAAACTTACCATATGTTCAACAAGGTTGCTTTTGTTTCAGTCTTTGAGGACATTTGTACAATAAATTAGAAATAAATTTGCTGAGACAAAAAACTTAATATTTGGTGAAAATTTTAAAAATTGATTGGTCATTAACCGTTTTTAACTGGCGCTTTCTGCGCTACTTGAGCTTTCGATTTTGTGATTTGACATTACGCTTGTTTAAATAACTACTTCACATGATGATTTCCCGCGACAAAATGCAATAACTTCATACTAACGGGAAGAAGGCAACTCTTCAGTTGTTACAGCATAAATATGTCTTTTACTCATAGTAATCAGAAATTTTAAGGCTGACAGTGACTGTGTTGTAAATGATTGCGGGTTATATCATGGCAAAATAATGTACCTGTAAAGCAAAAGAGTGATGACATGCTACAAATGACCTATCTTTGATGACCCTAACATAGGGAAATTGGACTAAGAGTCTCTTAGGTCAGTGGTGTGCAGTGTAATCATTCTGAACACACTGAATTATTTTTCATTCATAAAAATGTTAATTTTCACCTTTTGGAGTTGGTTAAACTTGTGAAAATTGGCCCATGCTGACGCAATTTCACAAGGTATAAACATCCTCAAACCATTTTCCTGCCCCCTGGATCCCCAACAGGAGCTCTGCCCATGTACACCCCTGCTGGGTTCTTGGGTGGCCCCCAGACCCTTCCCCTGTGGTGAGGGGTCTTCAGCCCCCAGTGCCGTCTATTTTCTTTTATTCTCCTTTTACTAGAAATCTTTTTGACAACCCTGCTCTTTCACTGATTCATTTGTCAACTCTTTGGTCAGTATACAATAAGCTTCATAAACGTACACAAGGAGCTAATAAAATTATGGTAAGTTCTCTTTGGATTTTTTCAAACTGTTTGTATATAGGTCAAATTCCACTGTCAGAAGAACACAGAAACCAAACCTTAGCTACAGGGATTGGATCTAGGACTGCTCACTTACACTGTACCATTGAGCAACCCTTATCCCTCCCAGGGGGGGGGACTCGCATATGAAAGGGGTGGGATGCTTGTCCTCTGGCTTAGGGGTGTAAATTTCGAATTTTGGTCTCCCTTAGGGCATTCTGGTCAAAACCTCATTATATTTAGCCCTGAAGGTCTTGTTTAAGGTTGCATGCAAAGAAATATAAATGTATTTATTTAACATTTATATTCTTAATCCGTTTTATTTACTCAATTTATAAAATCAACGTTTTCAATAACATCAATACCTAAACAAGCACTTTCACACTGTCTCTTTTAGGGGTCAAACAACATTGGGCCATGCTGAGAACAGTCTCCTTTAGGGGTTTAATTCAAAATTGACCACAAGCATCCCCACCCCTTTCAATAAATGTGAGGTTCCCCCGTCCCCCAGGCCACATATCAAGTTACAAAGCTATTGCAGTTTCATTTTGCCATATGGCACCTACAGTAATAAGGATAATCATTATGATAACTATTATTCATTACCACAACACTTGACGCAGCAAATTTTTGCACTGAACCACTGGAAATGCATTGCCTGCACACTGCAACCTGATTCCAGATGTCAGTTCTTGGAAAGATCCTACAATATCAAGGACATTTAAGGAATCACTATACTGTGCATTTGTACAAGAGAAAGCCACTGGTATTTATAAGCAATAAATGTGTCACTGAAAATTGCACGACGTCTAGGTGACAGCATGTTGGCCAAGTTCTCATTTGCTTCGTTGAGATATATAAAAAATACTAAAGAGAACGTACAAAGGCAATATGTATACAGCCATCTCAACCAAACAAGCTTAGTTGCTAAAAGATTTATGATTTCATAATTATATACTGCCATTATGTTTTGTTTCACAGGATGAAGCTGGAAACCCCAAGTGGGCAAAATCAGCCCATCTTACCCACTTGGGTAGCCAGTCAGAACTAAGGATTCACGTCATTCTGCCTGCTGGCAGATAAGAAGCAACTATTGGACAAGATCCACAGTGTAACAGACCAATAATTGTTTCAAAGTATTGAAGGCAGAGGCAACTAGTTGATCTGATAGATACTAAAAATATTTAATTACAATAGTTAACATACGGAAATCAGTAATGCATGTAATTTAATTGCCACATACAGTTCTCAGTTCACAGCAGATATGACTTTTTGCTACCAGTATTCTTTTGCTCAAACCAACAATTCTTTCAGTTAAGAACAGTATCCATCTATTTTACTTAAAACCTTCCCATTAAGTAGAAGCAACGTTTTTAACGCATACACCAGGGGTCAGTTCAATAATTATAATGCACCTATCATCTGCCATTTCCTGGGGGGGACCCCGGCCAAGGAGGGGGACTTTGTACAGGATCCTGTTGAAGTTCTTGATTTCCCCCTCCTTGAAGGGGACACAGAGTGAGCAAAGTTGAGAAATCCCCTCTCCCCAATGGGGATCATATTGAATAGCATCAAGCCACAGTAAACTTGAGAGTAAGACTACCCAGCTAAGTGACTAGAAAACAGTACTTTACTCGTTAAGAAAAATTACAATAAATTACAATTTCAAGAGTTTATTGATTCACAAGTGATGTCAACACTTCAAACATTTACACTTTATGGTTTTCAAAATTTCAACATTTTATCTTGTCAGATGGCCGCTTCATCATACAAAGTACTACTGATAGGCTTCTTTTGGCCTTTAATACACAGAGATGTTTCTCACAATACTAAAAGCCATTTGAAACAAGTATATTTACCTTGTTTTCCATGGGTTGCAGGGCTTTCAGAAACCAAACCTCCCTCATTTCCCCCACATGCAGGATAAGATGATCGTTCAAATCCCCCTATAAGTTCCCATACAAACCTGTATTTGGCCGGGGTCCACCCCCCCCCCCCCCTTCCCCAGGGGATGGCCGATGATACGTGCATAAAACTAGTAAAAACGTAGCTAAATATTGTTTTACAGTTTCAAAATAATAGCTACAGCTGCAAATTACACTTGTTAACCATCGATTTAGATTTATAAGCTCTCTGAGGGTCTGTCCTCGTGTACCGGTACACAAGGGCCGATACAAAAGACCAAATGTTCAATACATTAGAGCTAAACAATGACTCCTAAACACAGAAAATACAATGGTTATTCCCTCGTGTACCAGTAGACGAGGACAGAACCCTCTCTGACTTGTTGTCAGAGTGATTTTTCTACTCTTATTTCAATTTCAAGCAGCGACGAGAACTGTAACCGCTGCTATCTAACGTGACACCTGGCACTGTTTTGAGCCATATACTGAGGTTATCCGTCATTTTGTTACACGTTAATATGTTTTTAAAATAGCGGATTTCAAAGTGAAAGCAGACTTAACACTCTGCGAAAAAAAAAAAACAAAACAAAACACAAAAACGGGCTGAATGATTATATAGCGGCTCTCATACTTACCCGCCATTATAGCAAGACCAGAACCTTCTAAGAAACATCACAATGTTTCCAAAGTTTCCTATATGATCAGCTTGTCGAGCCCGCGATTAATGACATCAAGCAAGTTTATAGATGAACCCTTGACAGCCCTCGACGGGCATGACAAAAGTGACGCGAGGATCCCTGGAACAAATAGCCCATTTCCGAGTTGCTACATGCCTCAGTTTCATCTATAGCGAGTCCAGGTGCAAGACCATTCAAATGGAAATGATAGAGTATTCTTATGCAAATTAAACTCATTTCCATTTGAATGGTCTTGCACCTGGACTCGCTATGAAACTGAGGCATGTAGCAACTCGGAAATGGGCTATTGGTTTGGCCGTCGCCAACTGGTCGCTGTCTACCCCCGCCGCCGGGTTCACTTTTGTTACCCAGCGTGTGTGTCCATTGGCGTTCTGGCCGAGCACTTGCGAAAGTTCATCAGCGGGCAGCTGACTCGAAGGAAAAGTTTTGTAGCGAAGGCGATGGGGCTCGATGGGGCCGCAATCGACCCCAGATTTCGCTGAGAGGAAAGCTTAACATCTCTACTTTGATTCTATGGAGGGACTGGGAAAGCAGCGCAAATTTCAATTTCAATGGTTTTTTGCGCTTCGAGCGGCAGGCATTCCGGAAATCGATGTTCTGCCTTCCGCTTCTCTTAACAGTGGAAACTCTGATAATTGCTAACTCGCCGACATGGCTTCAAATCGGCCTGAGAAGCTGGCAAATGACGAAGGATACAAGAAGGAAACAAAATAAGTCAACTTTATTTTCAAACGACAATAATTTTTACCAAATCCATGGTCTTCCCATACAGACCTTTGTAATTCAAATTCAAAACGTTGTAACACAACACCACCTAATACGCCGCTGGTACGCTAGAGTCACGTTCGTGGTAGCCTCCCACGCAGACGTTCTTAGTATTCTTGGGGTTCGTCACTCTTTCCTACCCCACGAAGCGTCTGCTGAATCGAACGGCCACTTCCGTTCGTCGAGAAATTGCCTTTGTTTAAAGAGACCAATCAGCACTGACTCATTTTCACAAGTACCGCCAATCACATACTGCGAAACAATGGCATTTCAACGCCCGTGGAGATATTTCCGCGGAACGATCACCAAAAATAATTATCGTATTCCATAATTATGTTCTCATTCTATGTCTATGCATGAATGTAACTCCTAAGAAGGTTGTTGGAATAGCCCATTTCCGAGTTGCTACATGCCTCAGTTTCATAGCGAGTCCAGGTGCAAGACCATTCAAATGGAAATGAGTTTAATTTGCATAAGAATACTCTATCATTTCCATTTGAATGGTCTTGCACCTGGACTCGCTATAGATGAAACTGAGGCATGTAGCAACTCGGAAATGGGCTATTGCAGTTATCGGTCAATGTAAGTGAGAATTTCAAGAAATTTGAGCTCCGATTCAACGACTATTGTATTCAAGCGAATTATCGTGCGTTAGCGAAGGACCCATTATTATTAACAGAACGTGCCGAATACTACAAATGCCCACTTCTTGAGATTTACGCCCTCCGCTCCTCACTTCCTGACGAAGCACTCTCAGTGCTACGTTACACAGTAGAGCCAGAGATAGCAGGTGAAGATAAAAACAAACCATGGGTATGGATGGAGAAGTTTAGAACACATCAGTGTACGGGCACCACAGGCAGCTCGCTACTCTCCGACAGATTCAAATTCTGGATGTCATCCCAAACCCCTCATGAATCCATTCAAGAGTGGGAGGTCAAAGTAAGACAAGCTGGCAGCCTTTGTGGCTATGTTGAACTCAGTGATAAACTCAAAAGAGACAAATTCATTTTTGGTCTTCATAGAGACCTGATGAGAACCGAGCTACTCAAAACACATCTCAAGTCAGACAACAGAGAGAAGACCCTCAGCGATGTAGTAGCAGAAGCAAGAGCTATAGAGTCTGCCAAGCAAGCAAACAAGCTTATAGCTGACTCCTCCAAAGCAACAGAAGAAGACGTACACCGGACCGATCTGAGGCACAGTGAAATGAAGCTCAAAAGAGAACCAGGAACCTGTTTCTGGTGTGGCGATCGGAAGGGTCCCCACCCATGGAAGGTATGTCCCGCGAACGGTAGAACCTGTGCCAGTTGTGGTGGCAATGATCACTTTGCCCGCGTCTGTCTGGAAGATAGAACTCCACCACAAGACCCCAATAGCAACCGGAAGCAACAAACAAGAGGACGACAACAACCAAGGAGCGACAACCGGCGTCGCCAGTATGGTGAATCTTGTCCTCAATCAAAGATCAACACTACAGCAAACCCCTTGATGACCAGTTTGGCCATATGTATGCATAAGAAGCTGGCGTACACAACGTAGACCGGGCCAGCAACCCCGGTGCAGCGTTACTTTACCACCCTTTCGCTCTCCCCAACCGGGTCCAACTTCAAGCAAGTCAAGTTTCAGATAGATACGGCTGCAACCTGTAATACAAATCTCACTCTACATTGCGGTCTCTCCTACCTCACGCAGAAATCAATCGATCACCTTATGTCCTATACCCCTATGGAAACTCCAAACCGCGGCATCCAGTAGGCCAAGGCGAATTAGTATGCGAGAAGTCAGAGAAGTTTGAAACCGGCCTGGTCTTTCAAGTCCTGCCAGACTCAGTCATTGGTTCCAAGCCCGCACTACTCTCAGGCAGAGACAGTGAACGCCTGGTTCTCATCAAGTTACAAGCAGACAAGATCCATTCCCTCTCTACGACTGTGCTCACTAATGCGATGAGTGGAGTGCCGCCCGGGTATCGAATCTCTAATCCAAGTGAAGACGACAACGCACTTAGAACCACAGAATATCCAAACAACCCAGGACCCCAACTGACCTGTAACAAATACACTAGATTACTGTGGACCCTTGTAACCCGTCTCCCTCGCCCTCAGGCCCAATCAAAATCACCTCCAACCGCCACCTTCCTCCCCCTGGGAACCTGACGAAAGAACACATCTTGGGTGAGTACGCTAACAGTTTCACAGGATTTGGCAATCTTGGGCCCCCGGTTTATTTTCAAGTCAACGAAAATGTACATCCAGTACAGATTCCAGTTCATCGCATAACGGTAGCCAAGCGCTGTAAAGGGAAGGAAACTCTTGACAGATACGTCGAGGAAGGAATTATCGCCAAGGTGAACGAGCCAACAAGCTGGTGCTCAAACGAGCTTATTCTTGAGACTCCTAAGAAATTCAGAGTGTGCATGGACCAAACAAAGCCAAACAGTGAATAAGGCTATCCAAAGCCCAATACACCAGATGCCCACACTTAATGAGGAACTCCATCGACTCAGTACAGCAAAACGCGTCTCCCTGGTTGATGTCAAGGAGGGTTTCCTTCACATTTCCCCCAATGAAAAATCTTCGTGGTTGACAACAATGCACACGTCATACAGAAGGTATAGGTGACTCCGTCTCCCATTTAGTATTACGAGCGCCCCAGAAGAGTTCCAGATGAGGCTTACATCCGCCCTCGAAGGTGTGGATGGCATTGGTGACATACTAGTGTTTGGAGAGGGCAGCAACTTCGCAGAAGCTGAAAAAGACCACGACCGTCGACTCGTCGCGCTGATGGAACGATGCTATGAAAGAAATATCAAGTTGAATGCAAGGAAGCTTCAGTTCAAACTCAGAGAGGTCAAGTTCGTGTGTACTATAATCTCCGACAAAGGAATGAAACCAGACCCTGACAAAGCAGCAGCCATAACACAGATGCCAGCACCACAGAACAAACAGGCACTCCTTCGCTTCATCGGCGTGGTAAACTATTTATCTCCGTTTTGCGCAAACCTAAGCGCGGCGATATATCCACTGAGAATGCTCACTCAGGAAGCAGTCCCCTTCACATGGTCTTAAGCGCAAGATCAAGCCTTCAAGATAGCAAAACAGTTGATCGCATCAGCTCCAGTCCTAGCCTATTACAATCTTAACAAGCCGGTCGTCCTCCAGACAGACGCAAGTGACACTGCAGTAGGTGGAGCCCTCCTACAACAAAACGAAGAAGGTAAGCTCCAGCCTGTAGCTTTTACCTGGTCCAGCATGAGTCCCACAGAACAACTATACTCCCAAATCGAAAAAGAGTGCCTCACAATCTGCCACGCATTGTAGAAGTTTGACCAATAGTTGTTTGGAAAATCTGACATAGCGGTTTACACTGACCACCAACCAGTGAAAACGATCGTGAAGAAACCCCTGAATAAAGCGCCTGCACGTTAACAAAGAATGCTGATGAGACTGCAACGTTATCGATTCATCGTAACCTAAAAGAAAGGCCATACCCTGCACATGGCTGACCCCCTTTCCCGTGCAGCACTCCCGTAACCCTTAGCAGTCAAATTTAAGTAAGAGGTTTCGACGTATTCCGCATTGAACTCTAGTCGATGGAGAATAATAAGAACCCAGGGCTGACAGAGAACACTGAACGCCGTATGCGTGAAGAGTCAAGCCAAGATCCTACTCTGACAGCCCTGCATCAGGTCACCACACAAGGATGGCCACAAGACAAAACACAAGTCCAAGAATCACTGCGCCCCTATTGGCATTTCAGGGATGAACTGTCGGTTCCGAACGGCATAATCTACAAAGGCACACAAGTTATGGTGCCCCAGTCCATTCACAAAGAGATACTTTCGAAGATACATGCAAACCACTTCGGCGCAGAATCTAACATACGAATGGCACGTGAAGTTCGCTTCTGGGAGGGAATGAGAAAAGCTATTCGGGACACTTGTGACGCCTGCAGCATCTGCGCCCAATTTGGCAAATCAGCGCCCAAGGAACCGATGAAGTCTCTACCCATACCCTCAAGGCCATTGGAGAAAGTCAGTCAGGACGTGTGCGAACTGGAGAAAGAAGACTAACTAGTAACTATGTGCCATTTCACCGACTGGATAGAGGTCGACGAGTTAGGTGACACACACTCTGCAACTGTCGTGAAGAAGACCAAAGCACACTTCGCAAGATTTGGCGTCCCGGCCCTTAACATGCCACACATACAACGGTTCACAATTCATAGGCCGAGAGTACAAGTGATTTACAGAGGAATACGGGTTCAGACATATTACCTCCGCGCCCTACCACGCCAAAGGAAACGGTAGAGCCGAAGCGGCCGTCAAAATCGCAGAATCCATGTTGAAGAAAGTGTAACAAATCACACACTGTGTGTTATACTATCCAAGGTCATGCTCCTGTCACGCGCTTGTTTTGTTTGTATATACGTCACTTGATCCTAAATTTGATCTGTTTTATATATCGAGCACATGTAATCAACGTCGCTATGAGTGAGAACGAGAATAAATCGATAACGCGCGATCAACGACTACGTTTCTTTTTTTTCGAATTCTAACATGGCGCCCAATGTGGGGCACTAGCAACGATCCTGAGATGACAGAACAAGTTCCTCGACTGCGATCGACCCGTGCAGGGCATAAAGGTGTAATCACAAAACTCATCAGCGAATGCGAAGCGATATTGGAGAGCGAACCCACGAAACTCGACGTTAAATAACGTAATCGATTAGCGAGAAATGAAGCTGCCCTGAAGGAAAAGTTGTCAACGATTACAGATCTCGACGAAAAAATTATCGCCGTATGCGACGTTGAAGAAATACAGTAGGAGATAGAAGATGCCGAAGCCTTAAAATTTAGAATCCAGGATGCAATTGCCAACATTTCGATTTCCACAACACCGTCCCCTGAACTGAACACGTCCTTCGCGATGAAGGGAACTCCAAATCAAGTGCAGATTGCCGCCAACAAACCTTCCATTCCACCCGAATCGCCTACAAGTTCTTCGATGAGTGGAAAATCAGAATATGGTGGACCTCGACCGGCGCGCTCGAAACTACCAAAGCTTATCTTACCCAAGTTCCGAGGAGACTTCACGCAGTTCAGAACGTTCTGGGGAACTTTCGAAAGCTCCGTACACTCCAACCCCGACCTTACGAAAATCGATAAATTTAGTTATTTAGTTTCTCTGCTCGAGGGAAGTGCTTCGCGTGCTATTGCTGGCCTACCAATAACCGAAGAAAATTACGACGCCGCTATCGACATTTTGACCAAACGATATGGGAAGCCTCAACAGCTCATTTCCGCTCACATGGAGGAACTTTTAAAGATTTCGGCCTGTTCTCCGGATAAGCCGTTCCAACTGCGTTATTTTTACGAAAAGATCAGCGTCACCATAAGAGGACTAGAAGCACTTGGAGTGAAGTCCGAACAATATGGTAGCCTACTAATTCCTATCATCATGTCTAAGCTTCCCCCAGAGGTCAGAGTATATGTGGCACGTAACACATCTCAAGATGTTTGGGCGATCGAACCGTTGTTAGATTTGACACATAATGAAATCGAAGCACGAGAGATCAGCGAGAAGGTCAAAATCATGTCAGAGCGAGAGAAGAGATGCTTCGTCTATTTGAAACGGGGACACCATCAAGATCAGTACTAGTGCGACAAAAATTGCAGAGAGTGTAAACAAAGGCATCACCAGTCGATCTGCCAAGCAAGAAATTAAAGTAATCCGCCCATCAACGCCGCACCCGCAACCTCGCGTTCTTCTGTTGACCTCCCTACAAAAGAAAGATCTGATGACTCCACGACACTCGAAAACGCCAACTTATGCACCACAACTGTATCTTCCACGACTTCTGAAAGCGAAAACATCAAGAAAAGAGTTTTATTGCAGACGGCGCGCGCGATAGCAAACCAAGATGATACAAGATCTACAAGACTATTGTTTGACAATGGAAGTCAGCGAACTTACGTCTCGAACCACTTACGACCAAAATTAAGCCTGAAGTCCACTCAAACGGAACGACTTAACCTTAACACGTTCGGGGAAACAAGATACAAGAAACAAAATTGCGATGTGGCAGAATTGTCACTACGAAAGCCTGGATGTAACGACGGCTCTATAAACATTTCTGCCTTAACATTTCCAGTTATTTGCTCGCCTTTGCCAGCCAAGGTCTCTGTAAATTATCCTCATTTATATGGATTGGACCTAGCAGGCAAGCCATGCGACACGCCAGATGGCACGATTGATTTGCTGATCGGCTGCGACTATTGCTGGGCCCTCGTCAGTGACGGGTGAGACAAAGCGAGGGGAGGATGGTCCCATTGCCGTAAAAAGCAAACTAGGATGGCTTTTGTCCGGACCGATTAAAGATTCTGCAACTCGAGACGACATAACGCATTCGAATTTGATCACTGAAGCACAAGAGTCACTATTACTGGGAAATGAAGATGATGCCCTTGTCAACGCTCTTAAAAGCTTTTGGGAGGTTGAGTCAATCGGTATTAAGGACCTGCCCAGTGAAGACCTTCGTGAAGAAACCTTTGCAATAGATGTGAAACAAAATGCCAATCGCTATGAAGTTAAGATGCCGTGGAAAAGGGACTGCATAACGTCCTCTGACAATTATCAGCTGAGCGAATCGCGACTGAGATCTTTACATCACAAGCTTCGCAAAGATCCAGAGTTATTTTCCGAATACGATAAGATTATTAAAGAGCAGTTAAAGGCAAGAATAGTCGAGAAGGCGACAAACGAAGAATTAAACAGCGAAAGAAATCCAGCTCAAGTTCACTATTTACCACATCATGCAGTCGTACGGAAAGATCGTGAGACGACAAAGGTCCGAATTGTGTACGATGGTTCAGCAAAGTCCGTCAAGCAAGGGAAATCGTTGAATGATTGTCTTGAAACAGGCCCAAACTTCATACCGCATGTTTTCGACATGTTAGCGAATTTTCGAAAGAACAACGTGGCCCTCACAGCTGATATCGAAAAGGCTTTCCTCGTGGTTGGCATTCAAGAAGAAACATCGAGATTATCTTCGCTTTTTGTGGTTTGGTGACCCACATCTCAAGAAACCTATTGTACAGTACAGATTCACTCGACTTGTGTTTGGCTTACGACTTTCGCCCTCTATTTTAGGAGCGACAATTTTGCACCACTTAAAGCTGTACAAAGAAAGTGACCTAGAGATGGCGGAGCTACTGGAAAAGTCTTTTTATGTAGACGTTCTCTTGACAGGGGAGTCAACTGAAGAAAGGGTCCACGCCATTTACCATCGAACGAAGAAAATCATGTCCGAAGGAGGATTTAATCTCAGAAAATGGAGATCCAACTCACCGAATGTACAAAGAGAGATCTCACGAACTGAAGGCAAACCAACATCCATCGACGTCCATAGAACCGCTACAAGCAAAGAAGACGACGAGTCGTACGCGAAGTCTAACACTAGTCTCTTTTCATCCTTAAGCGCTGAAGATTCGTTTGTTAAAGTATTAGGTCTGAACTGGGACACGCGCACTCACGAAATTTTCTTCAGCCTTTCTGAATCAGTGAATGCATGTGTTGTTTGTCTTCCGCTCACCAAGAGATCCGTTCTCAAGGCAACGGCAAAGATGATCCCATGGGATTCCTTACACCGCTGACGTTAGGGATGAAAATCTTGTTTCAAGAACTTTGCGTAGAGAAAACAAGTTGGGATTCCGAGTTACTGGGAAACTCACGTCGTCGGTGGAAATCTTTCCTCGCAGAGCTCAAGTTTATCGATCGCTACCGCATTCCAAGGTGCTACTTCTCAAGAAAACCTGTGGACAGTCAAGTACACGGGTTCGGAGACGCATTAGAACGCGCTTACGCCGCAGCTGTTTATATCCTAAACAGGTACAGCGATGGACTCGTCGACATTAGACTTGTCGCGTCAAAATCAAGAGTTGGTCCCATCAAGAAGCAAACAATTCCTCGATAGGAGTTATTAGGACGAAGTTGAAATCAATCGGAACAGAGTTTCGAACGGTTCTGTGGAGTGACTTAACAGTTGCGCTGGATCAAGAATGAACGACTATGGAAGCAGTACGTTGGTTTACGAGTGGATGAAATTCGCAGCTTAACCCCCCCCGGAATTATAGAGACATTGTCCCGGAGAAGTGAACCCCGCTGATCTACCCTCGCGTGGATTATCTGTAAAGGAACTTTCTGCCAAAGAAGCATGGTGGAGCAGCCCCAAGTTTTTGTATCGCCCTGAAGAGGAATAGCCGAAATCTCCTCAGACAACAACAAGAGAGGAAGAAGAAGAAATTTTACGGGAAGCCATAAAGAATGACCCGGTCATTACCCATTCACTGCTCAGCTCTTCATGTAACAACTTCGAACCGAATATTGATCAATTAATCGACATCAATCGATTTAGTGGCATGAAGAAATTAATTCGAGTAACTGCCTACGTGATCCGATTTCTCGACATAATCACGAACAAATCCAAGGAACAGACCCATTGTTTAAGGACCAATGATGTGGCGAGCGCGGAACGTTTATGGATTAAATCGGTACAAGCCTCATCGTTTGCTGACGAACGTTCCTTCCCAACCACTCGAAAAGAATCGGCCTCTGCTCCAATAAGTGTGATGCAATTTTGACTTTTCTTGGATGAAGATGGAATTAGCAGATGCAAGGGTCGAATTGACAATGCAGTGCTGTCAACTTCAAGAATCCGATTATTTTACCCGCTAAACATGCTTCCGTCATGCCAGTCTCCTAGTGAAACAGACTCACGATGTGGTCATTCGACATTGTGTTGTTTGCCGGCAATTCGTGGGAATTCCTTTTAACTCTTAGCATGCTTATTTACCGATCAATCGAGTCTCAGATGATCTGCCCTTCACCCATGTTGGATTGGATTCAAGGAAATTCAAGCAAATGCGAAAGCTGGTGATTCCGACTCCAACAAGGTCTATGTTTGCCTATTCACATGAGCCTCAACTTGTGCTGTACATCTCGAATTGACTCGCGGACTCACTGTAGTCTGACAATGCCAAATCCTTCCAATCTGCCAGCAAAGAAATTCGTAAGGCTAGCTCGCTCACCTGAAGTATGGAGTTACTTAGTGGACAATCAAATCACCTGGGATTTTATACCAGAGAGAGCGCCGTGGTGGGGAGGCTACTAGGAGAGACTCTTGAAAAGTATCAAGTCACCCCTCAGAAAGGCCATAGGACGGTAATACCTAAATTATGACGAGCTCAACACATTGTTAACTGAAGTTGAGGGTTTAATAAACGCGAGACCTTTAACCTACGTTTACGATGATGAAGAGTCAGTTTCTCACCCGTTGAGTCCATCTGATTTAATTTATGGTCGAAGAGTTTCAACTAATCCTAACAGTCAACATTTCGAAATCACAAGCACATACGACTCTTTAACCAAGAGGTTGAAACATCATCGGCATTTGCTACGCCAATTTACACGCCAATGGAGGAAGGAATACCTCACCAGTCTACGAGAACAGGCGGTAAAAGGGTCGAGAGATCACAAGTTAGAAATCAGTGTTGGAGACATTGTGATTTTGAGAAATGACTCAGTCAATCGTTGCTTTTGGAAATTGGTTGAAGTAGTTGAATTGCATCATGGACGAGATGACAAGGTGCGGGCAGCCACAATGGAAGTCACGCGTGGAACAAACAGCAATTCTATTCTGCGTCTGAGAAGACCACTCCAACACCTTATACCCATTGAAGTGAAACGCTGAGTCAAGACCAAACAAACTTTCATCATTTTCTTGTAAATAATACGAACGGAGGACGTAAATGACTTGGACGTAAATGACTTGGACGTAAACTAGGAGGAGTGTAACAAATCACACACCGTGTGTCATATTATCCAAGGCCACGCTCCTGTCACGCGCTTGTTTTATTTGTCTATACGTGACATGATCCTGAATTTGATATGTTTTATATATCGAGCACATGTAATCAACGTTACTCAGAGTGAGAACGAGAATAAATCGATAACGCGTGATCAACGACTACGAACGTTTATTTTTATTCGAATTCGAAACAGAAAGCTCAAGACTATCACAGCGCCATGTTAATGTACAGAAACACGCCACCTCAAGGACGCACCTACTCACCTGCTCAACGCATGTTTCTAAGGCGCACTAAAACCACTCTACTCACCACAGAAGCCTGTTTAGCCCAACAATGATCAACTTCAAAGTTGTCGCAGAAGAGATCGTCGAGAAAAGACATGCCAGCAAATCATGCTATGACAAGACGGCAGGAGCTGAACAAATAGCGTTCGATATTGGCAGCTATGCATATGCCAAACCATGGATTTATGGTGAAGTCATTAGGGAAGATCAACCAAGATCCTACACCACGAGGCATTACAATCCGGACAAACAAAGTCCAACTGAGACCTGCTGCCCCACCACCTCAATACCAACTCAAGCCAGTAGCACCTTCAACCGATCGCCACACAAGCGCTTTCCCAGACCCGATTGCGAAACCGGCCGTGTTGGTACAGCAACATCCCATTACCTTTAAGAATATCCCAAGTTCCCCCGTGGTCCAGGATCATCCCAACCACCAACAATAGAACAGCCAGACCCCAGACTATATTCTCAATTGACTGTCGAGGGAGCTAATTCACTGAACCCTAGCACCTATTATAGTGCTAATATATAGATTTAGCCAAGCCTAAAAGCGGGGCTCCCGTTAGTACTTTCATTTCACTTTAAACTGTAAAAGCATTCTAAAATATTGCGAAGGAATTCACAAACGTTTTTAACTATATTTAAGTGTCGAGGTCGGTTAACTTGCTATGATTTTTGTCTAAACTTTCGCCTGCCATTAGTACGGTCTTTCTACCTACAAAGTCATGGAGTATATTCTACAAAAAACACAAATTATCAATGTACTGTATTCTATTCCTGATGAAACTAACCATTCTACTTGCGTAAATGTATTTAAAAGATTTGTACACGCTACTGGGAAATGCAGGACACAACTCTTGTCATTTTCGTGTTAAAACGAACACCTCGGTAAAATAAATGTTTAATCCAAGCAGGGTGCAAAGAAAATTAATTTTACAGATTGTCCTTCGGGCAAGCTGTAACCAACATCTACCAGCCCGAAAAACATTTTTCACGAGAATGAAAAAATAATTATTAATTATTCTTTTCTTAGGGTGCGTTCGATTGGGAAATCCGGATTTAGATTTTCAAAATCTAAACCCGGATTTCCCAATCGAACGCGAAATCCGAAAACGGATTTTACCTCCGAGAAATCCGTCCTCAGGGTGGATTTCAATTAAGAAATCTAAATCCGGATTTCCCAATCGAACGCACCCTAAATTACATTGTAAGTTTAAAAAATTTCTGCCTTCATTTATTCACTACAATCAGCTATAGTTACTTAACAAAAGAAATAAATAACCGTAAAAGTGTGAACTATAAGTAGACCTGGTCCAACGCAACACGTGAATGACTTACATACATTTGAGACATTTTACAATTTAGAAGAACATTTTTTACGAAAACAACGGCGTTGAAACCAAAGTTCTCAATCGACACACTAAATGACAACGTCGACAACGCGAAAAGCTGCCAGTGAAAGCGCTACATTCTGCAATTTGCCGCCAAGAGAAAATTCCCGCGGGAGTATTTCTTAGCCGTCGACAGGGGAGATGTTTACATGATTAAAGGACATAAAAATTTGAAATCTTTCATCAGTTTGCTTCTCATTCAAAAGTAGTGCATTCAGAAGATCATTTTTCTGAAGAAGGTTTGTTTAGAAGTCGGTTTTCCAAGTCAAGTGTCAAGTTTAAGGGAAAGTGGAAAGTGCGAGTGCTGAGTCACGCATCAGTGAGCAAATATTATGTAGACAAAACTTATGCAAATTCGTCGTCCATAGCACGGAGTCTTTCCGCTTCTCGGCTTTCTTCGCTACAATTTTGTCTGTTTTCCACAGCACGGAGTCTTTCCGCTTCTCGGCTTTCTTCGCTAAAATTTTGTCTGTTTTCCACAGCACGAAGTCTTTCCGCTTCTCGGCATTCTTCGCTACAATTTTGTCTGTTTTCCACAGCACGGAATCTTTCCGCTTCTCGGCGTTCTTCGTTAACATTTTGTCTATTTTCTCGAGCCCGGACTCTTTCTGCTTGTCGGCGTTCTTCGCTATAATTTCGTCTCCTTTCTCTTTCCCGAGCGCGCCTTCTTTCAGTTGGCGATCTACTTCGCTCATTCTTCCTCAGTTAATTCGTGTTCTCTTTCCCGTTGCTCTTCACCTGAACCCTGTGTTCTGCAAATTATATTTTCTCTGCTATTGTTTGTTGACATAGCAATAGAAATTGTTTCGTTTATCCTTTAGTAAAACTTTAACAGTGAAGAGTAGTAATATTGTGTCTCAAAAAGACAATGAACTGAAAATTTCTTTTCAGTCGTCAACGCAATTTCCCGCCAAAAATACGCGGGCTACCAGAACAGCTTCCAAATAAATCACGTCACCTCGATGAGTTGACACATGAGCCCACAATATGGTCATGTGATGCTGGTCAGTGGCTATCCCGTTTTGACAGCTGTCCATTGACCATATTGTGAATGTCCAATATAAAAGATGTGGATTTGCCAAGACAAGCCTGAGATACCCCTCCCTTCCTTTTGATAGTCTCCCCTACCCTACCCGTACAATCTGTAGACGCGTACGTACGTACGGACGTACGTACGTACGTATGTACGTACGTGCGTGCGCTCGGTCAGTCACGTGACAACCAAATGAAAACAGGTTGACCATATTCCATGAGTATGGAGCCCCGCTATAATGTCGTTTGCTATAATTTATGATTTCGTAAAACTCCCCCCCCCCTTCCTTTTTTCCCAAAAGAGGGAGATGTTGGTCAGCGGTCTTGAACTTAAACAAATCATGTGTCGGTGAAAAAAAACCCAAAATACTCAATCTTCCTGCGAAACGTCGCTGAAAGCGCCCATACGTCGCCATTTTGAAAACGATCTTCAACCAAGTGCTGTCTAATTAAACAACAGAGTGTTCCTATCGAGGAACTGTCGTAAGGTAAAGTTCCAGGGAGTGCTCATCGATAAAAAGTTAATCTGGAAATATCATATCGATTATATTGCGTCTAAAATCAAGAGAGTTGTTGAAATTATTGCACGATTAGGGCACTCCGCCCTTTAAAATACGTTAATCCAAATTTACCGTTCTTTGGTTTTCCCATGTACATACCGGCTATGAACTTGCTGCCTGGGGCTTGAAGCTGCAAAGGTTTACTTGACGAAGATCTTTATCTTATAAAAACGAGCTCTTCGGCTAATTAGTTCTTTGTTGATAATAGATCTCATGCTTTTCCTTTGTTTGTCTCCACTAATGTTTTGCCCCTATGTATGCTTTATTTTGAAACAGTATATGTTCTCTTATGCACGACATATCGACCAATTCAGCACTTTAAAATGTCTGTGATCTTCAGTTTAATTTTACCTGTTCATCCGACGTTCATTCATATAACATCAGATTTTCTGATGCTGGTAACTTATATGTTAATAAATCAAGACTGATGAGTATTCGACTTAATTCGATTCTAATTTTCGGAACTAAGTTTATGGAAATGCCTGAGCCTGACTTGCGCAAACTTAGAAAAAACATTTCAAAAACAAAATTCACCAATTTTTACTTGCGGTGCTTGGTAATGAGGATGATTAAGTTGATGTCTCGACGTTAATCCTAAAAATTACCAATTATTATTAATTTCATGTCCTCTTATATGTTATTGCTCTATCTATGTAAATGCTAGTTACGTGTATAACTATTTACTCGTGATTTCTTAACCTGATTTAGTATTAATCTATTTTGCTAAATTTGATTGTAAGTTACACAGCCCGCCTCGATAATTAGCCTTGAAGGTGTCAAGCGCTTCGAAAAAATCTAGGAAGAGGCCATATGTATAACAATAAAATAATAATAATAATGAACTATATTTGAGTGTCAACTGTATTTAGCACTGACGTACTATTTGGCGACACTGTAAAGCGCAAATGAAATCGTATTAAATTAAAAAAAAGCAAATCAAATGTTGGTTTTTTTGAAGAGGGAAAACCGGAGTACCAGGAGCAAAACCTCTCGGAGCAGAGTAGAGAACCAACAAACTCAGCCCACTAACGACGCCGGGGTCGGGAATCGAACCGGCCAGGCCGCACTGGTGGACGGCGAGCGCCCTCCTCACTGCGCCAACCCTGCGCCAACCCTGCGCCAACCCTGCTCCCACATGTTATAAGGTTGTTATCAATTGTAGTTTTAAGACTTATTGTTGGGATAGTTTCTAAAGAAACTGGTGCTGCGTCGGTGGGAAGTTGAAACACAAGAAAAAATGGGTAGATCAAACGAGTTGATTAAGTAAGTTATACCACCGTAAGGTAAAAGGGAGGTGCTGACGTTTGAGCGTTAGCCCTTCGTCGGAAGGGCTAACGCTCGAAACGTCCGTATGTACATATTGTGTATATTATGGGTTTGAATCCCCTTCAGGCCTGAGTTTTTTCAGCTGTACATAACTGCGATGATCAGTTAATGTCATTACATATTACTCCGCAGTTCAAATATAATGGTCTTTCATAATTATATTAATTTGAATAATACATCTTGTGTTTGCTTTTGATTGACTTTAAGAGCCTTTGTGTTAGCTACGGTTTGGTGAGTTGTTTCATCTTCGAATTGGTTGCTATTTTTAAAGACGCATGCTTATTGGCAACTTCTTTGATCTTCCTCATCATACCTTGGTCATCTCGTGAAGATCAATTAAAGTGGAGCATATTTCTGGCCAACTGATTTGATTAGTATCTGCCAAATATTCTTCTGTATAAAACTCACTAAAACCTCTCTAACACGCTCGTTGTTTATTTCTAGAGGTCATTGCATTGGACAGAAGACACAGAGGTGATCAGATATATCAGCTAAAACAATACCAGGAACAGTGTTTTGAATGGGGGTATTCGTATCGATGGGGCCAATTAAGGCGGAGAAATGGGGCGCAGCCCTGCGAAAAAGCCTCTAAAGATGGACCCTTGCAGACCTTTCTGAAATCGTGCACCATATAGAGAAATGGTGAATAATTCTGTTTCGGGTTTAGCAGAGGTTCAGTGCTCGACTTAAATGGAATCTTTCGAGACCTTTTTCGCAAAATAATCTCCACCTAACAGAGTTTTTAAGAACCCAGCTCAACAGAAACTGCATGTTTTTTATTGACTTACACAACAGGTAATTGCCTGCCTGAACCAATAAGTATTCTCCGAGAACGGTGAACCAGGGCAATTTCTTGTCGCTATCGTGAAAGAGCGGAGCTTATACGGATTTGAGTCAACTCAGAAAGAAAAGAAAGAAAAAAAGTAAGAGACGTCTGCTACATTTGTGAAGTTCTCAGAACATGGTATATTTTGAGGCTGGAAAATTTGTAAAAGGTTTATTCTTCGGCACTGCCAAAAGCAAATGCGGATAAAGCAAATCCGAGTTTTCCTGCTAGTAGACGAACCTACGACTTTCCGATCAGTGTTCGGACGCTGTACCACTGAGCTATAGGAGACTCGTGGGAGCAAGGCCGTCGGATAAACCTCCTGCAGCAGTGCTAGGCCGTGATTTGAATGTCAAAGTGAAAGATTTTTGAAATAATGAAGATGGTAGATTTTGGGCCGGGAGAGTAAGTGAAAGTCAAGTTGTTTGTTGGAGCAAAATAATTGCGAAAATACTAAAATCAACTTTATTTTTGTAAATGATGAGACAATTCTGTAAGCTAGGTTGTTGGTGAATGGGACAGAGCCAGGTGATTTAGTGAAGCATCGTAGTTAGTTGGGCATGAATCGTGTACTGAACTAAAGACAATTTAGGTGACTTGTGTTGGATACCATTTGGAAGAATTCAGTAAGGTTTAGCATTGACAAATAACAGACCTGTTCGTCAGTAACAAATCACGATATTCAATTCAACCCATTGACTTCTGCTGATAACGTTAACTGACCCCAGTCACCTTTAATAAGTTTATCATTCCAGAATCTTAAAAATTATCACTCGCTAATTTATCAAAGCATTTCAGATTGGGACTGCTAAGAAATTTAAAGTACCCAATTTCTTTCGTTGTTGTTGACCACTGTCTGCGATCTACTGTCCATGGGGCGCCGTCTTAATAATAATCGATTTTGTTTCCACTGGTTATTTGATAAAATCCTACCGTGCAAACAACGTCGCCATTTTCATCTGCTATATATTTAGGATTTCGAAGTATCGTAAAAAAACGTGTGATTCAGAACATACCTTAAGGAATATAACATTACTAATATATGCAGCTGACTAGGTTTTAAACACGAATTCAAGCTATAAATAATTTACTGTAGGTCCGACCTCCGTTGCATCTCAACTGAGTCATTGCCCATTTAGGAGAGCCTCCGCTTCGCGGGAAATATACCTAAATGGCTGTTTTGTTTGAGCTTAAACGTGAGCAGATGTGTCAAGTTTTCTCGGGTTCTTGATGTTTCAAATGTGTTTGATTTTCTTAAATGTCGCAGGTCCGGCTGTCGAAAGCATGATTTAACGTGGCGACATCCATACGAGTTTAAGGCAAGACACGGATGACGATGTCGACCAGGACGGCTCTAAACAATACCGTTAATAAACTACACGTGCAGTCTGCTAGTATTTGAAGGAAATATGGAAAGAAAACACGACAAACTCGCCCGCATTAGTAACGAGGAACAACAAATTCCAAATTCTTCGTTTTTTTAATTACTAGTGTCGTCCTCTGCCCGGGGGGGTACTCTAGGAATTTCTGGGTGGGGATGTGCCGCTGGGACCCTGGAACCCTTAACCTATACCAGAGCTAATTCAGCTAAATTTTGCTACCCTATACTGGAGTAAACTCCCCAAATCCCCCTATCCTAGAGTAGCTGTTTCCCTAGTCTAGATAAAATCTTAAGCCAATTGATCAGTTTCCTGAAAAATGATACCTTATTCTAGACCCAAATGTTCTGATTTATATACCCTATCCTAGAGTAAACTGCTTGAAAACCATACCCTTCACAGCGGCACATACCTACATAGCCCATATATGGCAGTACCCCCCCCCCCCACCGGGGTCCTCTGCTTTCTCTGATTCGTTGTGTTTCCTTAATCTTCTTTCTGTTGCCGTGAGTCGCGTCTTTCAGTTTGCAGTTTGTATTTTGGGTTTCACTTCTGCTTCTTGTGTGACTTTGTGAAAGGAGATAGCGTTCAATCGTGTTGTGAATCAAGTTTTTCTTTTCCCACTCCGAATGCAAAGGTCATACCCATGGCTAACCCCAAACGCGGTAAATTCGCGATTCCCTGGGTAAAGGTTTATCATCTTACATCCCGAGGCCCGAAATAAGCGAAATATGTCCAGATACCAAGTTTATTTTCGACTGTAAATTCGATAGTTGACCTCTACATTGTAATCACTGTCACTTAAGTAACCATTAAGATAGGGCGTACCAAAGTATGTTAGATATTTGGTTGTAGCGAAAATGCATAATCAGATAAGTTGTCTGGAAAATGTACTATCATCAGCAGAGCAGAGTAGTGCAAGACCATACAAGGGCGGTGTTCACGAATCTGTCTTTCTCCATGGGATATTACGTAAAGCGGGGTTATCTTTCGTGAGGTCGCTATTATTTTTAAAGTAATTTCTTCTAGTAAAAGCGACTGTCTAGACCATTTTTCGGTATCCAACCGCAGGGGTAAACATTTTAAATACGTAATTAGGATATAATGAACCACAATAAAAAAATTTGTGGGAAATGCAACTTTCGTTGTTTTCTTTCGATAATCGGTTTACTTGAAACTCTTGGAGTGTCACTGGATTTCAAAGGATTAAAATCACAATATTGAAATATTTCCTGCTCCAGTTAAAAGGAAAAAAACATTCAAAGAACGATCTGTACGAGTTTAACACCCAAGACATATTATTCTCTCCAGGATGGCTCATTTTCAAACATTCCAAAGACGGAAAATCATACGAAGAAATAACTTTTCTTTGATCACGTTCTCGGGGCAAACACTTGAGCAGCTAATAAAAATATTTAATGGAAGAGACCTTGTAAATTTAAGTGTGACATTTTTAAAAGAGTGCTTTTAATCTCTTTTAAAATATTTTAGTCACTTTGTTGGGCGTAGTAAATCAGGAAAATCCTATTAATTAGGAATGAAACCATCGCCTTTCCTATGAATTAATTACTGTATCCGTCTCACACTGTGTGGGGTACAATTTGTTGGAATCACTTCATTCAATCTTGAAGAAGCCTGCTTATTCGGACAAGCGCAAGAAAACCTTTGATGTCTACCGAACACAAGTATGTGTTGGAAGGACGCAACAAGACACTTATTAAGGATTGCCAAATAGAAACTGGGGAACAATAACATCCCCCGTGTTGCTTTGCAACCCAGCTGGGTAGAGATCACTCGAGTAAAAAACCAAAGCAATCCAACAGTTGTAAACTCGGCTCTTCACAGCTGCGTTGTGAAGCTGATAGTACTGTACTGACACGAAGAAGTGCGGCATCTTTTGATATAGAGTGTATATTACGGATGGTCCAATTGAGTGGCCTATATACGGCACTGTAGGTCATCTTGGAGGATATACTAGGTTTATTATCCCACAAGTGGCTGTTTGGTGTAATGTTAAATCCTTTTAAAATTTGAAGCCCACGAAGCACTCGTCTGAGAACTAGCAATGGGTATTCCCTTTATGTAGGTTTTTTATTGTCGACGTGTTTGTCGTGTCACTCTGCGGTCAAACTGTGATCTCGTTATTCGGGAAACAGTATCTTAGTTTTCTTCCTAGGATTTCACTGCTAGCAACTTTACATTACAAGCCTTTCAAGACAAGTGTTATAGCCTTCTCAATTTAAATCGCATCGGCAACAGAAGATGACCACCTCCCATTTAATGGTAATCACTTCTTGTGATTCAGTCTTACTATGTTCTTTTCTTGCTGAATTGGCTTCACTCAATTGATAAAGAACAATTCATTGGTCTGTTACCAACTAATCTGTGTTTATTCCAGGCAATCTTCTTTATCCTGTGTTCGTGGTTTTTAATCTTCCCAGACGATGCCCTGTCGTACAGATCAAATACAAACAACAGAAAACCAAACTTGCTCAATGCAAGCAGCAACTCAAGCGAAAGTTCTGGTTTGCTTAGGAAACATGTTGGCCGTCACAGAAACCGACCATCTGTGCATACAAGGGGAAACTTTGGACAAATTGAACTTACCCGAACTCCTACAAACACAAAGTTAATTCGGCTTTTTTGCCGAGTTGGTTTCTTTCTTCACGTCAGCGAAAATGGGACAGTTTCAGGCTCGACTGACCAAAACAGTAACTACGGTAAGAATGTTTCCTTTTTCTCGCTAGTACCTTTGGCTTGACAGAACCAAGGAGTATAATGGCATAAGAATTCCAACTTTGCAGTTCATAGTGCACCTATTTACTGACTGTAAAGTTCATTTTGATCGCTAACACTGGATTACGTCTAAGTTTACTGCGTTTTTGAAAGTTAGTTCGTTAGCTATTGACATTTACTCATTGCCAACTTTAATAGCTAACTGCAACCATGCTCGTGCGGACAGATTTGTTATCAACACCAGTCAGAATGACAATTGTTTCTTTAATCCGATTTTTCTCATCATCCTCACCATATCTGTGTGTGGCCGCCGACCCATTTGCCAATTGCCCAAAATTTCGTTCCTTGTAAATGTTCTGCGTTGGAATCAAGCATTAAATGCGTGATTAATTGTACAGTAAACGTATTCTTCAAAGACAATTCAGCAAGTAGAATTTTGGCTCTCTTTTGGTATCTCAATTTAACAAGGGCATATGGCTTCTGTAGCTTACCGCTGCCTCTTCTACAGACCTTTCAATTTTACCCCCAGGCCTCCCCCCAGGCAGGAGAGTTTTACACACGTAAAATTGAAGAACTACACCCTGGACCCAAGTAACCCTCGTTCAATAGATTTTGATGACGTAATTTGTTCTCTTTTTACAGTTGTTTGATCCAATATTCACAGACTGCATTGGTAATCAAACAATTCTTAGTGCAATTTGGAACGCATATGCGCAAAAGAAGTGTCCGTGACAAATAAAATAGCTCGAGCCCGTGTAGGGCTTTGCAATCTTTGAAACGTTTATGAGTGCTTAGTTATCCATATCTTTATAATATCTTAATATTTCTTATATTAAATGATACTAGATGAGTATCTGGGTGAAATCGGGCTCTTTTTTTTTTCTTAGAAACGCTAGTTATCTTTGCAACTTAGCCCATTAAAGCATATCTTGTGCTTCCTCAAAATTTGCTTCTTTGATTCGGAACATGTATTTCACGGGTTTATGAAAACTGTCTCAGTAGACTGGAATTCCGATGTTTTGTTTCTTGAGTGCACTTTATCAAGAGGAGGTTGGACACGGCGCGCAGAGCATTACGGTCATTAAAATTGAATGATTTCTTTCAGTCGATGTCCAACCGTCGTAGCGAACACATCTCGAAATGCTTTTCGTTAGTCAAGAAAATGGTTTAATAACACTTAATCATTCTGATATTTCAAACATTCTTGATCTGTGACACTATTCGGGAGTTTTCCTAGCTGGTAAAATGATTTATTACTGGTATTTGACAGGAGCCCATCACGGTAACGGGCTCCTGTATTTGATCAGAATAAGGTTTTGTTTGTCAGTTGTTCATCTGGAAGCGAAAGCGTTGCGTGACAGGATTGAAAACTCTCATTATTGACGATCTGAATAAAATAGAAGCTAAACAGCTACCATTAAAATTCAAATGTATTAGACTTAAACAGTTAAATGGCTTCAAAAAGTATTTTTTTCCAAATAACATACATGAAATTACTCGATTCTGATTGGCTGAGAGCAGTGCAGTTCAAGTGTAACACCAGTGCAAAAAGTGTAACACCAGTGCAAATTACACATCGAAATACTACAGTTTCATTTTCCGTGAGTTTATTTCTTTTGCCGTGAGGTTATTTCTTTTGCCTTGAGTCTTTTACATTTGAGGTTCAGAGTTAATTATGCAAAAGTATCCACTCGTCCAATAAGCGCTCCTGTCCAGATTGTGGACATATTTACTTCATCAGTTTGGATTTTCTTGCGGCGAACCGCAGACGCTCTCTCTCTCTCTCTCTCTCTCTCTCTATCTCTCTCTCTCTCTCTCTCTCTCTCTCTCTCTCTCTCTCTCTCGCTTCTTGCCTTTGTGGGGAGCGATCATGAGAGGCGGCTGTGTTCGCAAGTTACTGGATAACCCGCACTTGATGTTAGCGTGACTATGGATTTAAAGACTACCATTCTCCCAGAACAGAATTTAACCTTCCTAGATAGCCACTTGGTTCTGTTACTGTACTTTACTTCACTAAACAATGGGTGTAGCAAGGGCGCTGCGTCCATATACACACCAGAAATTAGACGCATTTCGTTGCCGCGATAACTGATGTCTGCGGTTCTTCTCCAAACCTAAAGAGCATGCCCCAAGGTGTTGGATTTCCAAACAAAATGGCGCCTTCCCGAAGGAGCAGCGATCGTGTGGATTATGTCGCGCTAAATAATTTTTCTTCTGTGGATTTAGAACCCCTTTTTAATAGTAAAAGGAAGTATAAATGAATTCAGTAACGGTGTAATAGTACAAGAAATGAAAAGCCCCAGATAATAATTTTTCTTTGTCAATTTATATTACCTACTATCACACTGTGAACACCTTAACTCTTCCTTAAATTGGGCCCGCCGTATATTTATCGAGCAGTTTCTTGTACTTAGAGGCTGGGCTACAAAGTTTGTTTTGAAGGTTTGCAAAATTCGCCATTTTCTTAACGAGCCGGAATCTGGGTTTGACTTGTGACCGCAAAGGCTCTTGGGATCGTTTGGAGGGACAACGAAAAACATGGCGGATAACCACAAGTCACCCGTGAAAGACGCTATCAAGGTTATTTTGACTGAAGAAGATGTACCTGGTGCAAAAATACCTCGCGAAACTGTGGAACAATGCAGGGTAAGATTTCCACACAGGTCCCTACTCATTATGCATTCTGTAACTATACTATTTCGTTCTTCGAACACAAGAAATATTTGCACGTGCATTACACCAGACAAGACAGCTTCAGCGTGCATAATGAAGTAGGGACCTGTACGGAAATCATTCCCAATGGTTGCTGTGTAGAGGAGCCAAGACCACCGGAAATAAGAGAGCATTGGTGACAAGGTAGGTTAACTCGAGGTTAAAACGAGCTGATGAAAGCGGGGTGAATTGATCTGCTTTATATCATCTGGTTTGAACGTTATTTCATATTTGCAGAGTTCATGATTACATTAAGCATGGACTGGATGTAAAATATCTTCAGGATCCAGACGGTGGCCTTCAACACAAGAAAGTTCAACTTGGTTTACTTGACGAGGGAGAGCTGTGGTATTGAGAATGCGAGCGGAGCACATCGGTTGAATTTCTTCGCATTAATTGAAACCAAGAAAATCCGAGTTTTTACCGATCTGAGGTACCAAACGTCTTCATTAGAGAAAGAAGTGATATACGCCATAGGAAACTTCGACTAAAGAAGAAGGTTTAGCGATGTCGGCATATAACGATTCTTACCGAGGAATCCTGATGTGCACATATACAAAGTCTGGCTGGCGGTCAGTACAAGATGCAGACTGCAGACTGCAGACCGGATACAAAATGCAGACTTGGTCCAAAATGCAGACTGCAGACTGGGTACACAACGCAGACTGAGGTTTTTTTTCTGTCTACATCAATATTACACGTACACACTGTAGTTATGCACTGTATAACTTATCTATTTTCACGCAGTCGCCTTTCAAAGGCCGTCTTCAATACACAAGGACAATTCGCATTCTTTGAGAATGTTGACTACCCATAACTGGAAATGCAGCCCTTAAACGAAGTGGCAAGGATAGAATTATTCTTAATCATCGTTACAATCCTTCACGGATGTTTGCATTGTTTTCGTTTCGCGCACCTGATCGCAGTAACAACAAACAGAGCCTGTGATAACTCACGACGAACGGTTCTTGTTGTAGTCCTGACATCTCATATGCATGTTCCTTCTCTAGATAAAATAGAGACCGAGAACACACCGCTCTTTTGTTTTGTTGTATTTTGTTGCTCGCTGAAAACGAGCGCCGGAGGCGCGAGTTGGTATGGGGGTCTGGGTCTGTTCCTCCCCCAGAAAATTTTGAAATCTAGAGTCTCGGAAATCGTATTTACAACATTCTCCGCGACATACTTCTTGAAATAATTAGCCTGGATAAAGCGTAAAATGAAAAGTACTTTAAATGCTTACAGCAATATTTTGGAGGTTATTTCTCAGCCTTCCGGTCTCCAACGCTAACCTGCGGTTTTTGGACACAAGCTTCCCGTCTGTGGGAAGGAAGCACATGCTGAGAAAATGCTAAAAATACGTAGTAAACGTGAAACGTTTCCGACGAGGCTTGTATAAAGTTGTAGCTTAAACAAAATAAAATGTCATCCTCCTCAAAAGTGGGGGGGCTAAAGCCCCCCCAGCCCTCCCGGCTCCGCCGTCCCTGCAACTTGTTTTCTTTTCCTCCAACAACTGACCCGGCTTATCAAAAGTATCGTAATTCCGTCAAACAGACACGACGTGACCAAGAGGACGGCCGTATGCCTTGTACGTCATTCGTCACCACTCGTTTCTTGATGTCACATTGCATTGGGTATTTAACACTTCGATTCCGCGCTCAAGTCACACTGCAAAGACCAATGATGTCTTGGTGAAATGAAGCAAGTACAGCAATTTCCAATGAAAGGCGATTGCGTGGCAATAGATAATTACTATATTACGTATTCGATTTAGACGCAAAAAGCCCAGTCTGCGCTTTGTACTGAGTTTGCGGTCTGCGGTCTACAGTCTGCAGTCTGGGTATGCACTTTAAGTAATGTTATTAAAATGTATCACAATTGTATAAAAATAATCTTGACAGATAATATATTGCAACGTATAGCATGTATAGCCATGTATAGCCATGTATAACCGTGTATAGCAATGTATAACCATGTATAGCCATGTATAGCCATGTATAACCATGTATAACCATGTATAGCCATGTATTACCATGTATAACCATGTATAGCCTTGTATGACCATGTATAGCCATGTATAGCCATGTATAACCATGTATAGCCATGTATAGCCATGTATAACCATGTATAACCATGTATAGCCATGTATTACCATGTATAACCATGTATAGCCTTGTATGACCATGTATAGCCATGTATAGCCATGTATAACCATGTATAGCCATGTATAGCCATGTATTAACATGTGTAACCATGTATAGCCATGTATAGCCATGTATAACTATGTACAGCCATGCACAACCATGTATAACCATTTATAACCATGTATAACCATGTATAACAATGTATAGCCATGTATTATCATATATAGTATTGTGGGGATCGTTTCTAAAGAAACTGGTGCTACGTCGGTGGGAAATTGAAACACAAGAAACTGGATAAATCAAACGAGTTGATTAAGTAAGTTATACCACCGTAAGGTAAAAGGGAGGTGCTGACGTTTCGAGTGTTAGCCCTTCGTCGGAGCGAATGAGAGGATTGTGGGTTACGTACAATTTATATAGAGAAGTTTGGAGCCATGCTATTGGTGGAACCATAGCAGTGTGTGAATGGAAGTGAATAAATTAGATGAATGATTAAATGAATGAGAAACGTTCGTTGATATCGTTGATACAGTTTCTTGTATTACCATATATAACTATGTATAACCATGTATAGCCATGTATTACTATGTATAACTATGTATAGCCATGTATAACCATGTATAGCCATGTATAACCATGTATAGCCATGCATAACCATGTATAGCTATGCATAATCATGTATAGCTATGCATAACCATGTATAGCCATGTATAGCAATGTATGGCGATGCATAACCATGTATAGCCATGTATAGCATTTACCATGTATAACCATGTATAACCATATATAGCCATGTACTACCATGTATAACGATGTATAGCCATGTATAGCCATGTATAACCATGTATAGCTATGCATAACCATGCATAGCTATGCATAACCATGTATAGCCATGTAAAACCATGTATAGCCATGTATAACCATGTACAGCCATGTACAACCATGTATAACCATGCATAACCATGTATAGCCATGTGTAACTATGTATAGGCATGTATTGCCATGTATAACCATGTATAGCTATGCATAACCATGTATAGCCATGTATAACCATGTATAGCCATGTATAGCCATGTATAGCCATATATAACCATGTACAGCCATGTACAACCATGTATAACCATGTAGAGCCATTTATTACCATCTATAACTATGTATAGCCATGTACTACCATGTGTAACCATGTATAGCCATGTATTACCACGTATAACAATGTATAACCATGTATAGCAATGTATTACCATGTATTACTATGTATAGCAATGTATAGCCATGTATAACCATGTATAGCCATGTATAACCATGTATAGCTATGCATAATAATGTATTACCATGTGTAACTATGTATAGGCATGTATTGCCATGTATAACCATGTATAGCTATGCATAACCATGTATAGCCATGTATAACCATGTATAGCCATGTATAGCCATGTATAGCCATATATAACCATGTACAGCCATGTACAACCATGTATAACCATGTAGAGCCATTTATTACCATCTATAACTATGTATAGCCATGTACTACCATGTGTAACCATGTATAGCCATGTATTACCACGTATAACAATGTATAACCATGTATAGCAATGTATTACCATGTATTACTATGTATAGCAATGTATAGCCATGTATAACCATGTATAGCTATGCATAACCATGTATAGCTATGCATAACCATGTATAGCCATGTATAACCATATATAGCTGTACATACCTATGTGCTGCCATGTATAGCCATATATAACCATGTATAGCCATTTATTACCATGTATAACTATGTATAGCCGTGTACTACCATGTATAACCATGTATAGCCATGCATAACCATGTATAGCTATGATAAACATGTATAGCTATGCATAACCATGTATAGCTATGCATAACCATGTATATACCTCTTATTAATTGAGTTCGAGGTCCGTACTGTAACATACGGACCGAGTTTTTTCCCGTCGCCATAAATCGACGGGAAAAAACTAGGATCCGTATTTTACAGTACCGACCGAGAAAACGAGGTTAATAAGATATTTATTATATCTCTGGAGTCATTTTGGCGACCAAAACAAACTTTAGCGGGCCGTACAGTGAAGTACAGCCCTCTAACTTGACCAATCACAGCGCGCGTACTAACTGAGAGATATAATAAAGCCATGTATAACCAAGTATAACCATGTATAACCATGTATAACCATGTATAACCATGTATAGCTATGAATAGCCATATATAGCTATGTATAACCATGTATAGTTATGCATAACCATGTATAGCCATGTATAACCATGTACAGCCATGTACAACCATGTATAACCATGTATAACCATGTTAATAATATAAGCTGAGAAATTTCGGAGATTTGATTGGATGATAGTATCACTATTTCCGCGTAATAGTGGTATAACAGCAAAATTTGATGGTATAACAAGGTTACTATGACAACACTGAACTCATTACCTTTTTGCTTTTCTTTTCAACTGAAAATGCAAAAGATTCCCGTAAATTTGCTGAGAGGAAATACAAAAAGCTCGCCGAAAAAGCAGTAAATAAAAATACAGTCAAAACTATTAAGACGCAGATGAATATTTGGAAGTCGTGGATAGAAAGCAACGGCCTCAACTCAACGACGACATTGTCAGATACAAAGCTAAAATTTCTCGGCTTCTCTTATAAACAAATAATAGCATGTACTGGACGTGGTAATTGGCAATAATACCGACTCGTAATATTTCAAAATTCCCCAAATACCACTCACCGCTTTGCGGCTCGAGGTATTTTGGACAATTTTGAAATATTACTCACGGTATCATTGCCAAATACCGCTACAAGTCATGCTATTACTTATACATAACCATGTTTAGCCATGTATTACCATGTATTACCATGTATAGCCATGTATAGCCATGTATAACCATGTATAGCTATACATAACCATGTATAGCTATGCATAACCATGTATAGCTATGCATAACCATGTATAGCCATGTATAACCATGTATAGCTATGCATAGTCATGTATAGCCATGTATAACCATGGATAGCTATGCATAACCATGTATAGCCATGTTCTACCATGTACAACTATGTATAGCCATGTATAGCTATGTATATAGCCATGTATAACCATATATAGCTATGCACAACCATGTATAGCTATGCATAACCATGTATAGCCATGTATAGCCATGTTAAATTGGATAAATCAAACGAGTTGATTAAGTAAGTTATACCACCGTAAGGTGAATGGGAGGTGCTGACGTTTCGAGCGTTAGCCCTTCGTCGGAGCGACGACGAAGGGCTAACGCTCGAAACGTCAGCACCTCCCATTCACCTTACGGTGGTATAACTTACTTAATCAACTCGTTTGATTTATCCAATTTCTTGTATAGCCATGTTAGCTATGCATAAACATGTATAACCATGTATAGCCATGTATAAGCAAGTATAACCAAGTGTAACCATGTATAACCACATATAGCCATTAAAAACCATGTATAACCATGTATAGCAATGTATAGCCATGTATAGCCATGTATAGCCCTGTATAACCAGGTATAACCACGTATAACCACGTATAGCTTTACACGTACACGTGTTTCTTATAATATATCAGGTTTACAAAGAAGAAGTGATTTACATATCAGTCAGTGATTACTTGTTCAATGTTTATATATGATTTTTTGTACCTTCGAATTATTTAACAATTATTCGCCGAAGGCGAAGTGATTCTTGGTGAATATTCACCGAGACGAAGTCGAGGTGAATATTCACCGGGAATCACTGAGCCTGAGGCGAATAATTGTTTTAGTATAAATACACAGGTGATTATTTCAAAAAAGAAAAGAAAAGCATTTTACAACACGAAAAAGTTTTATTTCATCAAAAGCGCGCGAATGACTGGCAGCCATTTTGTTCGTCGAGGTGATTATCGGCTGATAATCCGAGATAGCGAACCAATCAGAGTGCGCGATTTTGTATAATCACCTAAGTATTTATACTAATTATAAATAATCAAAAACCGGCTTGTACTACGGCTAAATAATAAATTTACAAACGGCGCGTCATGCAAGAATGACTTCTACGTGCAGTGTTTTAATTTTACGAGATTGGTGATTTTTAGTGATATTCCTTTAATGTGACTTTCACTGATGTTGATGTTTCCTATTTTGATTGCTCTAGTATTACATGTAAAGCATAATGACTACAAACAGGAGCCCATTTTAAAATACGCGTCACGCTGAAATAAGTTCGCTACAGGGAGTAAATCTCACTATATCATCATTCCCATGACGAAATGCTAAGAAATCTTTATTCTCATTATCTCGGCAGTTTCTTTTGCCGCTTTTCCTTTCTAATTTTAGAAATTCTGCTACAGCCAATAAGAGTTCTTTTAGAACTTCTGCTGTTAAAGCACTGACGTATGCCAGTTACAAAGTTCATGTCCCAGACCACAGAGATTTTTCGCCATGGGCTGCGGAACTGTTTGACGTAGTGTGAATGGCTAAACGACTGCTTGGTATTCCATGGCAGCAGTACTGCTGTGGTCTAGACGCGGATAACAACAGCAGTCTCTATGAACCGGATGTCTCACTGAGCATTTATCTGCATGAGGGGCTTGGGGCTTTCAATTCCGTAATCTAATTTTCTTGGCGGTATGCGCTTTCTTAACAGCGCTGCAAACTATCGATTTCTTTAATGCGTCTGCTATGGCAGTAAAACGCAAAGGCCGCTCAGTGGTAGAGCATGCGTACTATACTAGTGCATTCTTCACTTACGTTGCGCAGAGCAGAAGTTTCGATTTTTAGCCCCAGTCATCTTTAACTCCGAGCATACAACTCATCGCTCAAAATCTCTTACCGAGAGGCTCGTAGGTTAGTTTTCGTCGTTTTCTATCTATAATTTGAAACTGTCGATAAATCATATTCTCACACACCCTCTTGCATTTAAAAGTGTAATTTAACAAACGAGCAGGAGTGCTTTATATACGCCTCGTGTTTCATATCTGATAAAGCACGAAATGCCAGTTTTTATGTAGACCTATTCATTATTACACTAAACTTTAGATTTTAGTGTATTTTGACCAAGAAAATTGAACGCAAATGTTAGCCGCGTCTATGTGAGATATAGTCAGTTAGACATTAATTTCCTTTGTATTCTCCTTATGAATTATTAATGAGTTTTTGAAGTGCAAATCAAGTTACTTAAATAAGAACTCTACTCTGACTGAAATGGTCTTTATCGTTACTCATGAGAGCAGCGCTTATGTGGTTCCTTACGCTGGTACAACGTACACAATCAACTCGTTTTCAAATCCATTTTTTGCGTGTTTCAGTTTCCCACATACGCGATACCAGTTTCTTTTGCCTGAAACGACCTCTTATGGGATAGGCTTGGTAAACTAATATGGACGCCATGTCTTTGTCTGGGTACTCTAAAACGGCTGCCGCTACATCAGATGAGCACACCTCATGGGTAAAATCATTTATGTTTAAGTGTTCCGAACTCATGTTTCAGAATTTCTTGTTTCATGTTGTCTCTTTTGCAGTAAAATTTGAGCTTCAGTCTTTCGCTACAAGCATTGTGCGCATTCGAAGTGTCGAGACAGGATTCTACATTGCAATAGATTCAAGAGGAATGTTATATGCAAAGGTATATAAAACATTTTGTCAGTTCATTGAATGAAACTGCTTGTGAATGGTTTCCATATTCAGTTCTTCCTTTTCTATTTGTTATGACCATCACTGAGAGAGGTAGACAATGTTACATGGTCTCTTCGAAATCGCTGCGCTCACTCGTGAAGGAATATCGGCGCGGGCTCCTAGAAATTTCGTATCTCCATGAGAAGAAATTTAACGTGGAATTCACTCGTCAGGTAATGAATTCCTCTTGAATCGCACCGTACGTCAAAGGGAATTAAAGAAATTGTTGCTTTGTTACCCTGTCAATCTGTTTCTCACCCTCGTGAAAAAAAGCACTAATACAATTCCACGCTTAATCCCCTCGATTCCTCATCCACTGTGAAAAGGTTGCAAAATACTCGTACAGACCACAATAGCGAGCAATGGTTTCCGTGGACCTATGCTCCACTGGGAGCGAAAGGGTTTAAAAGAGAGAGAGAGAGAGAGAGAGAGAGAGAGAGAGAGAGAGAGAGAGAGAGAGAGAGAGAGAGAGAGAGAGAGAGAGAGAGAGAGAGAAAGAGAGAGAGAGAGAGAGAGAGAGAGAGAGAGAGTTCCACGTTGAATTTCACGCAATAAAGGTATTGGTTAATCTGATAAAGATCGCGACTCTGAAAATTTGGTCGTGTATCGAGTGTTAGCAAATTGAAAAAAAAAAAACCTAATACCACACATGTGTCCTGTCACTCGCGAGACATTTTTATCGTTTGGTATACCACTAATTTGATATAGCAAGATAGATATGGAGATACGAAATTCCTCTTCTCATCTTGAAAAAAGATTCCACTCATTTGCTGCGCTCACTCTAAGGGAAATTACGTTGACTCCGTGCCGCCATGTAATACCCTTTGTTTCACTTTTTATGATAAAGGACCGTTCAGCTTTTTATGAGGGAGGGGGGGGGGCTGGTGTCATTAAGAAGCACCATTTAAAAATTGCGTAACCCCCCCTGATGCGGTAACTTTTTCGGATGACCGTCCCCTCAAAAATAATAATAATAATAATAATAATAATAATAATAATACATTAATTAATTAAAAGTAATTAAAAGAGCTCTCCCAAGATTTTGCCTATTTTAATATTCTCTGTTATTTCCTACTTCAAGCGACTGTGCTTGCCATGAACACAAGATTTACAACTTCTAATACTACAGGGAGCTGTTAATCAGAGAGCACAAATCAAACGAAAGAGAAGTCAATTTCAGATTAAACATTGACATAAAGGTATTGCTAAAATATTTCACATGACCCCCCTTTTCCCTAATTTTTTTGGATGGTCCCCCAAATCGCACCAGCCCCCCCTCCCTCGTAAAAAGTGAACGGTCTCCAACATATTAGATCGTAATGCCATATAATCGTCATAACCGTTTCTTTTCTTCGTAGAATGTATCAACAGATGAATGCTTATTTTTTCAAAACCACGAGGAAAACCTTTTCGTGTCCTTCGCTTCCTACAAGTACTACATGAGAGAACTTTATGACATGTTTATTAGCTTAAAAAGGAACGGAGAATTAAAGCATGCAACATCTACTCTCCCTGGGCAGGATGCTATTCAGTTTCTTACTCTTAACTCAATGGAATGGGACTTTGTGAATTCAGGCGTCAACAGATAGGCTGTGAAAGTTCGTTGTAACTAAACTTCTCGTAAGACCAACAAAACTATCAGCGCTTCCGTTTTGTTCTAGGACTGGTCGGTCATTGCGTTGACGACGTGTAAGCTTGCAAGACTGGCTGTGTCTGCCGCAAACACAGTACGCATTTTTTAAGACTATTTATTATATAGAATTCAGTTGTATACCGAGTGGTATCAAATCGATAAAACTGATATCACACATGTGTGGAATGATATCCGCACATATGTGATATCACTGGCGGGGTAGAGTTTTTATTGATTTGTTATCACTCGGCACATCTCAATATTTTAGGTGACTAGTGGTTCCTTTTTAGAAGGTGAAGTGCTGCTAGAAGAGGGTTATAGTTATCAACTTTCTTCTGTTAATTCTGCGAGAAAATATTGGGAGATTTTTGGTAGTAATCTCTAAATTTTATTATAGTACAGAGGAAGGAATGTGTCCTGTCTCCGGTGTCTCTGCTTGGTTTGGTATTTCAGTGGATGCCCGCCTTACTACTACCCCATTGATGCGGTGACCTTATCTTCACTGACGCGAACGTAGAAACGCCCAGCATTAGGGACGGACCATTAGAAAAGTGATGGGGGGTGGGGGGTGGTGGGGAAAAAACCAAAAAAAAATTCATGCAAGGGAAAATGCCAAGAAAAAAAATTCATGCAAAGAAGAAGGTAAAAGAAAAATTCATGCAGAAGGAAGGTCCAATTGTGACTTTTTCACTCGTAGTAAAAAAAATTCGTGCAAAGGGGTTCACCTGAAAAAAAAATTCCCTCACAAGCAGTGAGCGAAAAAAAAATTCGTGCAAGCTGAAAATTCCCCACCCCCCCCCCCCATCACTTTTCTAATGGTCCGCCCTTAGCATAAGTTCCTCCTCCCTGATCTGAAGTCAATTAACTTTCTTCGGACCAGTTCCTTTTTATCTTCTTCCCGTCGATAAATGTATAACAAGAATAATGACAACAAAGGCGTGTCAAATATCTTGTAATTGTGGTGCTTGTTTCGGATATTAACACGAGATGCATAAGATAAATGAACTATTTTAATGTAACTCAAAAAGTAAGTCATAAGGGCCGCCATGATTGGAAAAGAGTCCAGTCCCAGAATTTATTGCGGTACATGCAAACTCCCAACATCTGGTTGTGGCACTTCAATTCCGATACATAATGTAAACATTACAAGAAATGTACACGAGTGAATTCAACGGTTTGGCAATCCACCGAGCACATTCACTCAGATCAGTTTGTGTGTCAAAGATCAGAGAAAATCGAGTTCTGTCCTCGCATACCGGTACACGAGGGAATAACCATTGTATTTTCTGTGTTTAGGAGTCATTGTTAGCTCTAATGTATTGTTTGGTCTTTTGTATCGGCTCTTTTGTACCGGTACACGAGGACAGAACCGAAAATGGGCTCAACTTGCGATTCGGTCGGGTCACTTTATGTCGCTCCTTTTACATGATTTGCAGGGGGAGGTATGTTTGCAGTTAACAATGATTGCCCCGCAGGGTTTTTGCCCAGAGACCAAAACCCGAGGACGCAACCTAGAGTTCCCCGCATGTTAAAATACAAGGAATTTAAAAAAGTAAGAAATGCGTTAGCGGTATGCGAAGCGTTCCCGATTTGATGAAACCAAGCGCGCATGGTGGTCACGGGTAATATTTTAGCAAGGTGGTGTCGGGCACATCTGATTTTTGCAAGCACGATGTTGCGTTTCGTGGCCATACTGCAGGCATGATTCCAAGTTGAGTACTTTGCACTTCAGTGATTTCTTTTTAAATTTAAAAGCATTCAACAGTACTGAATAGAATCAGATTCAGTAAAAGATTTGGTTTGTTAGACTCAAATCAGCAACGGGGTCGACAGTACACAAATTTGTTAACTCACAATACGTTCCTGTTATACAGCATATTAATACAATACTGTACGATTGTAATAGATTTCATTGTTAAATTTATAGAGAAATCTGTTGACTAATTGCATGGATATTAACTTCAACCCAATGTTAGAAACATCAAGTTTTCAACAGTCATATGCACAGTATTTATAATTTATTCACATCGTCATAAATAGGTATTGGGGAGCTTAAGTACGCGCGTTTTTGAGGCGCGGACGGCAACCGGAAGAGAACATTACGCGTGTCAGGACAGTGGTATCTCCCAGATTTTTATAGTGACCATCTCTAATGGAGAAAAGATACTAATCAATGTAAATGTGGTTGTGTAAAGACAAGTTAAAAGGGAAAACAGCTCACTTTCGGTTGCCGTCCGCGTCTCAAAAACGCGCGTGCTGAAGCTCCCTATTCAAAAGCGGGGGCAGCTTTAGTGAACACTATTTCTAGTTTTAAATCAATGATGCTTTGAAGGAAAAAAACTCGACTAGCTCCTTAACCAACACGGCAAAGAAGAACGTTGTTTTTTTTACCAGCCCCTGCCTCTCTGCGGTCCCTGTACTGGTATCGCAAGGTCATGGGTTCGAATCCCGTTCAAGTCTGAATTTTTTTTTCAGGTCTTTATCTTGACAACTGACTTTAAAGACAAACGCCTAGGCTCTTAAAGTACAAGTTATTCTATCATGTCTCGGCATGCAGAATCTTTATAACTGCGAAGATCTTTCATTTAATCGAGCAGAAATTTCGTATCTTCGCGCGGCCACACAAAATTTTCCCTATTTATCGCAGCTTTGTACGTACTAAAAGCAATGCTACATGGATGATATCACGAATCATGATTTGATTTTCTCTTGATTTAATTAGAAAGCCGTGCTTTTCACTGACCAGTTTTACCAAATCTTAAGCATACAGCAATATATCAATTTTCGTTTTTAGTGGAAGCCGTTTGCGTGTGATAAGCATTTACTACACGAATGTCAATGTAACAACCAATGTTAAATTGGTTATTATTTTATGATTAAATTCTAATTCTTTGCGAGGAAGAGTCTCAATGCTGGAGTTTTATTTTGCCAAACTACACGGAGCCCTGTTAATACGTTCACCATATGGGTCCAAAAAAATTGCTCGTATCATGTCAACGGGTGACTGTCTTACCAATGTAGAGGCCCTGTTGGGGGGTTCTTTATGTCGCCCGTCTGAGTTTCAAACCTTTTCACGTCGCAATTTCGCGTGAGCGGCTCGTCGTTCGTCGTCCTGATTTCAGCTCCTTCGTGTCGCCGTTTCAAGGCCATGTCGCTTGTCGGAATTTACCCCTAACAGGGCCTCAGTGTAGGGGCCCGTTTCACGAAAGACCTGGTCTGTTCTCAAAACAAAAAAAATTCATGCAAGGGAAAATGCCAAGAAAAAATATTCATGCAAAGAAGAAGTTAAAAAAAAAATTCATGCAGAAGGAAGGTTCAATTGTGACTTTTTCACACATAGTAAAAAAAAATTCGTGCAGAGGGGTTCACCTGAAAAAAAAATTCCTGCACAAGCAGTGAGCGAAAAAAAAAATTCGTGCAAGCTGAAAATTCCCCACCCCCCCATCACTTTTCTAATGGTCCGTCCCTTAGTATTCTCAAAGGTTGACACAGCTAGCTACGTTATTCGAAAAGCGGTTTAGCCGCTTTCATAATTTGGAAAGCTGTTTTTGTCGCAGCAAAATTTGACAGTTCACAGCCCCTTAGTCTTAGTCCTCTTCTTCCTCGGACGCGGCACGCAAAGAAACCTGGGTGTGAGTCTAAGATCGAGGGCTGGGGTTGGGTGGGGTTATGAATTTTGTTTTTACAATCATCATCATTACTTTTATTACAACGACTAATATTGTTGTCATTAATTTGATTAATTTCAACTTCTCCCACGATCATTTAAAGCACTTTTTTTACGTTACCTCATCCTCTTGCCCTTGAATCACATGTCAAGGCTTTCAGTACAAAGTTGTTACCTCTAAACTTTATTTCTAATACAAAATTGCACAAAATCGGTTATAGACCAAATGATTTGAGCAGTTTTTGCGAGGCTCAATTAAGCCTCAAACATTAAACCACAATTTTTATCAATGTTCATACTCTACGCGTTTCTGGTCTAATTTTGAGTCTTACTGGTATTTTAATTTTTATCAAACCTTAAGAAAAGGATTAATAATTCATAAGGAAAATAAAAAGGAAATTAATGTTAAATGAGTGTCTTTATATCTGATATAGAAACGGCTAACATTTGCGTTCAATTTTCTTGGTCAAAATGCACCAAAATGCAAAGTTTAGTGTGATAATGAATAGGTCTACATAAAAAGTTTTTGAAGCCGTTCAATAAACTCACATTTCGTGCTTTATCATGTATGAAACACTCGGCTACGCCTCGTGTCTTATAACTCCTGCTTGTTCATTAAACTTCACAACGGCTATACATCTTTCACTGGAAAAATGTTCTATATGGAATAATAACGCAACAATAATGCAATGCATGCCCTTTACCAAATTTACTTCATTATAATTGGAAAATTGTTTTTGTGAGACTACAGAAGAAACCAAATTAAGCCATCAATTAGTGGCTTTAAGAACAAAATTGTTCTCAAATACGAAACGGAAAGGAATATTAATAATAGGAAGGACTATTTTCAAAATAAATGGGTGCCCATACCAACTTACTAAGTCTATTCGTTTGTTTTTCAATCGTGCTGTTGTTGTGGTTTGTCTCTTTTTTTTCTTTTTCTCCCGGTCCTCGTGTGTACTCAGATTATAGTTCAATCAGCGCTCGAAGCTGACGTCGGTCGTCCACTCGTCAAAAACGAGTAAAACGTACCACGGGACGAGTGAGAATTGCAATAATTACTGATTACTCTTACTTATGGACGAGTATGGAGTTTCTTGTCTTCATACGTTTGTTTTTATGAATTTAAAGTAAATAAAAACAACTATCTGTCTTTATTTAGCAAGATATTATTCAGCAAGATATTGGGAAGAATCCAGCCTGTTCCGTAAGGAACAGGCTGGATTTAGATCTTGTAGAGGAACGACGGAGCAAATTTTCATCTTACGCAATATATTAGAGCAAGTGAATGAATGGCAGGCAACTCTCTATATAAATTTCGTAGATTTTTAGAAGACTCGGACGTTCGACTCAGTGCATAGAAACGGCTTATGGTTGATAATAAATCAGTATGGTATCCTACAGAAGATTATCAACATAGTTATTAAAAGCGCTGTACGATGGCTTTGAATGTGCTATTGTCGAGGAAGAAGCAACCTCAGAATGGTTTGAACTAAAGACTGGTGTCAAGCAAGGATGCACAATGTCTGGCTTTCTTTTCCTGCTCATTATAGATTGGGTAATGAGGCATACTGTGAAAGACGAGGTAACCGGTGCGAGGTGGAAATTTACATCAAAACTTGAGGACCTCGACTTTGCTGACGATGTAGCTTTAATTTCCTCAACACAAAGGCACTTGCAGTTGAAAACAAACAGACTGGTAGAAAATGCAGAAAGGACAGGCCTTCGGGTAAATGTCGGGATGTGCAAAGTCAGGAGAGTCAATGCATGGAATAATGAAGCCATCACAGTGAATGGTCTGGCGTTGGAAGATGTAGAGACGTTTGTCCATCTAGGAGCCACAGTATGTAAACAAGGGGGCGGAGAAGACATCAAGGCTAGGCTAGGGAAAGCGAGGGGAGCGTTTGTGAAACTAAATCGAGGGTGGAATTCCAGCAGTGTGTCGAGGAAGACGAAGATCAGGCTATACAAAACATTGGTCAAACCAGTTCTCATGTATGGTTGCGAAATATGGAAAATGAACGAAGGTGATGCTAAGAGAATCGATGTGTTTCAGAACCGATGCCTGAGAAGGATAATGAAGATTAATTGACAAGATAAAATTAGTAATAGAGAGCTACTGGAAAGGGCCAACATGGAGAGGGTGAGTGAAGAGGTAAGAAGAAGGAGATGGCGATTTATTGGACACATCCTCAGACAACAACCTGACAATGACTGTGTTACATCCCTGACATGGACCCCAGAGGGAAAGAGAAAGAGAGGCCGGCCAAAAACAACCTGGCGGCGCACAGTGGAAAAGGAGAGGTCCAAAGCAGGGTGGCAGTCCTGGAGAGAGGTGCGCACTGCAGCGCAAGACAGGAATCGATAGAGAGCACATGTGGAGGCCCTATGCGCCAACGTGGCGTTAGGGGACAGGTGAAGTGGTGATCTGTCTACGTGCAAAGACGCATGCCGCGAGGACATTTTGAAAATAGAGAGAAACTGGCGCGAGTAAACACTTTCTAGCATTAGCAGTAGATAGCAGCCACGGCGGGAAAATGTGACCGATATTAAAATAAGCAACAATTATGGCCGCTCGCCGCTGTTTTTCTTTGCTTGGCTATCTATAAGGAACAGAGCAAAGTACAAAGGGACCAGTTAGATTTTTTCCAGGACCACTAGAAATTTCCTACTACTCGTCCCACGAAATCCATTTCAAACAGTTAGTTTCGAGCATTGTCATTGACACCTTGTAACGTTGTATTTAGTTTGTAATACATTTTGTACATTTTGTACATGCATTGTAATTAAGAAATAGTGTTAGTAAGTATTGCTGTTGTTAAAAAAAAAGAAAATCATTAACTTGATTCACTGAGTCTGTTGCTCTTGGACCTTTTCTAGGACAGCTTAACACTGAAAACGATTGTACAACTTGGGTTATACAGGCCATCTACACAAGCAAGATAGCATAAGAGACAGATAAGGACGTTACCAGTCCAGTCCTTGTGATAAGAAACCTTCCGCCGGAATAATCCATAATTAGAGAAACCCATACATGTTCAAGAGCTACCAGTGGCCATTAATTACCGATGGATAGAAGGACTGGTTACAGCAGAATCATACCGATCTCTCAGAAAACGTACTTCCGTTTCAATACATAACTTTACTGACGTTTTCATGCCCCAGCCGACGCTCCCAGTGTCCCTCTCTGTCCCTTATGTTCTCTTGATACAAGTGAATGCTCGTGTCTGGAACGGCATTCATCTAAACAGGGTCTACTTTATCACGTGTAAAACTCGTGGGACACACATTGTGCGCAGTTTGAGAGTTACTGCTTATACTAGCCTGTACTGCTATTTACAGTAATTAATAACGTTTCAGCTTCTAACAGACGAAAATCTACTCAAGTGCTAAGTTTATTGTTTAAAACGTTTGTTATAGCTCATCATGAGTAATTGTGAGCATGTTCCTGGCCCACAAACAGTTACTTTCCAGGCTTACGAGGTTTCGTCTCCAGCTTTAGCCCATGTCTCGTTGGCTCTGATTTACAAGATTTCGTTTAGCGGCAGCTAAGAGTTTGGCTTTTTCTTCTGTATTACTGTCGTTTCGTCTCTCAAGCAGTATGAACTGAACAGAAATTTGTCCCGCACTTGTCTGCTTGGGAGGTTTAGAGCGACCATTTTGTTTGATTCCAATGAACAGGTCGTGGCGCTTTTCTTTGAAATACTTGTGTGAAGAGAAGGTGTGAAACATGTTTTCCTCGTGTATCGTCTTAAGGAGGCTATCCTCTGTTACCTTTGCCTGCAAGGTAAAAAGGTAGCATGATTTGAATAAGTTAGTCGTAAGTGTATTCGGTTAGAATTTGTACTCTGGGCGGAAAACAATTCGGCTAAATTGTACACGCTCAGGATGCATTTGAATTTGGACAAGGTCACGAGACCACCAGTCAGCCAGTAGCAGTCCAAGTTTAGTAACTTAAGAGAAATTCGAGGAACATAACAATGGATGTAATTAACTGCCTTTCACCCCCAGCAGTAACCAATATCCATCTTATCGTTTCAATATCAATATATTGTCAAGTAAGCAGGAAATTACCAACAGAAGGATTTTGAATTGATTTTACACCAAATTCTCCTAAAAGCTGATTGAAGAAAATGCATGGGTCAGGAAGGAGAATGGCTTTTAAGATCTTGTGAGGGAAAGGGCTTAACACTACCCTCAAATGCACGAGGGCTTTTTTTCTAATATGCCTCTCAGAGGTGTCCGAAATTTTTTGTTAGATTAACTCTTGGCAATAGACTGACGATCAGCGCGCACTGAACCTGCTGTTAAGATGTTTTTACCAACATTTTAACCTACTCTAAGACCCTTAGGTCGATCGCCATGTTTTTTCTGTCAATTTTGCTTATAGGTCGCCTTCACGGCGACTCAAGGTCCCAGACTAGGCCTGTAAGGTCCCAGAGTAGGCCTGTAAGTCTAGACTGGTCCCAGAGTAGGCCTGTAAGTCTAGACTGGTCCCAGAGTAGGCCTGTAAGTCTAGACTGCTCATGACTTTCAACATCATTTTATTTGACCTGTGGATCAAAATCACGAACGCAAGTGATGCTATAAGCTTTGTCCGCAAGTGTTTTAGTTTCTAATTCCTAAATCTTGCTGCTTAGCACTCTTTGTTATACTTGTTTACTTCTTTGCTCCCCAACCTTCGAAAACAAACGTTTTTCATCAACTACTTGGCATGGCATCCACTTGTGAACTAAAATGAACCTTAATTTGAGTAAACTGGGTCATCATCATCAATCGATAATGAGCCGCAGTTTCACCATCCTAATTCTAGTTAGCTTTTTGCTTTATACTTCTTTCACACAGTAAGGAGGAATTGGTTGTTGATCACGTAAGGGTAATGGGCCCCTGTTGAATTAGAAAAAGAGGCTCTAAAAGCCTACATTGGGCTGCCTGTGTTAAGCCTAAACTGGGCTTCCTGTGTGAAGCCTAAACTGGGCTACCTGTGTGAAGCCTACACTGAGCTACCTGTGTGAACCCTACATTGGGCTGCATGTGTGAAGCCTACACTGGGCTGCCTGTGTGAAGCCTACACTGGGCTACCTGTGTTAAGCCTGAACTGGGCTTCCTGTGTGAAGCCTAAACTGGGCTACCTGTGTGAAGCCTACACTGAGCTACCTGTGTGAAGCCTACATTGGGCTGCATGTGTGAAGCCTACACTGAGCTACCTGTGTGAAGCCTACATTGGGCTGCATGTGTGAAGCCTACATTGGGCTGCCGGTGTGAAGCCTACACTTTATACGCAAGCGATTCAATTATTTGAAACTGTTTTATCAAACCATTCAAGTTTGATCGCTACCAGGGTGATTCCCTTCTGTCGTTACAGCGCTCTATCCTGGAGCGCACGTTCTTTAATTCTATTAATATTCTATTTTAATATTTATTTTCAATCCTCTTTTTTAAGAATTATTATTTTAATATTATTTGGTTCTTTTTAAATTACCCTCGACGTGGGACCCTAGACCCTCGACATGTTACCCTCGACACTCGACATGTTACCCTCGACACTCGACATGTTACCCTCGACCCTCGACATGTTACCCTCGACACTCGACATGTTACCCTAGACACTCGACATGTTACCCTCGACACTCGACATGTTACCCTCGACACTCGACATGTTACCCTCGACACTCGATCCTCGACGAAAACCCAGACTCAGTATAATGAGTTCAAGTTTATCGGGTGATCGAGTCAAATGCGAGCCTGTTTTAAAAAGGTGTTAACACAGCTTAAATATCTCTGAACTAGACGCTCTCGGGAGCGTTCACTCGGGCTACACTTTATAATACGGCTTCGAACGAACGTGGATGTCAGTTTACGCCTAAGGTTTGCATATGTTGTATACTATATGGTTGGTTCCACGACCACAAAAAACCTACCAGACTGTATATTGCACCGCAATTCTTGTCGACGTTGCGTTTACGCTGAGCGATTTTATCAGAAAGATTTCTAAATTCTTCAGAATTTTCGGTGATAAGTGGGTTTGCTTACTAATCGGATTAATGTTGACTGCTGAAGTTATCGAAAGCGGAACAACAACAACAGTCGGAATATAAAACAAGATTTGAAATTGTCCATCGTTTTGTTTTCGGTGACGAGAACGGCAGACTCTGATCAGGCTGGTCGCCAGCGCCGGACCATGGATTCACTTATGCCGTATTCTCTGGCAATTTCCGAATGTTTTCGACTTCCCCTACCTCGGCGACGTGTTCGGCCAGCAAACTAGAGTTTACGGTGTACGACGCGATTTAGGCGGACTACAAACACTACCACAAGCTAAGTTTGCAGTTGTTGTGCGACGAAGTCGGATATGGATAGTTTATTTTACCCCTAAGACGTGGAGGGAAAGCTCAAGTGGTACCACGGTTTATAGTCATGAATTTTAAAGCTTCATTTTTCGGTCCCATAAGGTCATATTTTGTTTGAAGATCGAATAAAACACCTTTTGTGCTACATCCATTTCACCGCCATTAAAACCAATTATTCTACTTGAGTCTCTGCAGCTCGCTGGTGACGTCATTGTTAACCCTTATATAGGCAATTTTGCGCAAGATTGCGCAACTGGAAAAAAAAGAAAAAGAAACCAACCTCACTTTAAGACTGCCACAGGCATCCCAGTAATGACATGGCTTCTTACCTGGGTTGTGATTCTTCCTTTCGAATTGATCGCCAAAAATCTACCGCTGACCAGATTGCGAAGTCTCACTACGCTAGTTCCATAGGACTGTGACTCAAAAACGACTAAATCAAATAATCACAAAAAAAAAGCAATTTATAAATGAAGTGTAATCTTTATATTTTTCTCTTCTAGTTTAATAGGGAGATTCACTGGCGGCTTCTAAGCTTGCATCTCCTCTGTTTTCGGTCTTTTCATTTCATTTCATTTCACTTGCGCCAAATTCAATTAGTAACTATTTTTAGTCGTTTTAAATTATTAAGTTAAGCAAGTAACTTGATTCAGACGCATAAATTGAAGGTACCAAAATTTTATCTCTAGTTTTAGAATAGTTTACGTACTGCTAAATTTTTCGTGCTAAAATCGCCTTCCGATCCCATTAATAGTCATTTTCATAAGGTTGCTGATCAATCAGTGGTGACATGGACATGGCAAATTACACTGGCCATAATATTATTTAAGCCTTCTTCCCCGCGACCTTCCCCCGTGAGTAGCATTCTACCCACAAATCGCAGGGACTTACTGCTTTCTTTTGAACCATTCACTGTGCCCGAGATTCTCCTGCGGTTTGTCACTTCCAGAAAATACCCAGTCTTGCAAAATAGCCGCAACGTTTGCACGTGGGAAGGCGTTTTATGAGCCATTCTGAAGACCTGATAGTTGATTCTGATGTGTGATGAACTGCTGTTGTCATCATCGTCTGACACGGTAAGACATGGCCTTGCACGTTCACGAGGAGGTCTGGTAACAACATACGGGAACGAAGAAAGTGCAAGTATCATCCATGAAGCCGTGAATAAAACTCTCAGCTATTGAAATAAAAGAAAAATTAGGAGTCCTGGAGAAATCGGAAACATTTTGAATTAACAGGAGTCAGGAGCGACAGTGATTCGCCCCTACAGGGTTGTTTGGTTGTTCGAACGCCAGAGTTAAATTTTAACTCATGTTTCTTTTCCTCTTGTTAAAAAGCATTGTCTCCAATAACTTTCTCTATTTTTTTTGAGAGCATACAATCATCAAATTGTATTCAAAAAGAACTATATTGAATGTTGTTATTAAGCTCTTATATCTGCATTTAAATTTCGCACTATCCCTGGGTTACCTTAACCCTGCTTCGAACAACCCGGCCCAAGACGATATGAAGCATTGAAGATTAAAATGATTAATAGAAGCGTCCAGATGCTGTAAATGGTTTCACCCAAGAGTCTAGGTGATTGTTTGTCGAGTTCCATCAGCCAGGTTCAGAGGTCTTCAGATGTAAACGCTACAGTATTTGAATGAAGGGTATGACTTCATTGTTTTTGTTTTCAGAATTTTACCTTTCACCAACTACGTCCCCTCTTTTAAAAGGCTGCTCTTATTGAAACTGAGGATTATCGAAATTAATCAAAAAAAGAGCTTTCAAGACTAAAGCACCCGACACTCATATTAAAGGTCTGCTTCCCCCCACTCCCTTACTTTTTCTCATTTGACCCACGGTCTTCCGACAATCTTACGCAGGTATCGTAGTTTCAAAAAATGATGAGCAAATATTCTGAATAATGAATTAGGAATAATCTGTTACCAAACACGTATTTAATTCCAAACTTCTTAAGTTTTCTGGTGGGAAATACAGGCTTAAATAAACCTCAACATCCGTATTCTAAGGGAATGAATGGAATTATCCCTCTCTAACCTTCTGTTGATCAATAACGTAGCATTGTAGAATTTCCAAGAAAGTACACTTCAAGCAAAGCCTTTTCTACGTGCTCTGCTGGCATGGCGTCTATATGGCTTAACTACTCGCGAGCATTTTACAAGTAAAAGCCTTTTCTTTGCTAACAGGTTAGCAATTAGCGAACAAGTCTTTTGAAAATACGAATGACAACCTTACATTCACGAAAATCTTCTTTTTTTTAAGGTTGGTTTAATAAAAAGAAAAAGTGACTTCGTTTCGAATCCCTAAGCACTTGTCGTTTTGAGGGTTTGTTCCGTGTTTCTTAATGAAACAAAATACAATGATTTTAGTTGAAAAAGAATTTTCTGTGACACCCTTCTTTTTAAACTAGATAACGTAAAACGCACGTGCTTGACAAAAAGTTGTTTAATTCTTTTTATGCGTGCAAATGAGAACCAGCTAATTTAACACCCTCTAGGAGACTGCTTAAACAGAGGGCTCCTGGAGTGTCAGGACGGACAGATGCAAATTCAATGCAACTCAACAGTTGTTAGAAAGAAAATTATAGAAAAAGACTGATGAAACACACCCATTTACATGTAATTTATCTGGCTTGTTTCTTTTAATTCACGCTGAAATGGGTTTCTCACCAAACTGAGCTAATCCAAACCTTGTTTTGCTGGCAAATCTCTTCAAAATTCAATACTCAGAAGCAAACTGAGTTGCTGTCATTCTGGTGGTTAAATACCCGTAGTTTTCCTCGCATGGTGGCGAGTGAATTTTTCAAACCTTGGCACCAAAATGTCTCACTGCGTGTTTTTTCATTCTTGTGTAGCACCTCAGTTGTTTTCAAGCCGTTTTTTCTTCAAATTTTACAGAAAACAGCTCGATAGTGGGAGTGCCGCCTTAGAATTACTGCTTTGGGTAATCTATTTATAATTATAGGAACACCATCTAACCCGCACGATTCCCAGTCAAAGCAGACTTGTAACCGAGTTTTTAATGAACGCAAAAGTTGCATTGGACCACGAGAAATGAGATAAGTGCTAAATATTTTTCACTGAAAGGTAACTTTTCGAAGTCCATCAGGTCCCCACTCATTCACTATATTTCTGATCCAAATAGATTTGCGGAATATTTTTTAGGTTTAAATAGTGCATATTGTCCCTCCCTTGCAAAGTGCAACATATATAAAATCTGTGCCCTCTGAGCAACTACCCCCGCACAACTTTCCCTGCTTATAATGGGACTCGCATTCTCAGACACTGGCCCTATTTTTAAATTTACCTGCCTGACCTCATACTGTCTTTTACCCTACTGCTACACGTTTTATTCTCACTTCAAATTCAGCGGTTACCTTGGTCGAAGCCATATGGATTCTTCCTCGCTGTGCCGTTGAAGCTTGTCTTTTTCTTAGGGCATCAACAACTAACCAGCTCAGCTCTTCACTCACACTTCACTCGTCCTAAAAAATCCAAGTGCGAAAACAGCTCAACGCGATTGGACTTAGATTTGTCTGGAAGATTTAGGCGTCTTGGGGAGATGGTTAATCAAACCGGAACTTTGGAACCGGACGAAGGATCGAGAAATGAAAACAAACTTAAAATACCTTAATCTGTAGGGATGTATGTGTCCCTTAGACCAATAAGACACGACTGGTGACTGCACAGTATGACACAGTTGGCATAGCGCAAAAGCAACAAACAATTATGCAAATGTTTGGTTTTTGAAGGCCTTGTTTCACAAAAAGAGACTATTAGGATAAACAGTTTTTCGTTTGCTTTGCTCGGGCTTAGAACTGTTCCAGGCGGGGGAGAAACTCTCCCAGCGGTCCCGCTGAAAAACTGATACCGCCGGGTACTTACTTCCGTCTCTTTTGCTCTTGAGGAGTTTTTGTCAAAGGGTATATTGACTGTCGGCTGAAGCTCTGTGAAAGCCTAACACTGCAAAGGCATCCTTTATTTTTCTAAGCCAATGAAATCCCAAAATTTTTGAATGAAGTCGAACGGGGTTCGTTCGTTTATTATCGGTTAGCGGCGGATGGTAAAGGCCGCCATTCACATTCAAAATGACACTCAATTGCTTCTGTGGAAGCAGTCCTCAACACATAATTTTATCCTTGATAATTGGCATTTACTGTGCTACTAAATTTAACCCTTCCAACAAGAAAATCGTAATGGTGGAGCACACTGCTTGGCCTAGCATGCGCGGAATTCATTTTTAGAAGGCATGTCATGTCATTATGTTCAGTCTCTATATTTTCAGCTCATCAGTTCCAAATCGATTACTCCATAGATCAACCATTTCAGCTAGAATTTCATAAGCATTCTATTTGTGAAATCCTTGCCTTTCTTTTCTCACATAGCCCTTCTCTCTGATAATCCGTATTGATCATTTATGTGCGTTTCTCAGTCTAACTTAGTTTTCTTTTATTGCCTCATTTACAAAATGTAATTACTATTCGCTGAAAAGCTGGCGGTCTACCGTACGTTTTCGTTGGTTTAGCGATACTTCACATTTTAGGCATTATGCCTTTAATTCAAATAAAAGCATAACAAACTTGTGCTACTTAGCAGAGGCGAAACCAGCGTTTCACGTTGAAAAAAAAAAATGCTTCCCAGCAGAGCCTGAGAGCCGATCACAGCGATTATAACGCTCTTTACCTTTAGAAAGAGAATTTATCCATTCATATAAAGCACGTATAAACTATTGGAGCCTAATTACGGTCACTTTTTCAGAGGATTGATAATAAAGGAAATACAAATTTTCCAAATCGTATGAAAGCTAGGGGCCAGTTTCTCGAAAGTCTAAGTAATGACAAGGGCGCGGAGCTTCATAAACCGGAGTCTATAACAACAACAACAAACTTGAAGGAATTTCATACAATAAATTATATCCATCTTGTCCACACAATTAGCAAAAATGCTATTCTAGGCGGAACAATAAAATTTTACAATTATATTTTACAATTAATGATTATGAGAAATACACACACAAAGTAAAAGTAAAATAAAAAGAGACAAGAAATAGAAAGCATTAAATTGATAAAAGAAAGAAAACTCACAATAATGCAATAATGACAAATCATTAAATAACACTATAAATAAGAGAAATAGAATTCATAAAATTATTGTTTGCTAAATTTAACAATTAGGTAAGAATGACAGGAAGAGAAGAGCTAAATAAGACGGGGGACTTCAACATAGTCATCTTCTGTCTGCAGGAAGTCTTCAAGTAAACTTCGATCATTTTCCGTATTCGATTTAGCTTAATATTGTTACTGAGGATGAAATTGAGTTCCAAATTTTAACACCGACTTTTGTGAAAGAGTCTAGCATCTTTTCCGTCCTTGAAAACTTAACTTAAATAGTTTCGTTGGTGGTAGACCATTGCTTCATAGTTTTATAACTATGAATCAAAGCCGTTTCAGTAAATTGGTTAACGTTAGGATGTTTATTGTGCGCAAAGTCTGCTGTTATCACACATGAGAGAGCTGCACTCTTGGAAGAGCAGACTGGGCAGCGGAAGGCAGCTGGATTTGAGAAAGAGGGAACAACATGCAGTACCTTTGATTTGCTCAAGTGGATGAGACGGAAGCTCGCTTTTTTGAGGGTAGAATTTATCTTATTTATTTTTGGAAGAGTAGAGTCTTAATTGTTTGTATAGTTTGTAACGTACAAGCCAGCTCAGCGTACGAGTTAACTTACAATGGCCCGCTTAATTAAACTTGAAAACCGACAAAACTCGGATCAATATCAGTTTCTGGGCAACCGTGCACCTACCCCTCCCCAAAACCAACATTAACGCTAACTTTTTAACTCATAACTTGTTGGATTAGGGGAGGGGTAGTTGCACAGTTGCCCAGAAACTGATATTGATCCCAAAACTCTTATTCCCATTGTTAATCAGCTTGCGATCATCATGAGACAGTAAGTCACCGGCCCTTACGAGAAACAAACCCCTGGTTCCTTCACTTCTAAGGTGCAGAGCGTGCTATTATTATGAATAACACAGGGGTCGATGAATCGAATCTACTTTATATTAATCACACCGCAGCTTTTAAGCTCGTTAGTCTAGCGTTTTTGTCGTTTCCTGCGGAGATGCCTCGGGGTGTAACTGGTTATTGACCCCTTTTGTTTGGCGGGTTGAACACATTTTACTGCAATGTTTCAGGGAATGACTGTATCAACGGCTGTAGCAGTGGAAGTAAAAAAAAAAAAACGGTCGTGTTGAGGTTATTCCTCAACAAGTTTATAATTCCAGTACTTCGTATCGATTACGATATCCACTCGCGCAAATACCAACGTGCCAACGTGGGGATATCAGGTTTCTGTTCTTGCCATGTGCTCGTGAGAAAATCTAACAAGCCAATAGTGCGGAGACGCTCATCGTGTTTTTCTTGCGGATTGCCGTAATCCAGCGAAGAAAGGTGAGACGTACAGTATGCCAAAATCTGTTTAGTGTTAGTGTTGAAACAGTAAAGGACCGTAAAGCCAAAATCCCAGTGTGATATGTCTACCCGGACGGCGTTTTGAGTCTCCACCCACTTGTTCTCGGACAGGTCGAATGGCAAAAATTCGGGCTCAATGGATTGTCTTAAGGGTTCATAAGGGGCGCTTACCATTTGCACGGAAAAACCGGAAATTCCGGTAAAAGTTCAAATGGAACGGTTCATTCCAGTGGAACGTTTTCGGAAAAAAAGTAATACCTTCCAAGGTATTACCTTTTTCTCGGTTGTACCGGAATATCCGGAAATTTCTGTACCATTTGAAAATACTAGTGCCAGGTTGCTCACGTTAATATTTTCGAGATGACAGCATGGCGGATATCGCGAATGATCATGATCAAGTGTTACAAGTTTATCGATGCGAAAACTACTTGTTCTCCTCGCCAAATCTCTTCCACTTCCTCCAACACACCTATCGCACCCCAGGTGTGAAAGATTTAAGTTTTCGTTGTTGATACTGTTATGTTTTTCTTTTGATCTAACGGTTCGTGCTTTTGAGTTAAGTAGTGCAGGAAAACATTGATATTAGGTCCCAGCTTACTGGCATCCGAGACTTCGGATCAAATGGTACAGATCAATCCGTTCCGTTTCCCGTTGACGAGAAAAAGTACAGTACCATTTGTCGCAAAAAATTCATCGAAAATTCCATTCAAATGGTAAGCGCTCGAGGTTTTGCAAGTACTTTAGCCAATCAGATTGCAGGATTCGCGATATAATGAGGGTTGGCTTGGACTAATTAACAATTAGATTATGAGCTCGAGATTTCTATGGTGTGTTAGTTCACAACTATAACACCATAGGCATCTCGAGCTTACAATCTAATTGTTTTTTTTTTTTCAAGATAAGTGAATCATGTGTCGGTGAAAAAAAAAAATACTAAATCTTCCAGCGAAACTTCGCTAAAGCGCAAAGATGCCGTCATTTTGAAAACAATCTTCAACCTAGTACTGTCTAATTGGTAAATAAATCCCTTCCGGCAGCTGGTATATCGGAAGATAATCCCCGTGGTTGAGAGATTGTCCGAAAAATGAACAGCTGGCCGAGAAGCGAAGCTTTGAGGGCATATGTGAAATTTTGAGGACAATCTCTCAGCCAAGGGCATTATCCTCCCATATACCAGTAAGCCAGAAAGGGTTTTATTTATCTTACAAACCTCCGCGATCGCGAGTTAATTTTGAACGTGATCAGGAAAAGGGAAAACAAGTGATCTGACTGGGAATTGCGACTGACGCAAACACTGCACGTATATTGATTGGTTAAAATTGTTTTATTTAAACTGTGATTGGACCAGAGCTTGACAAGCTGTCATGTAAAACATACTCTCGCGACACCCTTTACATGAAAATCTTGAAAATAACACACTTTTAGTTTATTTTACCATCTGCGTTGTTCCAAATCAAGTCAAAGCTAAACATTCCCAGTGGATTAGAAAAGAAAATCCAACCATATCACAAACACTGCGAAAGAAATTACGTTAGAAGTGGATTGTTTGCAAATTTGACTTTGTCACGGTTGAATGGCGGGTGCTGAGGAGGTCGAAGACAAAAAGGTGGAAGAACTTTATTTCTAGTTGCAAGAACAGATTGAAATGACTGAACTAAATTCTGTTGAGCAATAGATCGACCGACAATTGCGGATGACTCGAATGGTTGTTTTACAGTTGGTTGTGCACTGTACGACTTGAGCGATTTATCGCTTGCCTAGGTTATCGTTTTTGACTTGGAAAGTTTTCTCAACTGGAAGCTTTAAAGACAGTGGGAAGTGTAGTTTTGTGCAAAACCAGCCTTTGAGCACATTTCAGAGGGCAGATTTTCAAGAATTTTATTGCTCAAGGGTTTGTAACTTTTGCTCACCTCCAAAAACAAAATATACCCATATGGAGCTAAAGAATGGAACGTTAATTCGATGAAGATCACAAGAGGTTAAAAGTGAACATTTGAAGTCTTAAAAACGACGAATAATGGACCTCAACAGCAAACGATCATTACATCCATCGCGGTAGGTAAACATTACATGGAACAGGGCTGTCGGCTAGCTCAAAATGATCTAATAGTTTACAAACTGTGCTGTTATGTACACCACTGAAACCAACTGGTAAATCCTTTGGTAATCCTGTAGGATATAGATTTGACAAATTGAGAGAAGGAATCGAACACCTTGAATGCATCGGTGTTTGGCGTTGGTACGCGTGCCTTTAGGATCCTATTGCTACAGCCGAATCCGTAACCTACGTGTAGCCGCACCCTCCCCCCGAAGGAAAAAACTCTTCCCGTTTTTTCCTTCGGGGGGAGGGTGCGGCTACCGAATCCGTTGTGTTGTTTGACTATTGTTTCTTTTTATATATTTTAAGTTGATCCGCATGCTATGATCGTTTAAAGGCTTAAAGATCCAGCTATGTCCGCACCTCGTAGCTTTGACGAACTCCCGTGATAATTCTTGCGAAACATTGATTGTTATGCGTTGCTACTCTCGTGTTGGCGCTGGCTGCATGTCGTCGTGTGTACCGCTTTCCCCGACAAAAAATAGACATCAAAGAAATGAAAATAACAATTTGAACCAGGGATGCGTAGTACATCTCACCTTATGTGATCTGATATAAGTACGCAAAATTTATACCGGTATGTACTGTTGGCAGTCTGTTTACACTTTCGAATGATTTAGTTCTAGCACCGGCGGGGTTTCGGGTGTGAATAGTTGTGTGGACCAGGAAAACATCTCTTGGTAAGAACTTTAAATGTTGCTCATCTTAGCTGATAAAAAAACCAAAATGATGCTGATCGGCTTCTTATTTAGAAGTTTTGTTTTGGCTTGCCTAGCAAAACGCGCCGTGACGACTGCTATCACTAATTTAATTTGGGGTGTAGACGAAACGTGGGGTAGGCCATGGCCTACGCCATGGCCTCCTCTGTGTTCTACCCTGTGGCCTACCGGTGGTCAGATTTTTACAAACATAAAAATAAAATCAGTAAGAGTCGAACGAGTACGCTGGCGTACAATTCTATGCCTCTAAAAAGGGTATACTAAAAAGTCACTAACACGATTTTCAACGTTAGCGGGAACGAAACAATGCAAATATTACAGCACTCAGCCTTTAAACATCCCAACTCTGTCTTCCCCACCCAAGCACTCAACCATAACGGTAGGTTAAGTGGGAGGGGAGAGCAGGGGCCAATAATGCGTGGTCGCTGAGGATATCCAAATTGGCGGCTTCACGATCCATATAGGCCGCCATCTGGTAACATATATAGGACAACATATCTAGGTAAGAAAACGCAAACAGTACGTGCCAGGCCAGCCAGTTCGCTGTGGGAAGATGTGGAGTTTACTGATCGAGACACTCACTGATATGCAAGAAAGGTAAAGGAGGCAATCCACATAAGGCTTAACCCTAACAATATCAACAGGGAAAATGGAATCGAAATTCATTAATCTAATTATATGTAGTAAACATGAAGGAGTTCAAAACAGCCAGGGCAGAGCCAAAACTGAAGGAATAGAAACTGATCAACTTTTATCAAGCCACCACATGCATAAATGTCAATGACCAATTAAAGAAAACAGGTGCTTCTAAAATAATTTCGCGCGCTTTGAACCGATTCGTTACCGAACTCATTTGAAGAAAGCACCGAGCGGTAGCCTGGGTCTGGTCTGTTGACCCGGAATGTACCGTTTCATTAAACACGTAGAATTTCCGAAATTTTAAACCGTTTTTTTTAATGGAAAGCGCCCCGAATGTCTTATTTTTCGAAAAAATCTCCACTATAAGCCGAACCTCAGTTATCACTGAAATTTCTGTAGAACCTTAGAAATCTTTCTGATAGAATCGAATCGCTCAGTTTAAACACGACGTCGACAAGACTGCGGGTGCGATATACAAGTCTGGCAGGTTTTTTTCGTCGTCGCGGAACCAGCCATATAATACCAACATTTAGTGAGAACTGACACATTCAAGTTTGTTCGAAGACGTATTATAAAGTTTACCCCGAATGTACGCTCCCTAGGGCGTCTAGTCTAGAAATATTGATGAGCTTCTATTTTCTATTTTCTCAGTCCTTCTGTGTTTACTCCAGTTAAACTTGCCGCCACTTATCACGTGTACTGCTACCGGTAATTTGCCTGTACCTGTACACCGGAATCGGGGTATCTTAAGGTCTCTAATATTTTAATTTAGTATAAATACTAAGGTGCTTATACAAAATCGCACGCTCTGATTGGTTCGCTATCTCGGCTTATCAGCCGATAATCATCTCGACGAACAAAATGGCTGCCAGTCGTTTTTCAATTGAAACGCGCGCTTTTGGTGAAATAAAATTTCTTCGTGTTGTACAAAGCTTTTTTTTCTTTTGTTTTTAAATAATCGCCTGTGTGTTTATACTAAAACAATTATTCGCCTCAAGCTCAGTGATTATCGGTGAATAGTTGTTGAAAGTTTATTTTCGTGGCTGAACGGAAATTTTCTTTTACAGTTGACATTTTTTACTGTTATCAATTGAAATGTTCCAATTTTTGCGCCTAACGGCTAACGTTTAGGCCTGTTTTTCGGCTAACGGTTAACCCCATGAAGACTCCCAAGAAACTACTTTCAAATACATCTATGGGCAGGTACATCAACACTTAAAAAGGAACTCTGAGCTCTGAGTGTTCGAAAAGTCGACTACGTCAGTGTAGATCCTGTTCTCAGCGGTAGCTAATCTATGCAATTAGCATTAGCTTTCATTCTAAACATGGCTCACTTAGCGGACAAGTGTTTAAGGTTGCGATGACGAAAATTGCACTGGTTACGTCTGTCGAAGTCCCATTCACATCGTCCACTATTTATCGATACAATGTTAAGATGGATACAATAAATTAGGTCTTAGCCTTGATAAGAAAAAAAAAACCATTAGGAGTTCTTCAAAAAATACCTTCGCGAGGCATGTGCAGGAGTCGTATTTATAGTATTCAGTATAAGGTATTGGAAATTTGGTGACTTATCAACGTATTTCGATAACATCATTTATGCAAAGGATAAATTGATTTTTGGTGAATATCCGCGGTACATAAAGTCTGTATTTCGATCGCTACTGAATGAGCTGTTACAATCAGCGCAATGTTTCGCCGGTGCAACTTGTCTCGCAATGGCGTTGCAAGACAGAGTTGCACGAAACATTGCACAGTGTAACACCTTGCAACGGCCAAAATCGTTGCGAAACAAGTTGCATGAACTGTTGCAGAAAATCAAACTCGAATCTACTTTCTGCAACGAAAAATTGGGATAATCAAAAGAATTGATAAAGTAAGTTATACCACCGTAAGGTTAAAGGGAGGTGCTCCCTTTAACCTTACAGTGGTATAACTTACTTTATCAATTCGTTTGATTATCCCACTTTCTTGCGCTTCAATTCCCCAACGACGCAGCATCAGTTACTTTAGAAACTATTTCCATAATACTTACGGTTCGTGAAACCTGTCTCGCAACGATTTTGGCCTTTGCAAAGTATGTTACACCCAGTGCAATATGAGCAACTCTGTGTCGCAACGTCATTGCGAGACAAGTTGCACGAAACATTGCACAGTGCAACAGCGCCTTAAAACACTTTCGCAGCTCAAGTGAATCGAATAAATTACTTATGAGAGGCTGCTGATATTAGCGTGGACACAATAAAAGCAGTTCAGATACGTAAACTCTGGAAGGTTAATAAAATGAAATAACAAACTGCATTGAATGCACCATAAATTCGAAGTAAAAGAAGAAGCCCTGTTCGTAATTCATAATGATAGAAGGTTGCTCTACAGAAGGCGAAGATAGTGTTTTGATCATTTATTTAACTCTTTTGTCAAGGTATTGAAGTTGTGGATTGCGAGGGCGGGGCTTATGCTTTAAGAAGTCAAATCACGTTGTTAATCATTCTCCGCCTTTAACTGTCTCTCGTAACAAAACTATAAACGAAGGCCGGACAAAGTAACACGGTATTTTGACGAAGACACATCAAAAAGTCGTTTATTTGCGCTCATTCGTGGAATGCCGACAAAAACTCAAATGAATAAAAACAAAAGCGTTCACATTGACTACACGTGAACTCAAAGATAAGCCGCTCTTTTTATGAAGTGTAAATTGTTTCCTCTTTAGCTTTCATTCATATCAGAGGAAATAAAGAAAAATGCCGTAGACTCATGCAAACCTGACGCAGAAAACTTGATGATGAATACTAAACAAATAGTTCCTAAGAAGTTACTCAAATTAACCTCAAAGGGTTTATACCATAATACATTTACTTCTCTAAATGAAGGTCACGTCCCAACTGTATTTTTCATATTCTTTTGAACCAACAAAAAACCATGACATTCCGGAAGTAATTTAGCTTCAATACATTTTTTTCTGGCCTTTGAATAAGTGATATAACGTGTTAACAACGTATAAATCGTCCAATGTGATGCATTGTTCAAGAACAATAGAGTCATTTTTAGTTCGAGACACCGCTGCGCAGAGAACAATGTCATGCATTGCATGGACAATTGAAGGAGGCTGGTTAATTTGACGCTTTGAAAGGAAAAAAACCGCGAAGTCTCCCGTGTCGTCAATTGAAAACAATCAGTATTGATCTTAAGAAGCATTCAAAGACATGGCAACGTGGTTGTTGTGTTTTACAGATTAGCCAGAACTTGAGAGTGTCTCTAGAATTACTAATTAATTGTTATCCCTGTCATCACGAACTTCATTTACCTGTCAATGCCTTCAAGATAAAATTGTGAAGTCGTTCTAACCACGCAGAGTACCACAGGCAAGCATTGGTTTTGGTTTATTCACAAGTTAGTGTCAATCATTCAAGTCTACCGCAATTTAATTTACAAAGGTAAGACATCGCACTTGTCTTAAAAAGAGTAATCGACTGTCTGTGCAGTTAACTTCATTTTGTCTCATCATCATTTCAGATGAACATCTTAGGACTCTCTTAGTTTTCAGTCTAGCTATGAGAGAACTAAGTTTAAAATTTGCTTCTCACGGTGAACTATCCACTTGGGCTAGCACTGTTTAGATCCGCGAATGAATGAAAATTTTTTTAACACGCTGTATTTTGAAAATGTTGAATATAAACAGTTGAACTTTGTACCTACTTTGCGGATCTGGAGAACTGAAAAGCACTTTATCTTCAGCATTGAATGTACTCAATTGAAAGTATTGAAAAAAAGATGAAGCCTAAAAGCGGTCATATTCTTCAGTTTAAGTTAAAATAGGGTTCATTTCACTGAAATGCTACCGCTAGTTCTATTAATCTGTGCACGTTTTCCGTTTTTTACTCTTTTTTGTGCATCTCATTGCTAAACTGCAAAGAAATATATGGCAACCGCTAATTGTCTACCTAACGTTTGTGATTTGCAAATTCTTGGTGGTAGTCAAGTTTAGATTCAATGTTCGAAGCTGGGCGCTGGACTGAGTCGAACGCAACGAGCGATTGTTTATTCAAACGGCCAAACGAATTAAGAAATACAATTTCAATTCCAATATTAGCCTAATATTGGAATTGAAATTGACCCTCAATTTCGAACTTGGCGATCAAGGTGAATCCACGAATAACGAGACATCAGTTTAAAACATATCAGCGAATGCCTTTCTTTGTTGTTTACAGCAAACAAACTCAGCCCCTTTCCCACGCTGTCGGGTAATGATGTTTGAACTAGTTAAACCTTGGTTTTCGTTTCTCTTCGTTTCTAATCTCATCTTTGTGTTTATCCAGCAAATTTTGAGGAATTTCTAGAGTGTAAAGCCGTTCACAATGTACACCGAGCACCTATTGCTGGTTTTTCATGTCAGCTGCTTCATCCATCTCGTGTTCTCGCCAGCTGCAACAGCTCGGAACCTCATTGACAAAGACGAGGACGCAAGCCATTCAAAATCGGCGATAGTTGTTACATCAGTCAAGCAATCTAACGATAAAATAAAGAACGATTCCAGAAAGACTTTTCTTATAAAGAAGCAGAAATGGTCGAACCCTCCTTTAGACAGTTCATTTAAGCGAGTTCGCAAGATCACAAGGCGACCGACAAACATAATTCACTGTAAAATTTTCTGCCGTAGTGGTTACCACCTTCAAATTCTTCCTAGTGGATTGGTTCAAGGAACAGTCGATCAAGGAAGCAAATACGGTACGTTTGGTAACGCTGTCCCCTTTTTTGATTGATAATAAGCCAGCCAAGGGTAATACTCCGGTATTTTCGACGATAGCTAGTTAGATCGATCTTGAACCATGTAGAATGGACAGACTGCATTAAGGACTTTTTGTCACTCGTGGATATGCGAAAGCACCCACGAGTGTTACCTGCTTTGTCATCGACTTCCCCGAGGAGGGGGGGGGGGGGGGCAGTGGGATCCCGGGCTGATGTGGGGACTTTGTGCAGTTGAAAGTTCTCTTATTTCCCCACCCGTGGGGTATTTTTTGTGGCAAAATCCCAAGTATTTGTCGAAGCTAAGCACCCAACTGGACTTGAAGATACAATTCAGGACTTCACTTTGGTTCTTTGAACAGTTAGCAAACACTAATGAAAACTGAACTTCAATTATTTTTTTTCTTGAATATTCCAAAATAATCACTCTTCTCAGTGTACCTGCGCAGTCTGGTGAAGATTTCAACTTTCCATCCTCAAAGCTACTATTGACAAGATACAGTTAAAAAACTGTTGTTATATACCCAGACGTTCACTCAACAAAACCAGCACTGTGATTGGTTGATTCTTGGTCAAGTGCCCCCGATCAAATTTAAATGTATCCCGATCGGGATACAATTGCGCAGTTGTTGCCCGCGCGCCAGTTGTGCCGTCTTTGTTTGTTTGTTTTTGCTATATTTTGTTTAAGGGAAAGTCTAAATATATAACAAAGCACTTGACCTATGGTCCCTCGGGAAACTTTTTAGTTTTGTTTTCCCTCGAGTTCTGATGTTTCCCTCGACTTCGTCTCGGGAAACATCTGGGCTCTCGGGAAAAAAAAACAAACTGTTTTCCTCGGGACCATATATTAAGTGTATATTGCCCTATGAAAACAGAACAATTGAGAACGTCAATAAAGGGGTATTTTAAAAAGCGAAATCACTTCAGTCTATTATATCGCTAAGAAAAGATGACTTGTTGACCTTGAACATTTATCTCTGTAAACAAAAATACATACACAGGGAATTTTAAAGTTGCTTATGCCTACAAATACGTGCAAATATTTGACGGATGGTCTGTTTAATAGAAAAAAACAATGGATTTTAAAACGTACCTTCTCGCTCTCCTCTGCCATCTTGTCGACCAACCAAAAAAAAAATAGTTTCTAGTCTCCTCTCAGTTGAACAGAAGCGAGGTACCCACATTTTCCCGGAGAGTAGGGCATTCATAAACCTAGGCCCCCACCACACCACAAGGGCTGAAATTTGTTGTAATGTCCCCGTATTTCCCCACATCAGCCCGGGGTTCCCCCCCATCGGGATAGCCGATGACAAGTGCATTCTTGGACCTTCCGGTGGAAATTTTTCGGGGGGAGCGGAACTTCTGAAAAGGTAATCCTGTTTTTCCTATCAGAATGTTCCAAACGGAATTTAGAGTCCTTTTTTTTTTGAAGTCATCTATATAAATTTCTTGTGATGTCAGTTCTGGATTCTTCGTACAAACAGTAGTGGCTTTTGCAAATCAGAATGGTAAACGACCACCCCAAACAAAATTTCCCAATTTTAATTTTATTTACCATTTGCCAAAATTTCGGGGTCCTTCGAGTGTCGAAATTATCGCAGAAACTGGATGTGAATTGGATTACAACTCAATTATACTATTCTCCAATTCTGAGCACTCAATCGGAGAATCGTAAAACGAAACTCGAGAATCGAAATAATCGTAGAATCGGAGGTAAATATTGGATCGCAACTCCTATACTGAATAGGATCCGATTTACCACTTAATGCGAGGATCGTAAAACGATTTTCGAGAATCGAAATAATCGAAGAATCGGGTGAGTGAATAATGGATCACAACTCCTATTATACTATTCTCCGATTTAGCACTTATCGCACCCTTCTGAAGATCTGCTAATCGGGTTAGTAGCAAGTAACAGGAACATGGACATGATGTGGTCTCGCAAAGGGAACGCGGTCATTTATTATGGTAGCGACCGTAAATTTTGCATGTTTGCTCTTTTAACGGCTCTGAAATGCCTCAACATACCTTCAACATTTGCAGTTATTTAGCGATGCTCGTACTTCGACAAAATAAGTAAAACACGATTGAAAATACAAACAAACTATGGCAGATGGGTATTTTGGTCTCGCTAAATCTCTATCATGCAAGATTTGACTTTTCGATAATTCATTTGTAATTGCCAAAATCCCTAGAAGTGAAGTTCTTGCTACTATGTAACAACTTTGATACACAAAGACTGTCATTTGGGTCCGAAAGTTGACAGATTCCACGAAGCACGTGCAAGGACCATTCACATACCGAAATGTGACACAAAAAATGCTGGAATGCGGAGCGTTTATAAATAATTCTAAGAACAGATTTGACAAACTTTGTTTGAAGTGCGCTTAACTTCTTAAGTTTTACAAGCTTGTGATCTCTTTTCTTGCCATCGAGAGCACTGATGAGGCACCTTGTTGAAGCAAACACTATAACTAATATCACTTGGGTAACGATTAATCATTGTAAAATGTTTACACAGTGTTATGGTTTTCGACAACAACTTTGACCAGAGCTTTCATCCTATAGGGACTGCTTTTCAGGTTCTGTCCTCGTGTACCGGTACACAAGAGCAAATACAAAAGACCAGACAATACATTACAGCTAAACAATGACTCCTGTCAAAGAAAATACAATGGTTATCCCTGGTGTACCGGTAGACTAGGACAGAACCTCTCTTCGGCGAATGTCATCCCTTTTGTTTTTGGGCCGCCTTTGTTTCTTCCGGAAGCCTGTAACAAAAACGGTTTATGCAGAGCCAAAGTCCTTCTTAAATTTTTGCTAATATATAAGCTTATAAATTAGTTATAAATTTGTATGATAATGTATATTTTGGCCTTGATATCAAAATATTTATAACAGAGCACGCGTAATGAAAGTGTTGTAAGGCGGAATTCAACGTGGCGAGTTGGAGGCGGTGTGCGACAAACGCAGACTGCAGACTGCAGACTAGCAGACCTGCAGACTTGCAGACCTGCAGACTCGCAGACCTGCAGACTTGCAGACCTGCAGACTTGCAGACCTGCAGACTAGCAGACCTGCAGACCTGCAGACCTGCAGACTTGCAGACCTGCAGACCTGCAGACTAGCAGACCTGCAGACTTGCAGACTCGATAAATTGGCACACTCGGAGATTTCCAGACCTACATTTTTTTGTGACGTCAACGGGTCATGTGAGTTCTTTTCTTCGTGCGTTCCAGAAGCCAGGTCATCCTTCGATCTCCCGCCAAAATGGATGAAGGTGAGCAGATTTCTACCTTGTGGATTACATAGGAGGAGTTGTCTTAAGGTGACGAGTTCTTCGCGACAATAGAATATTACTGAGAATATTAACCGAAAGATAGAAAAAGCTAAGTGTTTTTAAACCATCGAGAACGTTTTGTTGTGTAGATGTTGTTCTCGTTTTGAATGTTTAAAAATCGTGTCTTCCATTTTAATAGGCGAGCAACTTTACTCAGCGGAGAAAGACAATCTGTCCTAAACAGAGTATATAATTTTATTCTATCTCTCCCAGGGCGGCATTTTGTCCTTTTTCCGAAACAGCGTATTAAAATTGAGGGCGTTGTCCTCGACAGGGTATGTTTTTTAGAATGTTTTTTGTCCTAAAAAGGGTCAGCGTTTCAAACCCTCAGCGGCTCACTTATCACCCCGATCACCTATACCTAAATATTGGTCAATTACCCCCTTCCTCCGTGAGTTCCGAAGGTGTCTGTAGGTCTGCAGGTCTGCTAGTCTCCAGGTCTGCAGGTCTGTAGGTCTGCGGTCTGCGTTTGTCGCACACCGAGTTGGAGGGCAAGGTTAAATTCAACGCCAACAGTACGCCAGCAAATGATGGTGAAGACATCTGTACTAAATAATGTGGAGGTAGTTTCCAAAGAAACTGGTGCTGCGTCGGTGGGGAATTGGGAACAATTCGGACGAAGGGCTGACGTTCGAAACGTCTGCAACTCCCTTTTTAGCTCGTGGAGCTTTAGCTCAAGAGCTGTTGTGATCGATGGGGGAATTGGGATGTCAGGCGTAAACAATGCAATTTTCGGAACCCAATCGTCTCAAGATCGTCAAAAGGGTTTTTTTTTTCGGCGGTCAATCAAAATTTAGAATAGGCCACGTGATCTTTGCATGTTCGACTCATGTTCGGAAACGTGTAGCGGGACATGACACGTAGCCCTTTTTGCTCCACGAGCTCACCATAGGATGCCTTTGATTTTACCTTACGGTGGTATAACTTACTTTATCAACGTGCATGATTATCCCAATACTTTTTGCGTTGCGTGACCGTGACTTCGGTCCGAGCGGCTGCAAAGGAGCTAAGGCGGCGATCGATCCAAACTACCATTTAGTTCGTCGCATGTAAAGTTCGACGCTTGGCCTGGGCCTAAATCATCTATGACACCTTTTGATGTCAGTTTTGTATTTTTCTCTGCAAACAGGAGTAGGTTTTGCAAAGGAAAATAAACGATCATTCGTAATGAACAGAATTTCCCAATTTTGAATTTTGTTTACAATCGGCCAAAACCGTCCACTGACCGGTTTTCCTGATTAAATGGTAAACAACCCCAGTCTCTATGCTGAGGATTTTTTGTTAGGCACGACGTGGTTTCTTTATGAAAAATTTGAAGAGTAAAGGGTTCAATTACCGATGTCCGTAAAGTCATTTTAGTCAAAAAGTTGTAAATCTCATTCCCTTGAGTACGGTGGCCCATATAGGACATGAGCAATTTTTTTTTTCCATTGAAATTTTAACTCAAATTTCAGTTACAAAAATCCGTATTGTGTAATTGTCTAAGCGTACAACTCGGATTTATACTAAAAAATCTTAGTTGTAAACATCGTTCCATTTACAACTCGGATTTTTACCGCAAAAATCCGACTTGTTAAATTTCCAAAAACACAACTCGGATTTTTACTGCAAAAGTGATAACAATGGGGTGACAGGCCTGCACGACTCCCATCCACGTGTAATAGCCGGTTATAGCTTTGCTCTAACGAGTATATCCTTTAGGGATCTGCCCCTTTTGTACGAGACAATAGGGGGATCTTTGAATATTCTTCGAAGCAATGGTTGTTGTTGGATTAAATGCCAGTTCTGTATAAGTATTTGCTTTAAGTTAGGCACTGATGGGCGATATTGTGTGACAAAAGGCAAGATTCGCTTGTTTTGTTTACATTTCTGTTGTAGGGCAGCTTTTCTCTCCTCAAATGTAATTTCTGCGAGAGTTGTTGAAACAAGAGTTTCAGGATACCCTCTTTCGATGAGGTTTGTTTTAAATTGTGAAATAGCAGTTTTGAATGCTGTTTCAGAGGAGTTAGTTCGGAGAAGTCTGAATGCTTCGCCCTTGATGAAGCCCTTTTTGACCCCTGGTGGGTGGCAACTCGAGAAATGCGTGTACTGGATGGAATGTTTCAGTAGCTTTGAAATGAGTTTTAATGTCTAGTATAGACTCTTGTGCGAATCTTTCGCCTTTGTGAACTTTTGTGTCGAGGAACGTTTGTATAAGTGGGTTTGTATAAGTGCTCAAGGTTGTCTAACTGGATTTTTCCTTCGAGAATTTTATCTGCAGTGTTCAGCAACACCATCCCACTATCAAGTTCACGGCTGAAGTTTCTGACACAGAAACAACGTTCCTCGACACAAAAGTTCACAAAGGCGAAAAATTCTCGGATTTTTACTGCAAAAATCCGAGTTGTGTTTTTGAAAATTTAACAACTCGGATTTTTGTGTTAAAAATCCGAGTTGTGTTTTTGGAAATTAAACAACTCGGATTTTTGTGTTAAAAATCCGAGTTGTGTTTTTGGAAATTTAACAACTCGGATTATTGCAGTAAAAATCCGAGTTGTGTTTTTGGAAATTTAACAACTCGGATTTTTGCAGTAAAAATCCGAGTTGTGTTTTTGGAAATTAAACAACTCGGATTTTTGCGGTAAATATCCGAGTTGTACATTGAACGATGTTTACAACTAAGATTTTTTAGTATAAATCCGAGTTGTACGCTTAGACAATTACACAATACGAATTTTTGTAACTGAAATTTGAGTTAAAATTTCAATCGAAAAAAAAAATTGCTCATGTCCTATATGGGCCACCGTACTTGAGCATGTTGAATCATGGGGCAAACTCTCTCAGACAAACCATTTTTACACCGGCAGCGACTATAGAGCAACCTATTAACTAACATGTGTTATAAATAATGATAATGATAATAATAATAATAATAATAATAATAATAATAATAATAATAATAATAATACTAATAATGAACTTTATTTGAGTGTCAACTGTGTCTAGCACTGACGTACTAATTGGGGACACTGTAAAGCACAAATCAAATCAAATCAAATCAAATGTTGGTTTTTGTGGAGAGGGGAAAACCGGAGTACCCGAAGAAAAACCTCTCGGCGCAGAGTAGAGAACCAACAAACTCAGTCCACATATGACGCCGGGGCCGGGAATCTAACCTGGGACACATTGGTGGAAGGCGAGCGCTCTCACCACTGCGCCAACCATGCTCCAAACATCTAATGTGTTTATAACTTTCATTGCAGTATTCTTTGAGATGCAGTCGTTTGGTCCTAGTCTAGTCAAACTCATGAACACAGCAACGGGAAGATATTTAACAATGAAGCGAGATGGGACTCTTCAAGGTGTTGTAAGTACCCGGAAGTCCAACCCGCTGACCAGCACACTGTGTTTCCGCTGTAGGGTGGTGAATCATGTAAGCCTTTACAAAATATCCCGAGATCTCCTCGGGGGGTGGGGGGGGGGGGGTAATCAGAAGATCTCGGGATATCTTGTAAAGGCTTACATGGCTTACATGATTCACTACCCCCACTGTATTTTGAGAGAACAGCTGAAATTTTAGTCGTTTGCTGATCGATACTTTTTTCTCCTTTTATTTTCCAGCGTAGCCATACTAACCGGGAAGCATTATTCAAGGAGACGCATGAACAGAATGCCTTTAATTCATACGCCTCTCATAGATATTACAGAAAACAGCCGCACGATATGTTGGTAGGAATAAAGAGAAATGGTTCGGTAAAACGCGCCACGAAGACTTTATATGGTCAAACAGCTACTCAGTTTCTAGTCATTCAATTTGGATGAAATCCCAAATGGTTGCCAAAATTTTCTTGAGAAGTAGAAACTTGATGTACATAATTAGACTTGTTGAGAGTGGACTAAGTGTTGCGAAATACTCGTCAAACATCCATCAGACAAGAGATGTGGGGTCAACCGTGACCTTATCGAATAAAATTCTGGACGCTTTAAACCCAACAAAAAATTGACTCAGAAGGTTGCAGCGTTTAGCCGCGCCTTAGAAAGAAGAAAAACGAGAAACTGAAAAAAAAAGAAACTGAAATGACCAAGCGTTCACGTTGGACTGTTCTTTACTTAAAAACAAAAAAAACAAACAAACAAAAAAAAGAACCACGAAATTTTGTTTTAAAAGATCTCTAGAGGCACTATCAACTGACACAAGGAGAAAAAGAACATTTAAGCAGTCTTAAACAGAAATTAATCTTGGCTTAAAGTTATGTTTACTACATTTAATTACAGGTTTAAGAACTTAAAAATATGTTTAATTTCAACTTAAACCCGCCTTAAACACCCTTAAGGCTAAAGCTTAATGCATGTTTAAGTGACCATTAAATACAACCAAAATATCTTCTGACTTTTACATTATGTTTAATTAGAACCTTAAACACATTCTAAATGTGTGTAAAAGTCATGTTTAAGGGTAATTAAATGATCATAATTATACTGTAATTTTAAAATCTTCACCTTTATCTTTTCGGCCATATTCATTTCATAAGCATCTTTTAATTCACCCACCAAATTTATTCCTTCATAGACACTGGTGTTTTTTACTTGGTCATTACATGTACAGTGTATATTTCATTTGTTGTTGTATTGTTTGTTGCTTTGTAGCAAACCCACCCAGGCTTGCAGTAAACTTGTTTGATTATTTCAATAGTAGAACTCCGCCGTGAATTTCTCAAACCACGTAGGTTGCCCTGCTTCTCCTTCTTTTGCAATTCGTTTCTTAATCTTTCATTCCCCTGTCGCAGGCTTGCATTGGCATCCTCGAGTCTCTTTTGACTGTCACAAATCGTATCCATTCTTCCGCTCATCCTTTCAATAATAAGAAGCTGTCGTTCCTGTTGAGCACCTAGTAAAGTCATCATTACCGAAAACAGTGAACTGTAACCAAATGTAAAAAACGATCGATCACACGGCAAGAAACGAAGCTAGAATGCGAACTTCCAAATGACACTAACTACATGAAACATACATCCCGCGATCGACACTCTCGCCTTCTGATTGGCTTACTATCGAAAACCAACCAATTGCAATGAAGCAGAAAAACCAAATGCAAATTACACGTGAGATAACAATAGGGCCATTCATTGCTCTTGCCGCAAATTAGCCATTACCGATTGCGGTTTTCTTTGATAATCAACAAAAAGGCCGAAGATTATCCTGAAACAAGTTTCGTCGCAAACACTCCAAGCCCTTTCTTCTGTGATAAGTGGAAACTTGCGGAAAGTCCTTTGCACATTCATCTTCGTATCGTCGTCACACAAAAACGAAATGTTCTTCTCAATCGCTAAAGCGTCGCCGTCGGCGATTGTGGATTTCCGATGAATGTGATGAACAAGATATATTTTTAGTAGCACCAGTATCAAAATTTTGATGCATAAGCTAATAAAGGTACATGACTATATTAGATTGTATGGACATGGAGACTACATATACGGATAGAATTAAAGTTTCTTTATTCACTTGTCTTAGTGTGATTAGTGAAATATGGTCATTTTTCTTGCCCTGTAGGTTGCAGATGATATTTTTTCTTAACTGATTATATTCCTTTTTTATTGAACTGAGTTCAAAATGTCAAGACACCTTTATATTTCTTTCATGTTTTGGTGTTATGATTCGTTTATGGAGAAGAGACAATTTGAAAATACTTAAGCAATGAAGTGCATAGTGATGTTACACACTGGACAATTTTAATTCTTACTATTCCTGTTATACATCAATAAATAGTCATTTATGGGAACCAAAACACAACCATTAATTTAGAGAATGTTTAATCTCCATTTCAGGAACTTAAATGACTTCAGGTGTATAATGTATGTTTCAGGGGCACTTAAACCCCACTATGACAATAGCATTGATTTAAGTGATGTTTTAAACAATTAAACTAGACTTAAATGTGGACCCAAGTTCTAGGGTTGTTTAATGCAACTTAAATGTGATTAAAATGTGGCTTTTGGTCTAGTGTGAGAACATTTGATCGTGGCAAATGTAGTCTCTTCTGTAAGTCATTTGTAATGTGAGGTAAAGAAGTGAAACACAATTTTGTTGGCTGGGCACGACATGGCTTAAACCTAACAAGGCACGTTACCATCTCTCGGCACAAACTTTTCACAATATTTTTCAACAAAATTGGCCTAATTATATCTGACATGTATACCTTACTTTAAACGACTTTTCAGCGTTTTACGAATAGTGCAATAAGGTAATACTTCATGATTTGTCAACATACGGAAACACTGGCGAGAACCACCAAATCCGTCTTTAAAAGACGGTTGGAACTTAGGTACATTAACTGAATACCACATGAACTGGACAGTGCTTTGCCCCACCCCCCTCTGTGTCATTTAGAATCCGCCATTCTAGTTGCTGCGCATGCTTGTTATACTTTTTTTACAAATGAAAGAGTTACCAATATTCTATTTATTTTACTTTCGTTGTATAGGAACTGTTTATTTAGTGCTCTGAAATAAAATTAATTGTTTTGCGAAAGTACCCCGATGAATGGTGATTTTTTATGAAGTTAAATTACGAGTGATTAGTTTGATAAGGCTTTCATTTCAGCAACGTGTCGGAATACTCCGATGTCGGGGGGTGGGGTGGGGGGTTAAATTGTTCGTCTGCCAAAAATCCGAAATAGCGCTAACACGTCAAAATCACTTTTGAATAGCTTGAGAATTGGACGGACATCATAGGAGCAAGGGCAAATTGAGGTATGTCAATTTCATCGAAAGAGAACCCGCGTTTAAAATAGGCTTTCCAGAACTGAGTCCGACACTGAGTATTCCATCCGCCGATGCATTTGTCTCCTCGCTGACGCTCACTGCTTGTCCAGAAATAAATATCATATTCAATCTGTCATTTTCAGTAAACACAGGGTGACAATCTGTTAAGTACCCTGGGTGTGGCACTGTGCGACCCGTCTTTGAAAATTCCCAACTACTCGCTGATATGGATACCTCTTACTAACCGAGGTCGAGGTCCGTACTGTAAGTTACGGACCTAGTTTTATTATATTTATTATATCTCTCTGGCGACCAAAACAAACTTTTGAATTTAGCGGGCCGTACTTCACTGTACGGCCCGCTAAACTGACCAATCACAAGGCGGGTACTAACAGAGAGATATAATAAGAAACCGTTTATGAACAAAATATCGAAGGTCAATTTAAAGCAAAGCAATATAATCGCTACCAAGAGAAAATGAGGTAAGAGAAAGCATCTTCCGTACTGGGTTCTCTTACTATGATAAGGGGACAGAATCTATTCTTAGATCCGGAAACTATTTTAACTGACTAATGGCTGATGTCCTTCTCATCACGTGGTTGAAATTTTAATGCGCCATGGGGAAACCGCGCAGCCATGGAACGAGATATAAATAGATTCCGCGCTAAAAATAGATTCTGTCCCCTTATCATATCAGACGGGGCTATGTTCTCTTTCCTCATTTTCTCTTGTCGCTGCTAAGATACAAAAGGTACATCCGGGGCTGTAGCCTTCTTCACAGGAAGTTCTTGTGGTATCTTACGTGTTCCTAACACGTGACGAAGTCTCCGCCTCAACTGGCGGCGCCTGCTTGAAAAACATATTCTTGCTCCAATTCAGTTCCACGTCACCTTTAGAATTAGAAATAGAAATCGAAACTTGCAATTTCACACAAAAACAGAAATGCCGATGAGGCGCTTGCACATAAGATAAGCACCTACTCTGAAAAAAATACAGGAACTGAAACATTCTTTTATTCGCTTCCAGAAAGTAGACTTCTTTAAGCACGCGCTGACGTTATATTGTGTCAACTGTGCATTGAAATTTGCCTTGCACATGTTTAAATTACCGGATAGTGATCGGTGGGTAACAAAATACAATTGAGAAACGAAAGTGAAATTGCAAAAACAAAGCTTGCTCAGCACAATTGTGCCGTGCTATAGCTATCTTGATCTCAAACTATTTACGCCAGTTACTTCTCTCAAAGTTTGATAGTCGCTTTTTGTACAGGCAGAAGACAAGAACGCTGAATGCTGGTCTGATCGCTTCAATGAAAATGGCATCTACCGTAAAATGTTGCAGTTTTCTTCTACTGTCGCTATTTTGCAGTACTCTCGGTTCGCCTGTGGGTGTGATGACAGCTTTTCCACGCTGTCCAACCATCGTTGGAACTGAGGAGCTAACGACTTTTCAAGCAGACATTACATACGACTTGCGCAACGACGGTAGTAAGCAAATTCTCGGCCAGGTGAGGAGGATAACATATTAATGTTGCACAAGAGAAAATGAGGTAAGAGAACACATCTTCAATACTGGGTTCTCTTACTATGATAAGGAGACAGAATCAAGAGAAAATGAGGTAAGAGAACACATCTTCCATATTGGGTTCTCTTACTATGATAAGGGGACAGAATCAAGGGAAAATGAGGTGAGAGAACGCATCTTCCATACTGGGTTCTCTTACTATGATAAGGGGACAGAATCAAGAGAAAATGAGGTAAGAGAACACATCTTCCATATTGGGTTCTCTTACTATGATAAGGGGACAGAATCAAGAGAGAATGAGGTAAGAGAACATATCTTACATACTGGGTTCTCTTACTAAGGTAAGGGGACAGAATCAAGAGAAAATGAGGTAAGAGAACGCATCTTCCATACTGGGTTCTCTTACTATGATAAGGGGACAGAATCAAAAGAAAATGACCAGAGGTAAGAGAACGCATCTTCCATACTGCGTTCTCTTACTATGATAAGGGGACAGAATCAAGAGAGAATGAGGTAAGAGAACATATCTTCCATATTGGGTTCTCTTACTATGATAAGGGGACAGAATCAAGAGAAAATGAGGTAAGAAAACGTATCTTCCATACTGGATTCTCTTACTACGATAAGGGGACAGAATCTATTTTTAGATTCGGAAACTATTTTAACTAACCAATGGCTGATGTCCTTCTCATCACGTGGTTGTCATCTCAATGCGCCATGTGGAAACCACGCAGCCATGGAACGAGACATAAATAGATTCCGCGCTAAAAATAGATTCTGTCCCTTATCATATTAGACGGGGTTATCAGTTCTCTTTTCTCTTTCCTATGTTTTGCATAAGGATCTTTCAGAACTGAAACAGTAGCTACGTCCCTTTGCTTCTGGGTTATGATCGGACGGAATTTCAGTATTGAATTTTTTACAGTTTTCCACAATTTTGTAATCCTTCATTCTATCGGAAAACACGAACAGCCTCATTTTGATTTAGGTCAGCGTGAACCGAATGTTTTTACAGATTAGCGCACTAACCGGCCTATAAGGGTCTGGATGGGGGCTACAAATGTCAGTTGTCAGTTAAAATTTTGGCCATTTATCAGTTGTCAGTTAATTAACATAATTAACCGTGTAACTAAATAATTTATTTCTGTCCCAAAAGCTAGCTAAATTGGCTCATATAACGCCGGTAAACTTCATTGTTAATTCAATATTGTCAGGCATAGTTTTAACCCTTGAATTACATAATGATCAACTGATACGACTGAAACGTGACATGTATAACCAGATTTCGACCTGAAGCAAACACGCTCGGTTGTTCGCATTGCCGCAAGACCCGCAACGCTTCAAAATTTAGCTTTATATATACAGGGCCGCAGTAATTATAACATATATATCGCAGAGACAAATAAGTATCAATCACATCGTATATTGCATGAAAAATAGGAACGAAAATATTCAAAACACGTAGCCGTACCCAGTAGGATTTCTGGCTACCTGGCATAATTCATATTTATATCAATACCAGATGCAAATGCACTAAGAATACATACTGTTCATTTCGCTTCCTGTGTCATCCAGCAAGCCTGGTAGTTCCAGCTTCCACTGGTCGTCCGTGGTGATGGCGAAGTTGCCGCTTTTCCCACCCGCTTTCGGTGCCATTTGGAAATCCTTGATGTCCGGAAGTCACCAAGGCCGAACTTTCTAGCTAATTCTTTGAGGCCGAGGAATGCCACAAGGTGCTTTTTGAGCGCATGAACCGTATTTACATCTCTACATGTGAACGGTCGGCTGAATTTTGTAAAGAAATAAGTGAAAAGGTAGCTCGCCCAGGGTAACTCGGGGGTTGGGCTGTCTCGCGGGTAAGATTTCCGCTCAGTTCCCCACTTCATTATGCAAACTGTGGCCGTACGGTTTCGTTCTCAGAAATGTTTGCACGCGCACTTCCCAAGATAATTCAACTACAGCATGCATAATAAAGTAGGGACCTGTGCGGAAATCTTACCGTCTCGCGTACCCGAGACCATGTAAATGGGCCTTAGACCGAGCTTAACAGAACCGTTGACTTAGTTGAATTTAAGCTGCTATAACTCAACCGTTCAATCTCGTTTGTATCACAGCAGAAAAACCGAGTAGTCAGTATGTGTTCACTCAAAATGAATTAGTTTTATTGACTCAATTATTAATTTGTCAGTTATTTTCCCTTCCAGTTCCACTTAAACCACGGCTTTAGTTGGACACCGTTTAAATAAGTTGCCCAGTCTTCAAATTATGTTAGTTCTCAATCTCACCTGTTTACTTCACAATCAAAGAAATTTCAAGAAAGGGAATCTTTTTTAGGAGAAATGATCGGACGTCCCAGTTGCTTTGGCGCATGCAAGAGGTTCAAGTGATTCGCTTAGTTTTCGTGGAACTGTTGTAGTTTTAAATGCAGAGGATTAGTTGTTGATGGCATATCACCATATATCGTATCATCAATGCTGAATACAGAGGTTTAAGTATCATCCTGTTGCGTTTTGTCTTTTGCCCTCAGAAGTGAGTTCTGTCCTCGTATACCGGTACACAAGGGTCAATACAAAAGACCAAACAATATATTACGGTGAAACGATGACTCGTAAACAAAGAAACACAATGGTTATTCCCTCGTGTACCGGTATACGAGGACAGAACCCAGAAGTGCTCGAAAGTATTCAAGCGATTTTCCCCTCCACGTTAACACATGCGCGTTAGGACCAAGTACACGTGTTAGCCTCTTGACGTCGATTTGTGACTCAGGAAGAGAGGGGTCGTTACAAGCTTCCGGGACAATTTCAAGTTTCAAGTAGAGGTCATTTCAGGGACTATCAGGCAAGCACTGATCTCTCAAGAGAGAATTCCCAAACACGTCTTTAAGATGCTACCTGGCCTTGCGAGATATCCTTAAGCTTGTTCACTTACGTAACGTTTGGAAGCCATGAAAACGATAATACAACTGCAATGTATGTATTTATTTGACATCTCTATTGAATTGAACAAAGCGGGCGCGCAACATACGTGCATTACAATTTGATGGCATGAGATAAATTTAGGAACTATATTGATAACTTTAGATCTATGTAACAAATACAACTCAAAAGGTCATACACCAGAACCTCTTTGACACCTTTGTGTACGTATTCGAGAGACAGAGTATATCTAGAGAATTTCGAACACCGCCGGAGAAGCCCGGAGAATTCCGATGACTCCTCGGGTGCTGAATGTAAAATCAGTTACCATTTCTTTGATTTCTTTACTTACCTACCGACTATTTGGCGAAGATTGTCCTCATGGGAGAGCAAACTCAGATTTTATTTTCAGGAATATTTCCCAGGCATCAAGAGTTTTGCCTCCTAACAAGCTTACAGCACGAATTTCTTGAAAGAGTTTTTTTTTTTTTAAGTGACACTGTTAAGACATTCTGAAACGTCTATGCACATGTATGTCCAGTCGCAAACGACTGTTAAAGCATCTAACATTTTGGTTCCGACTTTCCTATACAGCATTAACTGTGTTGTAAGGTGGGTGTTGACAATTTCTTTTTCAATCCCAATGTTCTCGATGGACGTAAACGACCCCGCCATCTTTCTCTGCCCTCTTTGAATTCAATAGTTATTTGAATAATGATTGGTTCACTTTCCTGAAAGTAAATCTACAGTCACCAGGCCAGTAGTAAACATTGCAAACCATAAATTCCTGTTGTGTTGTCTTTGTAAATCTCTCATTCAGACAGTTACAATTAGTTGCCTACCAATCAACCTTCACCGATATCAAGGGCAATTTCAATGCTACTTCTCTTGCAACGGAGTTGCGCAAAACACAGCAGGAAATGTCACACTTCCATATCTCGTCTTTAGGGAACAAATAGTTCTGATTTACGTGGCTGTTTGTGAAGCCACTGTCAATTTTAGCGCGTAGAGGCTTTATGAGTGAGTGCGTTTGTCGAAACTATGCCGCGTGGTCAGTCTTGGCTCCACTGTGAAAAGGCATCTTTCTGGGATGCTTCTCACGAAATATGTTCCTCGTCACCTGGTCACCCGTGGCATCTCTGCAACTGACTCCAAAAGGCGCTTCATATGCCTTGGGTCCGAGATGCCAGCGTACTGGAAGTGCCTCTCCTCCATATAAGGCATTACTTCCATGTCGTCATATTCCACCTCACCGAGGCTGGCGATGTACATTGGAAGTCCCAGAGACGTCAACCATTCACTCAGGGATTCCAACTGCCCCAACGGATCCCTAGTAAAGTCCAACTTTGTCACATCACAGGGAACCTGAGGAGATGGAATAATACGTAAACACTTCTCACATTTTGCTCACATGATATTTATTGTTCTCAAATTGGCAAGTTTATGTTTCTTTTAACAAAGGCCTCCTTCCTGATGCATTCAATAAAATGTTTTTGCTGACTAATCAAATTATCATTACGACACTAGAAGCTCCCATGCCTTTTACTTATTTTCTTGTAGAACAAATATTGGAAAGTCTGCAATACGCTTTAATTTCAAGGACCTAAACCGCTTAATTCTTAATACAGAAATTCAGAATGCTGACAGTTTTTCTCAATTTAAGTCTAACTTTAAAACTTTTCTCCTGAACTGACTTCCCCTTATTTTGTTTGTTTGAGTTCTTTGCTTTTTAACCTAAATGTATTTATAAATTAAATAAGACACGCCTATAATTTTTATAATTTCATAGTTCTACTTAGGTGCCTGCATGTAATAAATCCTAATGGTTTCTTAATGAGCATCCTCGCCTTTAGCCTGCGAGAGCAGACGCTTTTTTCGGCTCGAGTTTCACCCGCCGAGAAAAGAGCGTCTGCGAAACCGAGCTGGGGAGATGATTTCTATGACGTCAAATCTTGTGTTTAGTTGTTGACCAATAAAATTGCCCGTTAGATATGTGATACTCGCGTACACGCGCGAGCGCGCAACAGGCCATAATTATAGAATTGGCCTGCATAAGCTTGCATGCAATTACGAGTTAGAAATGAGCGGCGAAACGCCAAAGAAGTATTTACCACCGGACGATACTTGCTATCTTTGCAAAGTCAAAATTACAAGTGAGGAAAAGATCAGAGTATTCGGCAAAAGCACTTTGGAAATGTCCTCCTTAATCCGTCGCGCAACCGAAGTCGACTTGTCTGTTTTCGCTGGTAGAGATATCGCCATCTGCCGCACCAAATGTTATAATCGACTGCTTCGATTCAAGCGAGCTTTAACTAGAGTTGAAGAGATGGTGAATGAAATAAAGCAAGATTTCAAAAATGATGGCACAGTTCGTGTCAAAAGACTCGCTAAAGAGCCAGGACCAGAGGCGAAAAAGAGCTTGAAGTTCGGCGATGGGAACGTCGATGCAATTTCGCGGGAATCAAAGCAACAAAACGTCACGTTCACTCCTGGTATTTGTGTTCCTTCCTTTGCAATACCTCCTGTTTTCACTTTTGGCAATGTCAGCCCAATTGCTCGAGTAGCTAGTTCAGTGCTTCAATGTCCCAGTGGCTTATTTCAAAATACCTTTGGTATCACTGGCCAAGTGTTGACTTCAACGCCACAGAAACCGGTCGAGTGTCAGAAACCAATCGAGTTCAAGAAACCCATCACAGAGATTCAAGAGACCCAGGTGCTTCTCACTGTGAAATATCCAAGCAAGCCTTATCACAAAGAACTAGAGGGAGATCTTGCAGTCCTTGGCAAGGCAATTGTACATGGATCGGATGAGCGCATTGTGAAAGCAGTGCTAAAGAATGTCTCGCTTAAAAAAATTGTTATTGAAAAAGTACTCCGGCTTATGACCTTACAGTTGAATGACATTTGTTCAAGAAAGCGGCCCTCCATTCTAAGAGCCAACACAAAGGAAGAAATCATGAGCTTCGACTTCGAGAAAGTCTGTCTCGAATGGAAGGAGAGAGCGCCAATTTTCTTTGCTTTCCTGATGACATGTGCTGCTATAAGAAAGGAGAGAGCTCCCGAATGGCTCCCAAGTGTAGGAGTAGCAGGATCGATCCTCTTAAAACAGCGCAACCCACATATGAATGGATGTGCTACAGTTCTTGGAATTCTTATCAAGTCAAGATCTTTGGAGGTGAGAGTTTTGGTTATCTTGAATTATGGAATAGTAATTCTGTGGTCACACAACTGGGTTCAGGTATTTTTCTTGGCGTGACAAGCTTTATAAAAGTAGTGTTGCCCTTTTTTATAATACTTTCCTTTTATTGGCCTGGTTTATTTAAATGGTTGATCTTACATCAACCATTAAGTCTCGTGTGATAAACCATCTTGTGTGATAAGTGCATGGTTTGATACTCCTTGTCAATAATTTTTCAGAGTACCCCCTGGGGGAGATGGGTTGACCTAATATTTAGCATGTTGACTCAGAATAGAACAGGCCGTTCGAGCACTGTCCAGGGTCAATGATTGTATCATGTTCATGGGCAAGGCACTCAACACTAGTGCCTCTCCACATGGGTGTGACATCGGCGACATAATACTTGTGATTTAACTGTGATGTACTAGCACGGCATCCAGCAGCGATAATCCTAGTCAGCTTCATGCTATAGTACAGGCCTGGTAAGCTACCTGGTCTTGAGGACTACTTGACTTGCCTACTTATCCTCTTTCCTCCCTCCTTGTGACTATCTGGTGCTTGAGTTCCATATAAATTGTCTGTTCTACACATGTATTTATTATTACGGTGCTGTTCTGTTCAAGGTCACAATGGATCGCCTATCCAAGCTAAAAATCACATGCTCCACTGTCAAAATCCGTTCCAAGTTTGATTTACTTGGTGAAAAACATGGTGAAGAAATCATGGATCTGAAGCAGGAAATGTGTAAGGCAGAACAGCGTGTTGTGGAGAAAGAGAAAGCAGTAGTCACACTTGCTGAACTTTGCAGCTCACCTGGACATGTGTGTACCAATCAATGTATTGAGGATACTATAAAGGCAAAGGGTGAAGTTAAACAAGCTAAGCTGGATATACCAAGTGGCTTTACTATTGCATTTGATAACATTGATGGACGGCGTGAACGAAAGCACATGACCAAGGATAACCAAAATTTAGATTTCCATTGGGTTAATCACAAAATCTTCATGAACAGAGTGTCAGGTAATGGGCTTGATACTTCTTCAAGGGACATTCGTGATGTTTCAAACATCAAATTTCTACCCACTGTTCAAGACCAGAAGCACCAGCGCCACAACTACACAGTTCTAGTGTCTCGAATTCTTGTGGAACATTTAGATTGCTTTCATTTTTTAAAGGATGAGTGTATCTTCCACATTCCACACAAACATTCCAAGGAGATGGCCAAAAAGTCTGTAACAGTGAGTTCAGTTTTTGAATTCTATTGACTGCTTGTGTAATACACTGGTAGCCTGCCAATTTCTTGGCTAGTAAACTTTGGGTCATTAAGTCCAAGTTGAGATTGTGTAGTTCCATAAATTATCAATACCTCTCCCAGGGATTTTTTCTAAGATCCGCCCTCTGGAAATTCCCATTATGCTTCATGTATTTCCTTAAAGTTTTTGGCCTTTGAGACCCCTCTTGCCAGCGAAAGCAGACAGGCTTTTTCGGCTTGAGTCTGCTCTCGCAGGGTAAGACCCCTCCCACCATCAGGAATTTCCAATCCCTTCTGTTGAGGGGGGTGGGGGGGGGGGAATATGGACATTGTCTGGAACCGCACATTTTCTGAAATATATTACTTATCTCCTTGGAGATTTCAATTCAATCCCGAATAAATTCATACTCTTTGCAGGTGCCAACTATAACCATAAGTTAAGTGATTAGCACTTTGTGGTAGTATACGTTCCATCCAGCCAAAAATCGTTGATTTGTTTAATTAACCTTTGTAATAAAAAATTTCAAAAGGGAGGCTTAGGTAATTTGAATTCATTAAAAATGAAGTTGATGTAATGTGCTTACCATTGCCAGAAAATTAGTTTTATTCTCCATAATGGATTTACCACTTGTTTATTGAAAATATAGTAAGCTTGAGTATTGGAATGGTTTAATGTCTCTAAGGGTAAATAATGCAAGTAAAAAATAGTATAGTTTTTGTTACCAGAGACCCGAAAAAGCCGTCTGCTCTCGCAGCCTAGAGTGTGGTGGGCTTGAGAAATGGATTTTTTTTTGATGATTTCTCAACATGTATCTCAAACCTGTTGTAGTGATTATTAATTGTTTTTTAAACAATTTCAGCTACCCATGGGAGTCTTGTTCAAAAATGAAAACTTGACTGAAGACATGATTGACATCCTAAGGCATTTCCAGAAATACTTGCCATATACCACAGTCGATGACAAGAAAACATTTTCAGCCCAAGTATGTGCAGGAGACCAATTATCGATTGAAAGGGCAGTGAATACCATACATTCAGTTGCAAATGGTTACACTGCAGAAGACCGCCTTGAAGGCTTTAACATGCAACTTGGTGACTGGCACACAGGAGTCAAGATCCTTGAGGTGATAAGAAATTATAAATACAAGTTTTTCCCTTTAGAATAAATAACCATTATTTCCTGTAAATTGTCATCTATCAAATAATGTACTACTTGAATAAACACTCCCCCCCCCCTTATCAGGGAAACTTTAGAAATAAATGCACCTAGAATTTATCTTGAATCCTTGCCTCGCATAACTAAGCCCACCCACTTATGCAGATAAGGGAAATCATGACCCTAGGCTAATAACCTAATAACACATTCAATACAGTACAGTTCTAACTAAGTTGCTGAAAGAAAAAAAGTCATGCAATAATTACATTCTCTCTCTACCTGGTTGTGTTCAATTCAGTAGAGGTAGAATATTTTGCTTGTTTTTCTTACTTATAATTTGAAATTCATTCATTTTTTTTATTTCCATTTATAGCTGCTATTCAGAAGATTTTACTCAGGTAGTGCAGCAGATGACCACTGTACCCTGTTTGCAGATCGCAATTTAATTAATCGTAGAAATGTGAGGGATGACCCACACACAGCCTACCGTGCAGACCGAGATTTCATGGTATTGGAGGTGACAGCACGTGTTGTGGCAGCAGCCTTTCATGTCCTTGGGTTGGAAAGCAGACAAGATAAACCCAAGAATTTCCCAATCCCAGAGGATCTAGCCAGTCAGAGCAGATTGCATCAGCTTCAGTTTTTACATAAAGCTGCTGCAAAGATTGTGGATGAAGTGGTGATTGACGAGAGAATGATGAATGGCTCGCTAGAAGATTTCGTTTCAATGCAAGAGAGGCAAGAAATCCTTAATCGATTGCAGGTTAATGAGCATGGGCGTTTCCCATGTAGATTTCCTGGCTGCCACACCTCTTTTAAGTACAATGGCAAGAGTCGCAGGAGGCATGAACTTAGTCATGATCCACCAGTTGTAATAACAGAAGAAGTTTTGGAGGCCACCTCACAATCCACAACTGCAACATCTAAAGATGCAGACGACATGTTCAGTTACAATGCTGCACTCTTGTCGGAGGGTCTGTTCTTTTTAAACTTCTTGGATTCCGTGTCAGAGGGAGATGAGGGGAGGATCATTCGGCAGTATAAATATCTCATGCTTTTGTGCAGGGCAGATGAGCCACATAGTACCAAGTACGCACTTGAGAGCTTGTACCAGCTGCTCCTTGCTAATAGTTTAAGTGAGAAAGAGGCTGAAATCTTTGTCTGGAACCGGACTGTAAACAATCACGGTGGACTTGGAAATAATATCCCCCATGACTTAGAGGTGGAACATAGCAACAACTTCAACAAGCAAGGGTTTGGTAATTTGGGAGTGAATCTGACAGAGAAAGCAGTTACAAGGATTTGCCAAGCAGAGAAACCAGTGAAAGCTGTTATTGGCACGGTAGATGGACTTTTACATCGGTTTATCCGTTCAGGAAAACATGTCCAACGTTTTCCACTGGGGGACTTAGATGTGCTGGTCAAAAAGCTAACAGAGAACAGTGTATACACATATCAAGAAGGTCGAAAATACCGACATTTCAAAGGATTTCAAAGAGATGCACTGGTAAAATTGGACATGTCCAAGTGTTACACCTGGATAAATGATCACAAGAACAAACTTTCATCAGGTGTCAAGGCTAGATAATGTACCCTATTCATTATTTTATGGGGGGGGGGGGGGGGGGCTGGTGGAATTTGATAGGTAGTCTCTTCATCAGAAATTTTTACCCTGGTCCCCACTCATAATCCTAAATATTTTAGATGACCCACCCCCCCCCCCCCCAAAAAAAAAAAAAAGGAAGTAACAATTTAAGTTATTTATATGCCAATTTACACTTAACCCTACAGCCTTTGAGAATAAAGAAATTCATCACTGAGGAAAACCTGTCTTGATACAACTCCTCTCAATAATTTCAATTGATTCTCATTGTGGAGTATCCAGTCAGAGGCTGAGGAAAGCTTTCTTATGCTTTTGATTTGATATATGTGTGAACAAATATAATGTGAATTACAAATGAACACACTCTTCTCTTTGCTGCGACATGAACCAAACATAATTATAAACTATTTTTGAGGGGTGCAATCGAAATTGTAAAAAGACCATTAGCATGGTGGTAAGGGGAGGGGGGAAGAGGTGTTTTCCCAATTAACCTTCAAATCACAAATCACCATTGTCTGTATAGCCTGGCAGAGCATCTAATTTTGACACTAAAAATTTACAAATTAAATGGTAACACTATTGAAATCGTTTACAAAATTTGCAGATTTCTTCCATCATAGGGGAGAAACAAGTGCCAATAATGGTTGCTCTCACAGGTTATCGAAAAGTGTTCTATACTATACAACTAGTAACACTCTATATGCTATTCAGGGCATACATTGTCAACTGTCCAATACAGCATCAAAACTCAAGTTCAGTACTGCATTTAAAGCAGTGAATGGTACCTCAACCTGTGCATTTTCAACAAATTCATCCTGTGAATCATCCCACTGAGAAAAACTTAAATTTTCGATTACCATATTGGCAAGTTCTTCATCCATTACGAGGTCGTTCCATTCACTACTCCAGCCTTCTTCCTCTTCATCTGACATTTCTTCATCTGATATGTCTGTATTGGTGTCCTCCATATCACCAAAAATTGCCTGCATGATGCCATGAATTCTGTATGCATGCTGCATTTCCCAAATTTCAACAAGACTGCAAATGTCTGAAATTGAAAATAATTTGGAGCAATGATCCACTGTTTGTTGTATTTGCAGTTCTGAAAATCCAAGTACAAATTTGGGGTGTGTGAAGTACTTCAGTTTCCCACTTGCATCCCGTTTTGAGAGGTTGGTCAACAACTTTTTATGATAGGAAGCAAGTTTATGCTGAAGTGTTTTCTTCTGCTCAGCTGATACATTGCGTTCCTTTGCATGGACACCACATGGCTGATTGACTGTACGTAAAGGATATATCAGTGGTTTACAATCCTCTGAACCACATTTGCACTTGCGAGAACAGTTGTCACAGCATAAATGGGCAGGATCTTGCTGAGGACATTCAACACCAAAGAAACGCAGCAAATGCTTACGTCTGCATCCCTCTGACTTAACATACTCTTTAATATCCTGCTCAACATGCATCAGTTGCATCCCTTGGTAAAGCAAGAAAGCAGTGCTTTGACAACCATCTCTTCCAGCTCTACCACTCTCTTGCATGTAGCACTCAACATTTTTTGCTGGGCCAAAATGAAGTGTCCGTTGGACTTGCTTACAATCCACACCCATACCAAAAGCTATTGTTGCTACCAAAACACGAATGTGTCCTTGGTCACTTTGAAATGACTCAAGAATATGTTCCTTGTTTGACTGGGGACTACAAGAATGTAGCATTTCTAATAACACTTTCTCGGGATTCCTTTCCTGTGAGTTTTCATAAATGTTGTTTCCAAGTAGTGTCTTCATTGTTGAATACACAACAGCACACTGCTTAATGGTCTGGCAATAGATGATAGTTCTGGTTGCTGATGAGCCACATTCTTTCAACTCACTCACTATCCAGGAAAAATAATCTGTCAGGCTGGCTGTTTTCCCCATGTAGTGGACTACATAACTTATATTTGCTTTGTTAGGGCTTTCAGAAACAATGTGAGGATCCTTCATTAGGAGTACTTCAAAGATTGTTTCTTTGGTATCCTTTGTGGCCGTTGCAGTTAAGGCAATGAACGGAGTTCGTGGCAGAAGAGACCGGAACTCGTGAAGTCGTGAAAACCATTCTCTGAAGGCTGCATGTTTGTTTGTTTTAGATTTTCCCCTGGAGGAGAAATTACTTCAATTAATTTCTAGTAAATAAAAGGAGCTAAAAAGGAACAGATACAGAAATCTAGCCGAAGGTAATATGAAAAGATTTTAAACAATACGTCGAGTTAGTATACACATTTTATCGATTTTATTCATGAACTATCAAAAGCCACGAAACTCGACCTTTTCAATTCACGAGAAGATATGTAACTTACAAGTTTCCCTTTACTTATTCTTAAAAATACGTCGCTATCAAAATCGGTAATAAACAATTAGAACAGAACTTACCAGTGGCAAATTACGTGGGCTTCATCGACAGCGACAGCTCGAACCGATTTTTGGTAAGTGTCGCTTACTACCATTTTCCGCCATCTTCTGTCACCCAACCAAGATTCTGGCGACCCGTAAACGATGGAATAATCTCCATTTTCAATGGCCTTGACCTCAGACTCGGAGCTCATATCGCTGAGAGATATTGCACTTATCCCGAGCGATGTTAAGCGGCTGACTTGGTCCTTCATGAGATTTACCAGCGGTGAAACGACAATGACAATGTTCTTCTCACTTGGTTCCAGAAATGAATGAACTACAGGCAAAGCCTGAAACATCAAAGACTTTCCATATCCGGTTGGAAGATTTATAAAAACATCTCCTTTCGCTTGCACGATAAATCTCAAGGAATCCTCTTGATGCTTATTAAGCTTTTCGTGACCAAAAACTTCGCAAACTTTCCTCAACGCATTCTCCACATCTTCCGCCATCTTTCTTTCCGCGTGTTAGCGCGAGCTCCACGCACGATTTGTGCGTGGTACCTCTTCGGATATGCAAGGTAAATTGTAATTGGTTATCTTGGACTGACGTCATAGAAATCATCTCCCCAGCTCGGTTTCGCAGACGCTCTTTTCTCGGCGGGTGAAACTCGAGCCGAAAAAAGCGTCTGCTCTCGCAGGCTACCTCGCCTTATGCTTTTCTTGAATTGTTTTTTTTTTAATTATCTCTTGTGATTTAAAAGTGGCAAACAAATCAACTGAAACTGAAACTGAAACAATTGACTCGGAATCAATCAAAATACAGCTGCGCTCTTTTTTTTCACAAAAACGCCGCAAGAAATGCGAGTCCTCCTAAGTAACTTTTTCCAAGAGAATTGTTACAATGGAAGGTAGCATCTACAGATCCAGTTTGAGGGATTTAGGGTTTGAACCACAATAAAAAGCTCAAGGTTTGAATCTCTGAGCGAAAGGGTTCAGAGTTAAAACCATGTGTTACGATACAAGTATGCGGACTTTGGGAGTGAAAGGGTGCAGAGTTAAAACCATGTGTTATGATACAAATTTGACTTTGGGAGTGAAAGGGTGCAGAGTTAAAACCATGTGTTATGATACAAATTTGACTTTGGGAGTGAAAGGGTTCAGAGTTAAAACCACATGTTTTGGCTGAAGGTATGAGTCATAAAAGTCAAAGGATAAAAGCTACAGTCGCAGGACCTGAGGTTGGAATGTATGGGTTGAAGTGATTAGGGTTAGAACCGCAAGGAATGATTCTATCTTTGAATTTTGGCACCTCCTTAACTACAGGAAATATAAATCTGTACAGCATCAAAATCATGGATACTTTACTTAACGTTTTTTTCGGGATTGTAGGATAGGGTCCGTCTCCAGCCGTGGGGGTTACGGTATGCTAGTGTTTCCCCAGGGGGAAGGGAGGAACGAATGCGCACCGAAACGCCTACAAGCTGGTGCATATACATGCAGCAGGGTGAAAAGTGACAATGGTATTGTATAACTCAAGGAATGTTTTTGAGTGGAAAATCTACTTCTGCTCACAGTAAGGAAGTTGGGTGATTCAATTGCTGGGATTAAAATGACGACTGTTTCTAATTCCGCATACTTACCGCAGTTCGTCCGACTTGTTTAAGTTTTCGCACTCGAATTTTGTCCATGATTCCGGCGAGTTCTTCGCGCGAGCGATGCAGCTCTTCGGCATACCGATCCACCAAGTTCACTGGCACGTTCCAGGAACCAGACTATCACAAACAAAACACGAATACATATAAATGCGAGTAGAGTTGTCAGAAATAGAGACCTATGTAAGCGCTTTTTTCGGGGCATTAGGCTAAGTTGACACTCACGACTGCCATATTACCTTTTATGGGATGAAATCGATATAAACCATGCCCTGATTGGTCCCCTATCCGTGTTTGTATCAGGCTGTATAATCACGGGCAAGGCAGGTTTGGCAGCTCTATTCCCTAAACTAAATTCACTTAGATTGCTTGAAATGGAGAAAATGAAGAAAAAACGTAATGCTGTCGCATGACTGACAAGCAACTATTGACCCGTGATCTGTCACTATCTCGCAGGGCTCGCTTGTCTCAGTCAAAGGAATCAGCAAATAATTAAAATGAACGCCGAAGACAAATCACGATAATGTTATCCGCATCATCTAACGACTGTTCATCAACACAATGCGAGCCGAGTGCCGTGTCTGAGAAAAGCGCAGCGTGACATGACGGGTGTATGAATAAAATGTCAGCGGCAGGACGCCAAATCTCCACATTTAAGTCTCAAGGTAAATTGAAACGTTCCTGGCAATACTCTTCAAACCGCATGGACTCACCTGATCTGAGTAAGGCTCTTCAGTCAAATCAATCTTTTCTATATGAAGTCTTCTTTCCACCATTTCTCCCAGTGAGTGCGACGCTCGTTTGATTCTTGGTGCTGGCACCGGCGACGGTTTCAGTCTTGAGGCTACTTCACCCCCCTCTGACCTTTGACGGACTGTTCGTCTCTCAGGCTTTGGCGGATGCGAAGGGGATCTAGGCTCCATTTCGAAGTTTCCATTTTCTCCATTTCCACTTACCTCCCCGTGGGTACGCGATCCTTCCACGGGACGAGGGAGAGGAACATCATGGTATTGGTCCGCCGAGTGCGTTTCCTCCACGGGACGAGGTGGAGGGACCTCGTGGTACTGATCTCCGTCAGACGCTTCGTTTATTTGACGGGGTGTAGGTAAGGCGTGGTACGGGACACTTGCGGATGCAGAGTCCACAAGGTGGGGATTAGGCAACGCATGGTATGGAACTTCTGTGGAGGCTTCATCCACGAGGCGAGGGTGAGGTACTTTGTAATAAACTGCACTGTCTTTGTCTTCTGTTTCTACTGGTTTAATTCTCGGTTTTGGTTTTGGTTTCGGTTTAATCTGTGGTTTAGAGCTAGATGTGCCCTGCGGTGCTTTCGAACCGTCTTCTCTAGGTACTGCTTCGGTAGGTGCTTTTCGGACCGGGGATTTTCCCCACGGAGGACTTGTTTGGGTCTCAACACTGCGTGCCTCAGTAAAATGTGCCTCATCATTCAAGCTGGAAGAACTTGACCCACTGCTGGGCGGCCGCGGCGGTAAGGGTGGCGGCTTCTGTCTCGGTCTTTGAGCAGCAACACTCTTAACTCCTTGTTTCATCTCCTTGGTCTGGCCCTCGGACAAGCCACGTCCCATCGATGAATCGCACTTTCCACTGTTATTATCTCTAACACTGGTCTCGTCAGATCCTCTCTCTATTTCGCCGTCGTTGGACGTAACCTCTCTATCCAACGTCTCTGCTTTTCCAACGGTACTAGGCTCGCTCCTTTCCACTGTAGATGCAGGTTTTGGTCGGAGTGGAATGGGAGGCGCAGGTCTATGCAAGACGGACACTTCAGCGACATTTCTTGTTGGGACACTGGGAGGAATTCTTTTCAGTGAGCCGGTTGTAGAGGAGGGCACGACCACCTTCTGTGACTCCAAAGTCGGCAGGGACCGCTTTCTGTCAGGCTTGGGTGGTGGCACCCTCTCGTGCTTACCACATACTGGAACGTCTTTGAATTCTTGGCTAACTGAAACAGCGTTTACACCTGAGGAGGCAAGACAGACGTACACCAACGTTTAACTACGAGTTTCAGCTCTAATCTTACGGCGAATCCTGGACTAGACACTTGATAGTTTTACACACTGAGCGTTGGGATGATTTTCAGTTTCAACGTCTTGACGTACAACAGCAACAGAGAGTCCCTTCAGCAACAAAGTTTTGCCTATGCAGGACGAACAGACTTCTAAATATGCCTATGAAAGTTTTAACTTTGGAAAATCGTGCAGTGTGATAACTATTTTGAAAGCTAATGAAAATATTATTGATGCATTGATGTTTAACACACTACTCCCTCCTTCACTGTAATACATCAGTTTATCCGTAAGTAAAATCGAACGTCAAGGTCGTTCTATACCTGCTTGCCCTTCCCCAAAGTTTCTCAGAACAAGACGGTTTTGGTTCGACAGCGTCATTTTCATTTCTGATAAAAAACGTTCCTCCTTTTTCTCTGACGGGCTCGCCTCAGACCTCCCCTCGGCCTTCTCCACACTTTCCACGCTGCTGGTGGAGCTGTGCTGGGACTGAAAAAAAAAAATGAATCCCATGACTTTCAGGTAAGTATTTAACTCGTTGGATGACATGTTCGGTCTGCAAACCATAACTTGGAGTGTGATTGGCTACCCAAAAGGCAGCTTTTTGGCCCCTTTGGCAACTTAACAGGCGTCCACGCGAGCTAAGGGTATACCTTTTTGGCTGGATGTTGTTCTCGTGTATTGTTGTATCATGGACTTTCAAACTGCGTCTAGGTTCAAAATAACGCAAGCAGAACGTGGCCTTGATGAAGCCAACACAAATTAATTTGTGTAAACTAACTTTCAAGAGCGTAAATAATTTAAGGCCTTTATCTCCACCCTCCTCCCCACCCCCCCCCGCCAAAAAAAAAAAAGAAAAAAAAAAAGGACATACTGTCAAGTGCTATTCGTAAGAGTACATGGTTTCTCCAAGTCCTGAGTACTGTTTTTGTACCTTATTCGGGCCCTGAATTCCTGACAGGAGCCTCTTTGGAGAGGGAGCTGGGGAAGAGTCAGCAGTTCCCAGGACTTCATCACCTGAGCTTACACTGCCATTGACGCTTCCATTATCTTCTGCTGTGATGAAGAAATAAGCCAGCTAGTTACTAAGACGTCGGAGCATAACAATGTACACAGCTCAAGGACCGACAGTGCGAGACACAATGAAAACCTTTCCCTGTACCTGTAGCTACATTGCACCATAACTTGTAGTGCAGGGGCCGGTTGTTCGAAGGCCGATTAACGCTAACCCAGGGTTAAATTTTAACATGGGTTTCTTTTCCTCTTGTTAAAAAGCATTTTCGCCGATAACTTTCTCTATTTTATTCAGAGCATACAATCATCAACTTGTGTTCAAATTAGAATCATACTGAATTTTTCCTTTTAAGCTCTCATATCTGCATTTAAATTTCACACTAACCCTGGGTTACCTTAACCCTGCTACGAACAACCTGGTCCTGGTGTGCAACAAATTTGAGCGGGACTGTATTAACTGTATGTAATCTTTGACCCATCACCTCAGATAAGCTAAACGGTTAAGTAACCACCAAGCAATTCAACTCTGGTTTGCAATATCTACTCTTCCAACAACAGCGGCTAGGGACTGTTTATTACTAGGTTTGTATTGACCACATGGTGTACATCTTGTTGTTGAGAAAGCTCTAATAAAACCTTGGCTCCAACTAATGGTGAAACGTGACTTCGATTACAATGAAGATAATGAAGTGTTTTCTTAGTAGAAGTGGTGTTATAATATATTCAAAAACTCGTTAATAATTCATAAGGAGAATACAAAGGAAATTAATGTTTATGAGTGTCTTTATATCTGATATAGACACGGCTAACATTTGCATTCGACATTCTTGGTCAAAATACACCAAACTCCAAAGTTGAGTGTAATAATGCAGGGTCTACACAAAACGCTTTCGAAGCCGTTCAATAAATTTTTCGTGCTTTATCAGTATAAAACATTTTACATCTTTACATAAAAGTTTGTATTGTCTTTACTTCAGATAAAAGTTTTACATAAAAGTTTTATCAGAATAAAACTGTTTACATCTGATAAAGCACTCCTGTCGTTTATTAATCTACACTTCTCTGTCAGCTTCATACGCTAACATGCAGTTTATGTAAGGTGCGCAAACGCCAGGCGGAGGGGACCGGGTGTACTGCCCAAAGGCAACATAGGTTTGTGTCCCTTTGATGAGTATGGTTCTCAAAGACGTTAGTCTGGGATAGGGTATAGAAATCAGAGGGCTTGGATTTAGAATGAGGTATCATTTCCCTGGTGAGTGCAGTAGTTCCTTAAGTAGCCCAAACCCTCCACCAGGCACAAACGTAAATTTAACGGATTTCTCACCAGTATAAAACACAGAGTTGGCTTCATTAGCGTGGTACGAAGCCTTAAAGGACGATGACAGCGCGCCAGATACTCTCTTGATACTAATGCGTGAGAAACCACTTCCCTTTGGAAGTTTGGGCGATTCCTTCATGTAATGACTCTGCAAAAATCAAAGATACAGCAGAGAAGAACATGTAGTACTAGCCATTAACTCAACTTAAATTTCCATCCCTGCTTTTCCTGGTTCGATACGCCATGCAAAGTTCAGTCACAAATGGCTAAAATTCTTCGCCATTTTTTCTCGTCACCCTCACGAAGAGTTAAAGGAGAGAGGAATATAGAGATTACTCCATGGAAAATGCGCGCGTACGATTTTTATTCACGAGTTTTCTGATACAACTCAACGAGTGAATAAAAAATCGTACGCGCGCATTTTCCATGGTGTAATTTGTTTATTTTATAGATACTGAGATTTTTGAAAAGCCAAATTTTGTCAATCTTACGAGCGTGTTTAGGGAACCCATTCAACTGCAATGTATGCGTGTAAAACTAGAATAACTAAAACATCAGTTTCTCTTTCAAAATCAAATATTTAGTAAGTAAGTAACGGCTTTATTTAACGAGGGTAGTACATAATAGTACAAAAGTACTAACAAACTTGTAGCCCTCACTTGCAGCCCTATTTAATAAAGTAACACAAGAAATAAAACGTCAGTTTACACCTTCACAACTTTTATAAACATTTTTCAGCTGAAAAAAAAACTGACTGAGGCTTATAGGTTCAAATTTAATCAAAATCGCGATGCGATGTTGTTCACTAGTGAGTTTTCATCGTTCGCGTTTGTGATTGGACGAACGACGTTTTTTCACTAGTGAGTTTTCATCGTTCGCGTTTCCGATTGGCTAATGCATTTTACGTATCATTTTTACGTACTCTTTTTTTCGTGAGGAAATCTCAGTATCTATGGTATAAAATAAGTTGATTTAATCAAGGCCACAAGTTTATTGGCCTATGGCTATTTAACAACTATTCACCGAAGTGGAGGTGAATAGTTGTTTTAGTATATACTAAAACAGTGAGATAAGTGTACACAAAAAAAGAAAAGGGCTTGGAAAATGGAGGACTTCCCAAATGACAATCCAACGCAGCGCCGATCGCCGTTAGGGATTTTTTGTTGTAATTACTGCCGTACGTCTCGTTTTCTCGCTGAGAGAAAACATTTTGTTTAGTTCTAGTGGCGACATTTCATCAAATGGAATTGCAAACCCTTTCTGTACTTGAAAGCATTCTGTAAAAAATAGAATTCAACTTTGGTTCTCAAGTAAACAAGCGACATCAAATTTGGTTATGCAAGATTAATTTGCATTTGTAAACAAAACCTTTCTCGTTGCTTTTTACCGCTAAACTCCGGGTTAAAAACATAAGCCATTACCTCTGAACAGTGTCGGCCAAGCCAAATTTAGTCGCTTTCTTGGAGTTTCCAGGGACTGCTTCGTTGTTAATTTGGATGATTTCTTCGCTTGTCATACATACAAACCGGGCCGCCATATTCGCGCGGCAGAGCGAAAAATTCGCAAGTTGCTCGGAGGTAAATAGCACAGGATATTCGGAGTTTGACTAGCCAATCAGAGCGCACCTTCAACGCTATCTACTGTTTTAGTATATACTAATACGTGCTACCCTGTATATGTAAAGTCTTTATCATTATTATCATTATCATTATTACTATTATTATTTATTATTATTATTATTATATTATAATACAGTTCCGATACTACGCGCGATATGATTGGTCCAAACAGCGTCCTTTATCAGAGTATAAAGGACGGTGCTCGCGTCATCTCCCGGCTTTGCGAAGTGAAAAAAGTGGCGGAATTTTTCAAAGAGGTTACTAGCTTTTCGTAAAATATTCTGAACGAGCTCGAACAAAGCATCCCTTACACTTAAAAGAATGCGAAGATGAGGAGCTCTAGGAAAATGTAGATATAGAGACCGAGTTAAACAACTAAGTCAGCACTTGTAAAAATGGGGAGTTAAATTAAGAAAAACAGGACTACGACATCAACCAGGAAACCATCAAACAATGGCGTTTTTTAATGAAACAATAAAATTGCCGGGCAAAATACAGTTCGGTTGGTTTCAGTGCCAAGCTATGCAAAACAACAATGTGAAGTGACCAATTTACAAGTCTTCTCCGCTGAAGGCGTGAATGTTGACGGCAAAAATTCGAGATGGACTGCAAACGGACTAAGTGGAAAATTCTACAGTTTCAAAGAAAAATGAAAACGATATGAAACTTGCCTACCGTCAACAGTACAAGAGGAAGACAAATCCACTTTTGTCACTGGTACAGTACTCGGCGTTGTAGTCTTGGTTCCTTAATTTGAGCTCCCTTATGTCGCAGTTAGTAAAAACGACAAACAGTACGGATCAAACACACAGAAATTTGCTTGTGTATCGAATTCATCTCTTCACAACATTATCATTAAAGTACAGACTAAAAGCACAAAAGAAAACAGAAGTTCTCGCATTGATATAAACTGAGCGTTGTCCATTCAGAAAACATGGCACACTGTCTTTAGTTTCAGCAACAAGCTAAGCAGTTCGTCTTGTTTGTTCTCTTCTGCTAAATTCCACAAATGGGTTTTTCCTCTTATTGTCTTCATGGGCCATAATTTGACTGGACTTCGATTAATTTAAGACTTGAGAGTGTTTAAAAATATCTTGACTGAGCTGAAAAAATCTCGCGTTCAAGAACTTTTCAGTGCTTTGCGTTCATGGTTTGACAGCCTTTGTCTTTTGAACCAATGAGAGTGTTGGACGTATTCTTACAAGCTCGCTGATTGGCCCAAATTGCTGTACTTTATCAGAGTATAAAGGACAGTGCTGACGACATTCAGCGCGCGCGCTGGAAAAAACACTGGGAGTTGATCGAAAATAAAAGCTCGTTTTTGTGGAAAATGGCTAGTTCTTTATTATAAAACAAATAGCCTCAAGAAGTAGGGAGAAACACTCGCCTGCGGCTCGTGTTTCCCCCTACACTTCTTTCGTGCTCTCGTCACCTCCTGCGTGCTTTATAACAGAACAAAGCCCAGAGGAGGCTTATTTATTTGTTAACTATACCACCACGTGAATTTATCGACGAGTGCCAAGAGAGAACAGTGGGGTAAGCTTCTAGCTGGTCCGACTGTATATATGATTAACATCGTTACCGTCCTTCAGCCTTCTTCAGATACAGATTTAAAAACTTAAACCCAAAAACTACTTACAATGGTTGTGCGTATAGAAAGTACCGGCTTCTATAAGTTGCACACGCAAAAAAAGATTAAATTACAAACAGAGTAACACCTGTACGAGAAAAAGTAAAACAAAGCGATGTGAAAAAAGTTACGTAACAGCTCAAAGGGTAACAAATTCCCAGGATGCATGCAGGATTTACTAAATGTGTAAGTGACCCATCAAAAGCTAATTTCCTTGAGCCGTTTCGTTCTTAATAGGAATTCCTACTGCTATACTTTTTATCTATACACGTAACGTCTAGAAGCTGTGCAAGCTCGTTTATAATACGTGCGTGGGTGAAATTACATTCACAACGGTTGTGACTGGAATGGATACTTCAAAATAAGGTGAGACATTTTGTGATACATATACAACACCGGTTATCACAAAATAAGGCGAGACATATATTTTGGTCATGCTACATGGCAATATCTGTTGACCAGCTTTGCCAGATACACAAAACTGCTGGGTTAGACACTGATCTACACTGATTTGGGTTTTAGTGCTGACTCGAAATGGTTAGCTTTCATACAAATTATTATGGTGAATGTCTCGCCCTATTTTAAAATAACCTTTGTTGTATATGTGTCACGAAATGTCTCACCTTATTTTCAAGTATCCATTCTAGTCACAACCCATTCACAACGCCATACCACAGCACAGGGATCTACGTCCCCCACTCTTCACGAACAGTGTGTGGGTTTTTAACGTCCCACGAAGTTATACGAACAAGGGCTGTGAGACGGTTTATTGTCCTTATCCGAGAAGACTAGAAAGTGTAACCATTTACAGATGTCATTGCAAAGAGAGCACTTTCTCCTCAAAAAGACCCTGACTGATGATTCAGCCGAGGTTCGAACCCACGACCTCCAGCACGATGGTCCAGTGCCAATAGAAAATGAGGAAAGAGGACACAACCCCGTCTGATATGATAAGGGGACAGAATCTATTTAGCGCGGAATCTATTTATATCTCGTTCCATGGCTGCGCGCTTTCCCAATACCGCAAGTGGAATGTCGAGGTCAAACAAAACAAGATCCCCATGGCGCATTGAAATTACAACCACGTGACGAGAAGGACATCAGCAATTGGTCAGTTAAAATAGTTTCCGGGGATCTAAAAATAGATTCTGTACCCCTATCACAGTAAGAGAACCCAGTATGGAAGATGTGTTTTCTTACCTCATTTTGTCTTGCCATTGCCCACCCAACTACGGTCGATTATTTTAAAAGTAAATGGGACACAACTGGAGCAAGGCCCAAAAGGCACAAGACAGACAAAATATGACAGATTGTTACTATTTATGGCCACTTACCGGTTTGGCAGAATCATCTGGATCAGACTTCTTGTGCTTTTCCTCGTAACTAAAGCAATGAAATTAAACGAAAGATTAAACATCAAGCTAACTCACTGACACAGTTGGCTTTTCAGTATGATGAAGGAAGACTCGAGTGCAACATCTTTATTAACCATTATGGCAAATATTTGATAAATGAAAGATCCTCGCAGTTATGTAAGCAAGATAGTCAGTTGTCAAGATAAGACCTGAAAAAATTCACCCTTGAAGAGGATTCAAACCCATGACCTCGCGATACCGGTGCAACGCTAACCAACTCAGCTATTTAGCCAACTAGGAGCTGGTCATTTGTGAGTTCGTACTGCGCCCGTAGAAGATAATGAAATGAATGTATATCTATGAAAATGTCATGAAAATTATGGTAAATATTCTTAGTTGACATAACTATAGGTGGCATGCCAACACTTTAGAATGCGCCATATATCATGGCCAACGGGAAGGTCAAGAAAATTCAGCTTCTTTTTGTCCAACGGGAACACTGCAATTTTTTATCACGGAGCATTTAAGAGTGCGACTACGCACTAAAACAAGAAATTAAAATAAATTAAAGTAAATTAAAGTAAATTTAAGACTAACTGAGTCAAAAAAAATACCCTATCATCTGTGTAAGATAAATCAATCACCGATCACATAAAATGTTTAGCAGTGTTCTAGAAATAGACTACGCACATAAAATTGCCCTTGGACGCCCTGCTACAATCTCTGGCCCTGTACACCGTACAACCGCTAACGCACTGTAAATTAGTGCTTACTTACAGTTTTACAAATGGGAAGTTGGTTGGTATTACCTTGTAAATCGCTTTAGAGCTTGATCAACAGATATGTCTCCATTTTTCACCTTGGACATCAAATCAATTCTGTCCTCTTCACTCATCGTCATTTCACAAGCAACAAACTCCGATGTAGGCCTGCTCACAGACTTCCGTTTCGTGCTCTTACCGAAGAAACCACGTTTTAGTTTTTGCTTGCCTCCTGTCTTCTCTTCTTCGTTTGAAAGGTCGCCCTGAAGAAAATGAAAATCGGTAATACTTGTGTCAATGGATGATGAGTGGTTTCCCAGTTACTGTTTAAAGTAGTATTTCACTGCTTTGCTTTATGAAACAAGGAAGATTGTATTTCTTGAGTTTGGAGAATTAGTGAAAGATGGAGTTTTCAGCACTGTCACAGGCAAACTCGGAAAAAAAGCAAATCCGAGATCTCCAAAAAGGAGTCGAACCTGCGACTTTCCATTACTAATTCGGACGCTCTACCACTGCGCTAAACGTGTTGGAGAATCGTGGTCGAGTTCAGTGCACCGTGCCGAGGCACTGATACAAGAACTGATTGGCTAAAAGAAACTTGCGCCACTTTCCTTAACACATAATGAACTAAAACCAGTCAAGGTTAGCTCCCACGCGTTCTCTTCTCTGCTGTGCTCGATATTATTGGACTGCGTGGATCTGCTGTGGCCGGAGAAACCAATTACCGGTACTCAAGTTTCAGTTTTATGACAGTCAGTAGCAAAAAGCTCAGTAAGTAACAGCAGTGACCTCTACTTTAGGCAACGAGTTACTAATATCGCCAATCCATTACACGAGGGTCTGAATTGCCCCGGCACCTCGACAACACTCAACACTTTATTTTTTGGCTTTGTAACATGAAACAGTTAAATTTTAGGCATTTTAACACTAACATTAATAAAATTCTATGAAACAGTAATTTTTTCCAGAAAGAAGTTAAAATTGCTCCAAAAAGACCAATGTTATTTTGTTTAGTATATCAAGGAGTTTTTGGTCATTTAACTACTATTCCGGATTATTCCAGAATATTTCCGAAGGCTGCCGAAGATCACCGAAGACTGTCGAAGATTTTCGAAGACCAACGAAGAGGTCCGACCATTCCTGAATAAACAGTAAACATGAAAAAATTGGCCAATTTAACAGCAAACACTAAAAATTATGGGAAAATAACATTAAACCCCATACAGACCCTCCTCCAGAATTGCTTGAAAGCTCACCTTTGGAGACACGTCTTCCTTAGGTCTGCAGTCTTCCTCATACCTGTAAAGCCGAGTTCAGCCAAAGGTTAATAAAACAATAGAATCTATAGAGGTTTTGCACGCGTCACGTGATCTCATAGCAACGGTAACTACGCCGCCATCTTTCATGCTCGGTCAAAACAACATGGCGGCTGTAGTGGGCGATTGAGTACCATCTTTAAGAGGTTACCGAGACTCATTCAGTGCTGAAAATCGAGCAATATACGATGCAAAACGTACACTTCGTGTTCGTCCTTCGCATGCGAAGATGACCACTAGACTTCACAGTGATTTGTGGGTGCGGAGATGGCTGATGAGGCCAATCCTTGCAAGGAATGTCCTGTAGCAGTGAGGGCAAGTTAGGGTTGAGGGCTGGCTGGGTGGGAGGGAGGAGCTGTCCTTGGCCTTTCGGAGCTGTCGTTTCCGCTCCGCTTCACGGATGCGTCGCCTTTCAAAATCTGCAACGCCATGCCTGACTGCAGAGCGCCAGCTGGTACGACACTGGGCATCGGCCTCCCAGGTCTCTGGGTCCAGACCACAGCTCTTCAGACTGGCCTTCAGGGTGTCCTTGTATCGCTTCCTCTGGCCGCCGCGTGATCGCTTGCCATGTTGTAGTTCGCCATATAAAAGCCTCTTTGGTAGGCGTTTGTCTGTCATGCGGCAGACATGACCAGCCCATCTCAGCTGGGAGCGCTTGAGTATGGCGTAGATGCTCTCCATCTCAGCCCTGTGGAGGACCTCGGTGTCCGGGATCTTGTCCTGCCATCTGATGTTGAGCAGCCTCCTGAGACATCTCATGTGAAATGCGTTGAGCTGCTTTGCGTGCCGGCTGTAAATATTGATCCATACTCCGTGAGTGCGAATTTTGTCTCTCAGTCGATGGCTAAATGGCCAGAGATCGAGTTTCCTGATATTGTGATTTACTTGCTGTTTTCCACAAGCAAGTTTACGAAAGAGCAAGTGAAAGCCTACAAAAGCCTGCAGGCCTATCAATACTTTGTTGCTGGCTGGGTGAGAAGCATCTACATTGGAAATGCTACGTCAGACACGACAATTTTAATCGGAAAGGTAACACAAACCCACCAGTTAGATGGTAGTTTCGAAAACGAAGCACTCGAAAACGAAGACCGAAGCACGAAGCACCCAAAACTCGAAAACGAAGCATTAAAAAACTCGACACCAGTCTGTCCTTTATAAACACGAGACCAATGTAAATACAGCAGAAATCAAGCGCATATCAAGGTAAGATGTATCAAGTATAGCGAGACCAATAATAAAATTAATACATTATATCCCATCTAGAAACGTTCAGTTAAACAGTTGGCAGGCTCTTATAAAACCTTGGGATGGATTTTATGGACCTTTGGATTCGGATTGCGTCATGCAAGACGTAAAGTTGCAGTTATTAAACCTACAGTGGTTTCGAGTTTTGGGTGCTTCGTTTTCGATCTAGGGTGCTTCGTTTTCGAGTTCCGGGTGCTTCGTGATTTGGTCTTCATTTTCGAGTGCTTCGTTTTCGAAACTACCCCAGTTAGATATTTGTGTGTTACATCGTTGGAAGTGATCTCATGTTTTAGCGGTCACTGCTGAGTTATTAAAGATTTCTTTATCACAATATTTTAGGTAAACCACTCTCAGCGGCTAAGCGAAGCACCTTTGAAACCCTGGCTGGCTGTCAAAACGAATGGAACCGTCCTTACGGGACATTGCAACTGTATGGCTGGACTCGGAGAGGTTTGCCCTCATGTTGGTTCTGTCCTATTTGCAGTTGAAGCTGGAGTAACTGGGGAGTTAGTCCAGATATTCTAGCTTCGTTTTCTTTGTTTTTGAAGAAGTAAAGTCTATTTCCTAAAGTTCAGCATACGGCATATTGCTGACAGCTGACGGCATAAGCCACTGGCAAGGCAAGGCAAGTTTTGGCTTTGAACATTCTTACTCCAGCTTCAACTGCAAATAGGACAGCAGCGACATTAAAGCAAACCTCTCCGAGTCCAGCCATACAGTTGCAATGTCCCGTAAGGACGGTTCCATTCGTTTTGACAGCCAGCCAGGGTTTCAAACGTGCTTCGCTTAGCCGCTGAGAGTGGTTTACCTAAAAAATTGTGATAAAGAAATGTTTTAAAACTCAGCAGTGACCGCTAAAAACATGAGATCACTTCCAACGATGTAACATCTAAATATCTAACTGGTGGGTTTGTGTTACCTTTCCGATTAAAATTATCGTCTCTGACGTAGCATTCTCAATGTAGATGCTTCTCACCCAGCCAGCAACAAAGTATTGATAGGCCTGCAGGCTTTTGTAGGCTTTCACTTGCTCTTTCGTAAACTTGCTTGTGGAAAACAGCAAGTAAATCACAATATCAGGAAACTCGATCTCTGGCCATTTAGCCATCGACTGAGAGAAAAAATTCGCACTCACGGAGTATTGATCAATATTTGTAGTAAGTGTACGTTTCGCATCCTATATTGCTCTATTTTCAGCACTGAGTAAGTCTCGGTACCCTCTTAAAGATGGTACTCAATCGCCCACTACAGCCGCCATGTTGTTTTGACCGAGCATGAAAGATGGCGGCGTAGTTACCGTTGCTATGAGATCACGTGACGCGTGCAAAACCTCCATAGCCTGGTTTTCACTACGACGCAAGCAGAAGCATATAAAACAAAGAGAAACGTGTCCTGTGGGGCTTTACAAGACAAAAGGACGGTGTTTTTCTTTGTTTGTTCCTTTGTCTTTACTTTGCTTATGCTTGGTGTTATGTCGATATCGTATGCTTGTGTCGATGTCTTATGTCATACGCTGGACTTCATTCCTTTGTATTCTCCTTTGTTTTCTGCAAATCCTTATGCTTGCGTCGTAGTGAAAACCAGGCTTATGCAATGTTGTCCAGAGATTTTAGAGCAGCCAGCTCCCAAATGAAAGTAGCCGGTGCCTGGCAATCGAGTGCCCAAAGGGCACGAGCCTCTAGGGGGGATCCGAGGGCATGCCCCCCCCCCCCCGGAAAATTGGTAAAAAGTGTGGCCCGGGAGATGCAATCTGGCGCAATTTGAGGCCAATAACAATAGGAAAAAATAACGTTTCTTATTATATCTCTCAGTTAGTACGCGCGCTGTGACTAGTCAATTTAGCGGGCCGTACTTTAATCTACGGCCCGCGAAATTTAGAAGTTTGTTTTGAGATATAATAAGTATCTTACAAACCTCGTTTTCTCGGTCTGTACTGTAAATTATGGATCCTCGTTTTGTCCGCCTGGATTCACGGCCCGCGCGATTCGCGCTTGGGCCATAAATCGATTAGTAAGAGGTATTTATGTTCCTTTCAGTTTAGAAGCTTTTATTTACGTTTAGTTCAGGAGGATATGTCCGTCTAGTGGTAAATTAAATAACATTTCTTACGTTCCTTTCTGTTTAGAAAGCTTTTATTTACGTTAAGTTATTGTTCGCTCCCTTTTTGCCCCTTCTAAAAGAGTCAAGATCAACACAAGTATAGTTTTATCGTTCGCTCCCTTTTTGCCCCTTCTGAAAGAGTCAAGATCAACACAAGTATAGTTTTATCGTTCGCTCCCTTTTTGCCCCTTCTAAAAGAGTCAAGATCAACACAAGTATAGTTTTCTGTGGTTTTGTGTGATAAAAGTAGCCGGCGCTTCGGAAGTGAGTAGTCGGCGAAAACGCCGGCAGCCGGCGCTTCTGAGAACACTTCTTATGTTCGCAGGCGAAAATATGTTTTGGGCCCGACTCAGACTCATTTTAAAACGAGAACGCCAAAAACAAATTTATGCCCAAGAACATAAACTCTATTATTATAATTATTGTCACTTTAAGCCCCGCGCACACTAGAGCTATCAGCTAAGCAATGTTTCACTCGTAACTGTTGGCGTAAGCAAGTTCCTCTGGTGTGCGGTGGAGTTTTGAGCGCTTTCCGGCACGCCTGCCATCGGCGTTCAATATTCAACAGTGGGGGAGAAGCGTTGCGTAACGATCCTAATAACGGCTGCGGAGGGGACTAAATAATTTTCGGCACGAATGCATGACTTGTTTCCTCCAAGTGTGCGCGCGTGAAAAGCTATCGCCTTACAGGGTCACAAGAATACGCATACGTATTGCGCTTGAATCGGGATCGTTTCAAAAACAAACATGGTGGAAAGGGAAGAACAAATGAGCTCACACTCAAGCTCATATGATGAAAAAAGAAATTTTGGTTTTACTGCTCCTACTACGACGTAGACGAAGACGTTTGAAAGCTGAAAATAGACCAAACGTTGGATTTCCCGCCGCCAAACACAATGAGCATGAGTAAATAATTATTGTTAGTGAGCTGAACTGCTAAGACCCCGAAAGGTTTAGGCAGTACCACAGGTTGAATAAAGCGTCGTTTGATCATAACTGGACGCTAGTATCTCCTCTTAGTACTAAGGAAGATACAAAGATGCGCTGTTGCTTAAAGGCTATGTCACCGACAGTCGTTCGTTGCTGCTGTCTGTGCCCTCATTGCTTGGAGTAATGTACTTGTATCTACTCACAAGGCTTGAAGACCTTTCATTTAGATTTTTGATTTCATAACAATCTCAACTAACATAATTTCTTACAAGAAATACGACTCCCGCAAAACCTTGCAAAGCTAGTTTTTGAACTTGTAATGGTTTTTCCTATGAGGGATGAAACCCCAATTTATCTATTTACTTATTATTATAATTATCATTATCACTTTTTGTACCTTCTCATTTCCTGTATTTATTATCATGATTATTATTATTGTATTATAATCATTAGTATTGTTATTATCATTATTATTATTATTATTATTATTAATATTATTACCGGTATTGATATTATTATTATTGTTATTTTTTTATGTTTAACATACTATACTGTCATGGGGTGAGGGTGTATGTCCTAATCTAAAAGTACTTAAGAGACAACCGGTATTTGAAAATTAAGTAAAAGTGGAAAGTGTGACAAACAGCAGCGCCATTCAATGAATGGTAGCAGTCTGTGCAATTACTTTAGCTTTACTCTGATTCTGAGTCAAACCTTTTTAGTTGATCCACAGCTTCTTCTACAGTAAGTTCACCCTGTTTGACCATGATCATTAGTGTTTTTCGATCCTCCTCTGACATTTTAATGGCCGAGGCTAGCAACTCATAGTCTTTCTTTGCTTGGCCTGATAGCTTTTTCTCAAGGTTTTGCTTCTTATATTCCGCTCCTGAATGTTTCTTCTTGGAGCCAGAAAACCACTTCAAACCAAATGATTTTGTCTTAAAAGATGATGATTCCCTTCCACGGGGCTTCACTTCAAGGTTATTGACTGCAAAACAACACAATACATTCGCTTTATTGACCAACCGTGAGGTCAAGATGGCTGCATATTGCCCAAACTGGAAGGGCTTGTATATATGGTAGTTTCAACCCCTAATTACATACATTTTAAAATCACAGGTGATCCCTGCAATTTGATTGGCCCATAACAGTGTGATTTATTCACGAATTGCACCATTTTTTGCTCTAAACTGCATCATTTTTAAAAGTCACTCTTTTTCAAAAACCAAGATTCTGAAATAGATAAATAAATAAGTAGTATTGACAAAAAATGTGTGATTTCAAAATGGGTGTAATAAAGTGGTAATTGATCTTCATGTTGTGCAATTTTGGTCTAAACCATACTGCACGCTCTTTCAATATTTGAAATCATGCGTATGACTTTTAGACCAAATTGGACTCCACTTAGTTCAATTACCATTATTAATTCAACTGCTTTTTCTGTTTTGCATGTTTTAACCCTTTCACTCCCAAGGGGTCTCCATTTGATGAGTAAAATTGTCTGGCATTAGACAGCGTAAAATCTATATTAAGGTCACTCTTGGAGGTGAAAGTGTTAAGGTGAGGTATACATAATTATAATTATGATGCAGGGGAGAGAAAAAGAGGAACTGGTATGAACATGTATCTGAACTTAAGCCTGACATTTTCCCCAGGCAATTTCAAATTTTGAAAATGGGGTTTTCAGGCCTAAACTGAAATTTCAAACCCAAACAACATCATCTGCATAAAGGAAGTGTTTCAAAGTTTTTCTGACATTTAGGATGCTATATTTCACACACAAATGCTTGAGTTGAAAATGTTTAACAGATTTTGAACAGACAGACATGGACATACATGTACAAGAAAATGGTACAGCATCTTTTGATTTGCAACAGTTCTTTTCACATTCACATTTAATTTGTTCCATATACCCTACATCTGTTCAATGCAATAGTTGTTGGCATTGACTGAAAACTCAATCTGTTTCGATGTCTTTATTATTTCTATGATTCTTCTTATTCGCCAATTCTATGTTTCACCATTTCTCAACTACATCTCTGGAGATTTAATGTCTTATTTAAGAGTAAAAATATTAATAGTTGTGATTGTACTCTCACCATGTAATTCTTTGAGTGAATCCAAACTTCTCGAAAGCTTAGTGTTGCGTTCCACCTTCCTTCTCTTTTTGTCTTTTTCTTTTTTTCCACGATTTCCAGGACTGTCAACATCTAAGTAGTCAGGGAGATGGGAACCCTAGGTAAAAAGATAAACGAAAGTCAGATAAGCAAAAGAATGTAACAATGAATGAGTTAACAACTACATTGTACATAAACTATTGACACATCTAATTAGGCAGAAATGAAAAGCTCATTACTATGTTGTTCACCATGACAACATTCTTAGCCACACCCACACGTCTGCCCAATTTATTGTTATTTATTTTTGCTGGACTTAGACTATAATTCCGTGAAAATAACGTCCCAAGAAAAAAATATTTTTTTTGTGAAAATCAACCATGCGAACTTTAACACCCTGCTATAATTGACAATATCAAGGATCTATTTGAAGAAACTGACAATGTCCTTCACCAGTAAGCGCAATTTCATGGCATCACTTATTAATATTGCATTGCTCTGTTTGTGGCAAAGGAGCACAATGAACTGTTGTCAGTTGTTTTTTGTTGTATGGTTTTATTTAGTGTAATGAAAATTACCACCATGGGAGATTAAAATCAGTCGTGCCATTTCTGAGACTGTTTGTGAATGCAGATAGGTATTTTGAAAATTATTGCCAAATTTAGTTCCTTCATAATGCATTTTTGGAAAACTTGCAATATTTATGTCCCGCAAAATATGATAATTTTGTTTTTTTGCCAAAATAGTTCCTGAGTAGTAGTAACAGGCCTTCTGACATGGTGCAGGAAAAAAAAGAAAATTGTGCGGGTTTTGGGAGGCAAATTTTGCAGTAAAAAAGGCAATTGTGCGGGATTGCGCAATCGTGTAAACAAACAAATATTCGATCACCGGGCCCAAAAAACCCCGACATGGAGGAATTCCTGGATAAATGAAAAGTACAACAATTGTGCTCTTAGTCTGGTAATTAAACATAAACCAAATTTCTATTTTGCTACAACTTTGGCCAAAGTTTGTGTTAACAAAATCATGTTGTGTGACATGATCGATTAAGTTTATTCAAAACCGTAATTTCCAGGCATAATTCCGCTTCGAAATAACATGTTTTCAACCAGAATAAGTTACTTTATGAAAAATCCCGACATTTTTGTACTTTCGTTGATACGTAGAGCAAATATTATCTCGTTAAGGTTTAAAACTCTTCACGCTTGAAATTGCTGCAAAAAACCACACCACAGAGACAAATGCAAATTCAATTGCGTGCGGCCTTACTTAATTTGATATCATGTTATTTTAAACTTAGAAATAAGAGCGTGAAACTTGTATTTCCTGAATTAAAACATCCTTCACTTGAATAACAAAAATAAACCCTGTTTCTCCACGAGAATTATTGATTTTCTGTAGCCCAAAGTTGCAGCGCTTTTGTTTTCATTTGCAAAACAATATTGCCGCAAATTGCAAATATAAGATTAGACTGAGACTACTGCTCAGGCTGGCACGGAGTGATGAAGAGCCGCCTTGTTGTTATTATATCCGCTCGAGCTGTTCAATGGCGGAAAGCGGCGGATTTCTTGATTGTTTTGCAAGGTAAATAGCCTAAATATAGCCTAAAAAGCTTCTTTAAACCTTGGCAATCAATGGGAATACCGATTTAATTAGATTTTTAACCAAATTTTTCCATATTGTGCGGGATTTCAAGGAATTTCAGAAATTGTGCGGGATTGTGCAGCTTTGATTGAATTGTGCAGTCCCGCATCCGCGCACCCAGTCAGAAGGCCTGTAATAAGGTAAACTTTAATCCTATCTGTACACTATGAAAAGGACTAGGCTTGCCTGCTGGCCATTGCTCTGCTATTGTAAGTCAAACCATGGGTTACAAATTAAAAAAACCTCATACAGCTGTTGCTCCAAATTCAGTAAGTCTGCTGAAAATGGCATTGCTGAAGTCAATACTTACAACAATATGAGGACTCCTTTTCTTCTGTTTAGTTCTAGAAATTTGTTGGTCTTCATCCTCAGAAGTTTCACTGTGTCTCTCAGTACTTTGTCCTTCATCCTCTGTGGAATGTCTATGTCTGACTGGGTTTGATGGAACAGAGGCTGCATGCCTTATAGTAGGCTGTACTGCAGACTTCAAGAACAAAGCTTTCATTAACCTTTAAGCCCCAAGAATGACTTTATAAATTTTACTCTGGCTAATGCCAGACAATTTTATTTGTCACAGGGGAGACCCTTTGTGGCTTTAATCCTTTCACTCCCAAGAGTGACTTTATAGATTTCACTATGTCTAAAGCCAGACGATTTTACTCGTCAAATGGAGACCCCTTGGGAGTGAAAGGGTTAAACTCACAGTATACAAATTGCCCAGTGGGTGACCTGATGGTAAAATTAAATTATTTTGACTTGACTCAAACTGTATGGAACTAAATTTTGCACACCACAAAGCTACATGTAGTTATAGTACTTATCTCGATGTGGATCAATTGAAGGGGTGTGCAAAACACCTTTTAATCTTCTAAAGAGTCTTTGATCCCTGCTTTGCATTTACTTTTTAAACAGGTGAATTTGATGCCACAGCTGTACAGCTAGAGTCACTCAGGGCCTACTTAGATGCACCCCTCCACATTTCCATACTTGTCCAATACTCTGACAAATTTATGCACTGCATTATAATTATTAAAATGCATTGTGTTGTATCGTTCTAGAATGCATTGTTGAACTATTGTTATGGCAATATAATACAATACAATGCAATGCATAAATTTGTCTGAGTATTGGACCACCCTCCACATTTCTAATAAAAATTTAATGCTTTGGAATATAAATTTACTTGTAAACACTACCTTGCTAAAATCCAGTGTATATGGGTATTATCATTCTTAGAGAACTGACATGACAGAAAGAAGGTTTTATAGCTATTTTCAGTATTGCAAAAAGGCAAATTAAGTCAAACTTAACCCTTTTTTTTTGGCAGAATTAACTTGTATAACTTTTGTTGAAATCTGTTGAAAGATGACAATGGTACATAGATAGTTTCAAAACAACATTGGTTTACAACAGTGAACATTTGAGAAAAATGCGTATTTGCATGTTAGGAACTAGAAACTAAGAATGAGTACTGAATTAGAAAACACAAAAAACGTGAAATCATCAGTCATCAGCAAAATACATGTGCATGATATACAATTTTTTTTAAATACATGATGTATTTAAAAAAAATTGTATATGTAGCCTTCAAAACAACTGGTAAAAGATATCTTTAGCTTCCTAGGAGCCTGTTAACCAATATGTATTTCAGTTTGTACATGTAAACGGAATTATCAGTGCTAACTATCCAAATTTATTTGAGGCAAGAAAAACACACTGGATCACAAACTGCAAAATGTTTAAAATATTTATGACCAGCTGCCCAAATCATACCGTTTAAAGCAACCTAGCTGTAAGTTTTTAATCTCTTAATTACACTTGGTGGTTCACCTACCTGTGGTGGGATGTCTTTACAAAATGAGTTACTTCTGGCTTGCCTCTGTCGTAAATTAAGCAAGCCTGCTCTCACATCATCCTCATATGTGTAGAACTTATCAGCATAAAGGGTGATTAAAGGGTCTAAATTTCCCAAGGAGCCATCCTAAAACAAAAGCAAACAGCACATTGCTTTACTTTTTCATTCCTAAGTTCTCAATAGTACAGTAATTCTCATTTATACTGAAAGTGCAATGCATGCATTTTTCCTCATGAATACAGTACATACGAGTACATTATGTTATCATATAAAATTGGACCTTCAAACAATCCCACAGTTTCAGGTTAATTTTGATTGCCAGCTCAAGTGCCATGTGTGTGCATTCACATTTTTCCCTGAAATCCTGTGGAGGGTCACATTTATACACCTGGGTGGAGAGATATAGTTTCTTGTATAAGGAAACAATATTGTCATCACCAGGAACCTCCAACTCAGAAGTCGGACATGCTAACCACTACTCTAGTCTTTCTCCACTCCTGGATCAATCTCGTATAGCTTAATGTTATAATTATAGATCTATCATCTCTGTTATTTCTTGCAAAAAAAGGAAATTACTACTTTTTGAGGGTTGCTATTTTCAGGGGGCTGCTACTTTTGGGATTTGCTAACAAATGAAATTTTTTCGCCCCTGTTGTAGGGTTGCTATTTTCTTGGTCTCATTACTTTGGGAACATTAAAATACAGTAGTGGCCCATACATCTGGCAATGGAATTTGTAACTGGCAATGAAAAATGTTGTTGAGTTCACAGCTGTAAACAACCATGGACTGGTTCTTTGAATGTCATAAAAATAAGGGCATTAAATATAAAAAGGAGATAACCATGTATAGAATCAAAAACTGTGTTTCCTGACAATAGTTAAGCAGCCATTTCCTTACATGGCGCTGGGAGCCAAACCGAAAAGTAACAGTGGATGGTACGGTAAATTTCTTTTAATATGTGCTTTTTTCTGCAATTTAACATATACTAGGTGTATGAGTGGATGTTCCATTAACCCATTTCAGGCATAATAAGAATACTCATATTGAACTAGTTATTTGTACTGCGTACATACATGTGGACAAGGGAAGTCTAAAAAGATTAAAATAATCAAACTGAAATGTGAAACACAGTTCTAGGAAGCCCTACGAATCCCGGCTTTATGGACACGTACAGTTTCTTTTCCACAAAGGAAACACTTTCGCATCAATGACAATAATTACATTTTATATATTGCTTTACTACCACGTCGACTTCCAGTTGTTATGTTATAATTGATTTGGACAAACTTTACATATAGAACCTACGGGATGTACATGTAGATGTATGCCACAAAGGGCGCTGGAAATCCCACTAAATATCTTTCAATTTTCCTTTTTCGTGACACCGTAGTGAACTTCAGTTAAATACTGAACAGGAAATTCATTGTGCGCGATTAGTCGAATTTCCACTGTCGTGGCAGACGGTTTATGTAGATAGAGTTAGCAATTGCAGGAAAACAATTCGGTTAGCAATAAACACTATCCGCCGATTCACGTACAGTAAAAAGGAAAAGGATTGACAAAGTAAGAACACGTGTACATAAATATGGCAATATTTGTCTTTTACAATACGCATGTCACAGCTGATCGCTATGGGAGTTAACATATACCGTTTCAGCTAGTCTCTTAACAAAAAGCGAAGTTGCTTTTCAATTTAAACAGCCAGTTCTTACAAGGAAATATTACATAAAAATATATAAAGCTTCATCACTCACTTACCGGGCGAGTATACGGAGGTCCTGCAAGATTAATTTTATCCTCTTCAAGTTTATCGCGTAACATCATTTTGAGTTTCAAGGGAGCGTATCTCTCTCTGTCAGATTGGACATTTTGCGAACCAGTACTGTTGTTAGTTCCTTCAAGAATGAAGTAAACAGCGGTTCCGCTTTGCTTGAGACGTTCAACATCACTTAAAATATCAGTCCTGTCCTTGAAGTTTGTGACGCCGATTGCATCCAAGTCGTCCCGTCCGATCTCCTTACAAATTTCAAGTTCGTCGTATCCATTATCAAGAAAAGCTTGGGTGTAGTGAATCAAACCCAGCGATCTCAGCCAGTCCTCTACCGAGCTACACATCGTCAACAGTAATAGGCATCGTTATGAAAACATGAATCGGCCAAATTTTCCGCGTTTTGTGGAAAACGGAAGAACGAATTAATCCCCGAAATAGGCGGCATTTGTGAATCCAAACCTGCATGCGTCGCTAAAAAACAACAGCTCGACTTCCGAAAGCGGAGATGATAATGCCTTAGTAGCCTGGCCTTTATCAATTTAATGGCTGCAAAGCAAGATGGCAGATGATAAGACAAAGCCGCTAGAAGAAGAAAACTCGAAAAGCGAAGGTCTAAATCCGTACTTTGGTCTTCCAGATGTTGAAATCCTGCGTTGCTTATTCAACCTTACTGAATTTGTACAGTATCCGTCTCTAATGTACAGGCAACACTGCTCAACGAGGAAGCCCAGTGATTGGCGAGAAAAGAAAGCTGACTGTGAAGCCAAAAATCTCAATGAATCTCAGCAAATCTCAAGAGAAAAAGGGAATAGGAATTAGCTTGAAGTTGGTAAGATGTTTTTTTCTTTATGACGAACGTGTTTCTAATTGATACGGCCGGAAGTACGCAGATTAATATATCAATTATTTTTACCTCATATTAATGGATTTAGCTATAGAGTATGAAGTGTTTTAAATTATAACCTAATCAAGTACATACAAAGGATAGATTTCGATATAACTCAATTCTTCTTCATTATTTATGCTGTAGACGCACTGTTTCGTTCCTGTTTTTTTCTTTGAATACAAGAAGAGTGCGTTGAGCATCACACCCTAAACATATCAGATACAGCATGCATAATGAAGAATGAGGTTATACGGAAATAATATCATAGCACCTGCTAGTTTCGCAAGTCTCGAACTGTGACCAGTTGTCTGCAGACTTTACCTTTGACGGTCACAGAATTTAGTAGAATTATTACTATTTGTAAATATTTGTAAGAAATCTAATTTAAGGTATTGACATAATTTAAATAGTTTTGAATTTTACACTATAGTAGTGTGTGCAATCTGTTCTCTTTTGTAACTAGATGTAAATTGTTTAGTTCTTCAGTACGTCCACATGTGGTTGCCACTTCAGACCTTTATCAAATAAAGTAATATATGTATGTAGTAGTATTTCCTTTAGCAGGTTTTCTGATGCATCAGATTTGAATAAATTATTGATGAATTAGAAAGTAAAATTTTGATGCACCCTCTTCACTCCTTGAAATTTTTTGCTGCAATAAGACAATAGCGTGACCACACCTATTGAGAAACACCATGAATTCACTATGGGTCTTACAAATAGTAATGGTTTGCTGTATTTATGTATAAACCTATGATTCATTATGCATTACATTCCACGAGACCCTAAAGTTACTGCATGTGCATTCTTCCATGATAACAAAGTCTGGGATTATATGGGAATCTAGCTGATGGTCATCATAATATTAAAACATTTTATTGTAAAGCTAGGTTGTAGATGACATAGAAAGGTTATGTTTTGTTTTATGAATAGAATGATTTAGTATTCAGTAGAGAACATTAATTTTGCTGTTTTTGGAAATCAGAGTAAATGATAAAAGATCATGTATGTTTGTACACATCATGCTCAGTTAGAATTAGAGTTTCAGCACGTTGTAAAAAAATGATTATGGGCATTATGAAATGTTTTGGGGAGTTTATCTACAATATTGGCCAAAATCCTTGGGGCAGTGAACGTGTTTTTATACCTTGACTAATAAACCTCCCCCTATACCCTCTGCAATGTTGATTTCATGACCTTGCAGCAGTATTTTCAGTCTGTCAAACAGGCCTTCTGATAGGGTGCGATAAAAAAATGCAAATTATGCGAAATTTGCAGGGCAGATTATGCGATTACAGAGGCCAATTATGCGATAAATAATGAAGATTATGCAATTTTTTTCTGAGCAATTTTAAGCTTGTTTTATAAGGTTTCAGGATAAGAAAAACACTTTTTTGCTGCTCTTAAGGCATTTTGAATGCGTTTCTGCTTTATATGAAACAATTTTATTTTGCAAAACACAAAGCTTTACTCAACCTCGTTCCCAGGGTCCACTCCTACTCGGCTCCCGAGTAGGAGAGGACCCTGAGAACGAGGTTGAGCTAAACTGAAACACGATGCTGACGAAATATTCCTAGCTAGCACTACCTTACGTTGTGGAGTATATTCCCGTTTCAAGTGATTTTTTAGACCAAGTAGAACCCGAGATAAATAAGTGTCTTAGTGATCTGTTCAATTCATGGCGCCGCATAATTAGTTCAAGGCGATAAAAAAATAAATTGTCGGCACGCATGTAAACAAAACACTGACAAGGATCAAGAGCCCTGGATCAGGGTAATGGGCACCTGCAAGGATAGAAATAGTACCAAAATACTCGACGCATCCCGTTTCAAGCGATTTCTAAGACCCGGAAGATTCAGAAATATTGTTTCTTGAGGAAATTGCGAACCGAATTTTACAAGTTTGTTCAATTCTCAATGGTTTTCAGTAGTTCTGAAGACTTGCTAATGGCACGCTGAAAAGTATTTTGTTAAGCAAAAACAATGAATAAAGTTTTCTTCTTGTATTATTTACGACAAGTGTTTCCACGACTCAATTACGAGAAATACGAGTTCAATTAAAAATGCCTGAAAGGCTCAGAGCAATTTTCAAAGCTCTCCATCGCTTCAAATTTTGTTTGTTCACCAGCTATTTTGCATAACTTTCTTTTGTTTTTGTGTGCGGGTTATCTGCAAGTTTGGCAAAAATCACCCGAAATTACAGCCATTCAGATTGGCTAATCTGAACAACGGGCGTGTTTGTGTTACACCAATAGGCGACTCTTTAAGAATGAGACTCGTACCAGGTCCTTGACATTCAAAATAACGTCTTAACTTCGAATGAATACGAAATCGAAGGTGAAAGATTCTTGTTAGCCTTTTTCCAAGGTAAATCATCTTAAAAATGGCTTATTTTTGCAGAAATTCCAAAGAAACTTTTTGATTCATGCTTTATTTTATGAATGTTGTGCGTTATTTTTTGAATTATGCGATTTTTCGTGAATTGTGCGATCGGATGCGATTTTAGGTCGATTGTGCGAAATCGCACCATCGCGTAATACTAGAAGGCCTGGTCAAACAGTGTTGCACAGGAGAGAGAGAGGAGGGCATTATGTGGAATGTTCACATGGTATCTTTGAAATTACTCAAGGTCAACAAATTTCTGCTGACTTTCCAAAGGCTTTTGGCCAGGATTGTACAATATAGAAACTACAGTATTGTGAAGTTATTAATGTACAGTGGACAAGTTTGTTTATAGAAGATTTAACATTGAATACAAATTTCTGTTATTTTGTATACAAGACCTTTACGTTTGGTTGGTTACTTTACGATATGTTCTTGGCTAGTAATTTAGTTAAAAAATACCCTGAATGGTTTTGTTTCCGATTGATGACAACGGCAGACAAGTATAAATTCTCTAAGTTGTACTAAGATGTATTTTTATGGTATGGAAGAAAGAAATGTCATATTTTCTCAGACTTTTAAACATTCAAAAGGAATGTGCCTTCTTCAACAAGTTGGCCGATCAGACATATATAGTTTGATGCTATGATGAATGTAAGTAAAAATTAGTTACTATTCACTGCCCCAAAGTTTTGACACTCTTGTCTAGTGTTTTCTTCAGGGGCAATTAGGTTTGGCCGTGGAGCTCCATTCATACTTGCAACTGTTGTAGATTTGAATCCCCTATTTGATTTTGGAATCTTTTGTTGTCATTAGGGATCTGATCCAAAGAAGCAAAAAACAGAGCCTGTGATATTGGAGAAGAAAGGTGCAGTAGCATCTGCATTCAACAATGAGGTACTGTAATACTATATGATACATGCACACCTTTATGGCACATGGAAATATACTGATCAAGAAAGTAGGTATCCTGGATTGTTTGAACATTTGAATTATTGTGCAAAAGGATTGATTTTAAATAAAATTGAATGAGTGTCTTTGCCATCCTCTGACCTCAAACTTTCACATTTCCTCCACATTGTTCTAATTGATGATATCATTTCAAAACTGGGGGCATTACACTTCTGTATAGTAGCTGCTTGAAGTTTGATTTACTGACCAAGTAACAAGGTACTGTAACCCAGGATTACCTCTGTAGGCAGTATCATAGTTATTGTTCAACCCTGGATTAATACAAACTAGAATTTTGACAGGCTGATGGTGAGACGTACAGCATACTGGTAATTATAGTTTACCTCCAAATTTTCTCTGATTGTTATTGGTTTAAATCGGTCATGTGATGCGGTAGTGTTCATCCGTGGAGAGAGACTATCAGCTCTTATAGTTCACCACTAAATTTTCTCCGATTCTTATTGGTTTAAATTGATCACGTGACGCGATAGTGTTTGTCCACGGACACACTATCAGTGCTTATAGTTCACCACTAAATTTTCTCCGATTCTTATTGGTTTAAATTGATCACGTGACGCGATAGTGTTCGTCCGCGGAGACACACTATCAGCGCATAGTGCCCTTCCGAGGAAAATACCCGGATGGATAGTGCCCGTCCGTGAAAATGTGAATTTTCTGACAGTTATACCGTATTTTTTAGGCAATGTACGTTGCGAATTATTGAAATTTCAGGCTGTACGTATGGATAAATATTTGAATGATCTGCATTTAGTGGGTTTTGACTGTTTTTCAACTGGCGCGCGGAAGAAAATTTAGTGGTGAACAATAAAAACAATAGAGTGTTTCTGTCTCGGAACTATCGAACCGATAGTTGCCCCTTGGAAATTTGATGTTCTTAAAACTAGCATATTTGCCCTCGAAGCTTCGCTTCTCGGGCAAATATTTGTTTTAAGAACATCAAATTTCCGCGGGGCAACTATCAGCCGATAGTTCCTCGACAGAAACACTCTATTGTTTAAATAGTGCCCTTCCGAGGAAAATACCCGGATGGATAGTGCCCGTCCGTGAAAATGTGAATTTTCTGACAGTTATACCGTATTTTTTAGGCAATGTACGTTGTGAATTATTGAAATTTCAGGCTGTGCATATGGATAAATATTTGATTGATCTGCATTTAGTGGGTTTTGACTGTTTTTCAACTGGCGCGCGAAAGAAAATTTAGTGGTGAACAATAAAGACAATAGAGTGTTTCTGTCTCGGAACCATCAGTCCGATAGTTCCCCCTTGGAAATTTGATGTTCTTAAAACTAGCATATTTGCCCTTGAAGCTTCGCTTCTCGGGCAAACATTTGTTTTAAGAACGTCAAATTTCCGCGGGGCAACTATCAGCGGATAGTTCCTTGACAGAAACACTCTATTGTGTAAATAGTACCCTTCCAAGGAAAATACCTGGATGGAAAAAAAATCGTACGTGAAAATTTTAGTAAGTATGGCTACTCACTTCTCTGAGGTCAGCGAAGAAGATGTAACTAGCAAATTATTGACATTTGTGACGGGCTGTACACATGAATAAATATTTGATTGATCGGCATTTAGTGGATTTGGACTGTTTTTCAGCTGGCTTGCGGAAGAAAATTTAGTGGTGAACATAGAGTGTTTATGCCTCGGAATTATCGCTCTGATAGTTGCCCCTTGGAAATTTGATGTTCTTTAAACTAGCATATTTGCCCTAGAAAATATGAAAAAAACATCACATTTCCATGGGGCAACTGTCAGGTGATAAACATTACAGAGTTCCCTGTTTGCCAGTGTTCTTCTTGCCACTTCCCTTCCCTCCTGTCTTTGCCTTCCAATTATGCATAACGTTTGTTGTATAATGATTAAGTTCCTCTCTATATTTTCTGACTTTTCTCAGAGTGATGATGAAGAAGAAGAAATGCCGGCAGAAGCTAAAATGAGAATGCGAAACATTGGAAGGTACTGTAATTTGATCAGTGAGAAACTTAATGGCACAAAACCTGACTTTTAAAAGAGATTAAGATTATCGAGGTGCCTTTTCCAAAGTGAGGGTTTTTTGTTTTATTACCAAACAAAGAAAGCATTAGAGACTAATTATTGAGAATTTCCATTTACATTTTGTGCGAGTAAACGTTTGAGGGTTCTTTCTCTCTTCTTTTGTCTCAGGGAAACTCCCACATCTGCGGGACCAAATTCTTTCAACAAAGGAAACAAAGGATTTACGGACTATCGAAAGACAATGGAGAAAAGCTTTAAGCTTCAACATCCTACAAGTACAAAAAGCAAGGAAACCAAAGACTGACATGCATGCATATTCCTGTTCCTATAGTTAGAATGCCGCGCATCAGACTGGCTTTTACTAGCGAGTCAGAGTGGTACGCGAATTCTTAAGAGGGTTACGATCGAGTGGAAATCGAAAATTGGAGTTTTCAGGGGAGTTTTAAGCACGGCGCGGGTACAGAATCGGAGACAGAGGAATAAGAACATTTTCATTTTCTTCTGATTCTGCTTTTGATTCTGCTTTTGATTCTGTCGTTTGTAATTCAGTGAACACGAGCCCTATTGGAGTTGAAAGCTGAAGCAGAAGGGTGACCAATCACAATGCAAGTTCTCAGGGGATTTGATTGGTTTATGCTGAGGCTTTTGTTTTCGACTCCGACAGTGTAGTATTGACTGGGTCGTAAGTGACTAAACCATAAGTTTTACTGGTAGTGCATCAAACCGCTCTGCTCGTTCCATTACAGACCGTGAGCAGTCTGTCTTTTGCCTTAGATCCTCCGCGCGGACGTTAGCGAAATAACTGTTATGCAATTGAGTTGAAAAGCGGGATGGGAATGTGAAGAGGGAGGAAAAAGACAATTTTTTTTCTCCCTTCCTCGGTTCCGCGTTTCTCACGTCTTGCAGCTTAGTCGCTCGTACTGTGTTAGTTTGTGCATTGCCCAGAGCGCAGGAAGGACCAGGAGACAAAAGAGAGTGCTTGCGGTCTATTCCGATTACAACTCCGACTCCGACTCCAAGTTTCTCGCTAAAGAAAACCAGCCTCAAGTGATCTCAGTGGAGTTATGAAACGGTCGCAAGTAACACATAACGAATTGCCGCGCTTCATAGGGTTTTTCCAATTTACACTTTCCATTATAAGGTGAGGACATTACACATTGATGGTTAAGATCACAGCCTTTCAACTGGAACACAAATCTTCCTACCGGCAAATTTTGTATCATTTCTGTAAACGAAGAGCACCCCAGCTTTCCTTCTGTTGTAGCATCCATTGTGTCATCACCGGAGAACATGTCATCACAAGAGTCCCTCATTTTCTCTTGGTCATCATGGAGTTAATTGGAAAGAAACAGACCTCATTCGCTTGTACATTTTGTTTTCCCAATACAGATCATGTGATGATACTCAGGAAATTTGATCCTTTGTCTTGTTCATTAAAAAGGAGTGCATGCAAGCATGAACATGTCTGTCTGTACTCTTTTTAATGAACAAGACAGAGGACCAAATCTCCTGAGTATCATCACATGATCTGTATTGGGAAAACAAACTGTACAAGGGAATAAGGTGTATTGGTTCACAATATCAACAGTTTCTGACCATTCCACTGAGCTTGTGTTTTTGTCAGGCTGGTCTGGCTTGCTGTCTCTTTCCCTGAAAAAGTGGTCCCTCATATCGAGGCCACTCTTTTTCAGAGAAGGGTTTACGCGGGAAATAGTCACTGCTGACCAGTTGCGCCGCGGTCGTTAGGCTATCGAGGAAAAAGAGACCGTTGTACTCGTTTATCTTAATATTCTGTTTCTTGTTTAAGATTTGTTACATTTGTGTGTACTTCAGGAACTTTATTATTCGGAGCTGGCTCTTTAGTCGTTATAACCTTCACTGAACAGGCTTAAAGAATGCACTCTCTTTAACCGCAAAGTACTCGCTTAATTTGATGTAGAAGTTCATTAAACAGATCACCTGATGAACGTGTGCGAAATATGCAGAGGTGAGATGGACTTGTATTTTATCACGTTCAGGCGTGGAGGGGTGGGAAGAAGAAAGAGTCTCACTAGGTGCTCAATTCTCAGGCTCCTGGCCTGCAGCTCGTGATTAACATGCTCTTCTCGTGTTCTCCCAACATCCCGCGTAGTTTATTACGTCGGTAAACCTATAGAAACTGCAGTTTATGGCTTTTATAAGCGAACATTAAATAAAAACAGAAAATGTTTCTCTTTTCTGTAGGTTTACTGGCACAATAACCCATAGGTTTTCGACCAATCGGCGCGCGCGTAATATCCGAGTTATTTTATAAGTACTAATACCCAATACTCCATTACCAGGGCTCTTGGTTCAGCTCACGGTCAGATTCAGTGAGGCAGCAACATTTGGCGCGAAAATCTTCAAGACGTGCCTCTGACTCTAATCACCGTATATTAAAGGAGCGGTGTGGTCTCAGTTTACAAGGAGGGACTAGTTATACCAGAGGCAGCTCTCATGACTGAATGACCCAAACAGTAGGAGATGTCCAATCTTTTAGTGAAAAATAATTTCAAAATGCATTCCAGTAAAGTAAAAGCGTGTGCAATCCAAAGATGCCCCTTTCATGACCAAGGACTGGAAGAAAGCAATCAGAGACAAAAGAAAGGCAGCTAAAGCATTCGCTAAAAACGGAACGGAGGAAAATTGGGAAACGAAAAGGAAGGCTAGAAATGCGGCTACCAAACAGCGCCACATTGCTATTAAAAAGTTTCTTAAAGTAAAATCTGAGGAACTGAACTCTAAACCACAGGAATTTTTCAAAACTTTCAAATCTATTCTGGGAAATGGAAAAGGATCCCGTGGTAATGACTGTTTAATGTTGAACGTGAATGGAACTGTGGCTTAAGACCAAAACTTAGTTACGGAGGAATTTCAAAGTTTTCTTCCCTGGCTGACGAGATTGGTGGTAAATCCAGCTTATCTTTAACAGAGGATGATTTTATAACTAATCCAAGTGTCACGAACATTGAAAACAACTGGCCTTCTACTGACATGGTTAGAGATCTACTGACATTGACAGAGATCACTTATGGCGAAACTGCTTAAGCCCTAGATGGTCTTAATCCTTCAAAGTCCACTGGTTCTGACTTAATTCCTCCAAGAATTTTGAAGCTGGCTGCAAAGGAACGTGCACCTTCACCTACAAAAATCTTCAATTTATCTATAACATCTGGACATTATCCCAAAAGGTGGAAGAGAGGGGAATGGCTACCTGTTTTTAAGAAAGGTGATAAAGTGGAGAAGAAAAATTACAGGCCCGTGACAGTGTTAATGTTGTAAATAAATTCTTTGAACAGCTGCTAAGCAAGCAAGTAGTAACCAAATTGGATTCACATCTTTCTCAAAACATGTCAGCTTACAGAAAGGGTCACAGCTGTCAGACGGCCCTAATAAAACTCGTAGAAGATTGAAGACTGGCCGTTGACACAGGGAAACTTGTGGATGTCATCTCTACTGACACTAGTAAAGCATTTGACTCTCTCCTTCCCTCGCTTATGGTCAAGAAATTACAAGCTTAATTTCTCTGTCGAGTCACTACGTCTCTTACGATCGTATTTTCAAGACCGAAAAGGAAGGGTAAAACTTAAACTGCAAATTTTCTGCTGCTTAAAATGATGTATAGTTTATAGTTGGGGGGGGGGGGGGTAGGATGAAAAGGCGATGAGCTAGAACCTGATAAGTTGACAAAGGTCAGAGCAGGAAAAAAAATCCCCAGGAAACTGATAGCGAAAGGGTTAAGCCGTTAATAGCTCTTGGCATGATATAAGGAAAGGCTGCCCTCAAGGTTCATGTTTCGGATCATTGCTGTGGAATATTTTCCAAAACGTGATTTTTCTATGAACGCAGACGACCATCAAATATGTACGTCTCATCAGCTGATAGATAACGTCACTCTGTTAAACAAACGAGGCTGAGATTGTATCTCAAGAAACTGGATAAATCAAACGAGTTGATTAAGTAAGTTATACCACCGTAAGGTAAATGGGAGGTGCTGACGTTTCGAGCGTTAGCCCTTCGTCGGAGCGAAAGAGAGATTGAGAAAGAGATTGTATCTGACTGGTATAAAAATAATTTTCTACTGGCAAACAAAGACAAATTCGGCAAGCAATGTTTCCAGCGTCAAAAGCAAAGAATGCATAAGGAGCGCAGATTGTCATAGGCAATGAAGAAATTGAATACAAAACTTCATTAAAGCTATTAGGAGTCCTAATAGATAATGAACTTAACATAAGTGAGCACATTCAACAAGTCTGTCAGAAGGCAAACTGCAAAATTGGTGTAATCTCAAGGATGAAGAACCTAGCTAGTTCCTGAAAAGACGAAGTTACATCTGTTTAAAGCAGTAATTCTTCCTAAGCTAAACTATTGCTCACCTGTTTGGCTATATATTCCTTAGAGCATCTGATCAACAGAAACTGGAGAGGATCCAGGAAAAGGGACTTAAAGCTGTTTTCAAGGACAACGTATCAACATAAGAAAACATGTCAAAGAAAGCAAGATTGCCTATATTGTTGGTCTTAATGTTCAATGTTAAAAATGGACTATCTCCAAAGTACATTTCTGAATTATTCCAAACAAGAAAAACTAATTTCAATTTACGTACGTCAGAGTTTGTTTTACCGAGATATTTAACAAATAAAGAAGCCTAAGCCGTGTATTACACGGTGATAAAACACGACGGGCATTTGAGAACACGAGTGAAATGTAGAAAACACTCGCCTGCGGTTCTCAAATGCCTGGAGTGTTTTAATCACAGTGTAATACACGGCTTAGGCTTCTTTATTTGCTTTATGATATAGATTTTACATGCCGCGAGTAGAAACAAAAAAGCACACAGATCGCCAAACCGACGCCATTTATACCAACTTCTCGACTGTTTTCGCTTCTTCTTCTTTATTTGTCTTATTATTCTCAGCTTCAAAACTTTCTGCTGCTTCGCAGAGAACTCCAGCATGAATTTCTTCAAAGAAAATGTTTTTCGCCGTCTCTTACAGAATTGTCGAGTAGAGGTAATATGGCGAAAAACAATAAAACACGCTTTTTCTATGTTTTATAAAACATAGGTTTTTGACCAATCAGAGCGCGCGTAAGAACGTAGCTATATTATAAAATACAGTAACCTATGGAAAACATTCTATCAGATATCTAGGGCCTCATTTATGGCGCAAGTTACCGGGAAATGTACAGACACAATGTGACTTGACCAGTTTCAAAAGACAAATCAATAAAATGAACTTGGAACGTTTTTTACTTGAGAAATGTCCAACTGGCTGTTCTCTATGTCTTTCCTAAACCATAATCCTATAATTTAACATTGTACATAAACACGACCGAAAATGGGCAACTTTTGGTTTAAAAAAGGATAAAAAATAGATAAAACTTTATAAAACGTTTCGGTCTCTCGACCTTCGTCAGTTACAAACAGTGTATGGACAGTTCACAACTTAAATACGATTTACACAACAATGAATGATAGAAAAGTTACATACCAAATGGAAAAAAAACAATAGGTGCGCAAAAAGCGTAAAACAGCTACAGCAAGTTAGATTAGAAACAATTAAACTAGTAACAAAAGTTATGTAATTGCCACAGCGCAACAGGTTCTCCAGAAGGGGCCTCTGCAACATCTCGCATACCAGTATCATAACAAAATCCCCAAGGAGGGCCGTTAGACAATAAGTAATAAATCATAACAAAATCCCCAAGGAGGGCCGTTAGACAATAAGTAATATATATATATATATATAATTTTATATTTGTATTATTGTACTTTAGTTTTAATCCACATACTTCTAAGTATATATTTTTATATTTTATTATTTTTGATATGTATGTTATGGTGTCCCCAATTAGCAACACCGTGCTTAAGTTTCATGACACTTGAATAAAGTTTATTTTTTATTATTATTGATTATTATTCAATGAAAATGCCCTTTGGGAAGTGCTCATAAAAAGTGCCAGACAGTATATTTTGTTGGTAAAAAAACCGAGTAATTAGAGCATGATGAAAGGTGTGTTTTGCTGAAATAATAGGTATACTTATACAACTTTGTGTCTGCTGAAGTCAAAGCAAGATTTCAGAGAGGTAATAAAAAGCTATTGAGTCAGTTTAGTTTATATTATATAATTTATGTAGTCTGTAATACAGTTAGATTTTATCGGCGAACTCCTTATTTGGCGCCGAGAGAAGTCCACAACCAGAAGTTCTGGTGCCTATTTTTCGAACAACTATAATCTTTTCGTGACGTTTTCGGGCACAGTACATATCGATGCCACGAGGGCAAAAAAAGGTAAAATTTCATTAACGCATTGCGGAAAGTGCCGAGTTTAGGCTAGAAGAAAGTAACTTAAGTGAAATAAAAAAAAACTGAAACTTAAGGCAGGTAAATAAAAGAAACTTGCATTAGTTATTCTCCTGGCTGCCTTACGACTAGCTGCATAGAATAGATGAGCAAAATTTCCCTTTCTGCTGCAGACGGGTCTAAGATCTGACTGAAAACGCCTGCAGTTCTTCCCACATAGAGATACAGAAAAAATGCTGCGAGGTGAGAAAAAAACATTAGCATAAACGTTCAATTAGAGGACTCCCTGACTGAGTGGAGAGGTGCAGGAAATGTGATAAAAACAGAAATGTTCGTTTTTTATCTTACATAATGCCTCACACTGAAGTTTGGAAACAAAGGCATTTCTAGCCATAAAACTTTAACAGAAAGCAATACTTTCTTCTCTCAAAGGCGTGCCAACTGAACAGGTTTGCAAATTGAGCATTTCGTATCATTACGATAGCTGTTTTCGAGTTCGAAAAATTTAAGAGTCATAACAACACGTATGCGCAGATTGAAACTTGGTGGAGGAGCAATTGAGAGCTTCGTGGAGAGTTAAACCCTCCATTTGCGAGGATCCATCCTTTTTTCAAAAGGACTGCTTTTTAGTATCGTCTCCTGCAGGTATTTTATGAAAAGTTTTGAAGGCGATTTCGAGTAAAAGAATTCAGATTGGTTTTGAAAACACGTCGCTGTTGCAGTTGATGGCAGTTCATTATATACAGAACTAGAGGTTTGCTCGTATATATATTTAACAACTATTCACCGAAGTGGGGGTGGCTAGTGGTGGATATTTACCTCGCCGCGAAGCGGCGAGGTAAATATCCACCACTAGCCACCGACTCTGAGGTGAATAGCTGTTTTAGTATAAACTAGAAAAAGTGAAATAATGTACACTACAAAAAGAAAATGGCTGAGAAAATGAGGACTTCTCAAGTTACAATCCAACGCGGCTCGGATCGTGGTAAGGGTTTTTTTTTGTCGTAATGACTGCCGTACGTATCGTTTTCTCAATTTAACTTTGGTTCTCAATTGAACAAGTGACATGAAATTAAATTTGGTTACGCAAGTTTAATTTGCATTTGTAAACAAAACCTTTTTCATTGGTTTTAATCGATAAACTTCGGGTTAAAAACATAAACCATTACCTTTGAACACGGCCAAGCCAAATTTATTCGCTTTCTTTGTGTTTTCAGGGGCTGCTTCGTTGTTAATTTGGATGATTTTTTCGCTTGTCACGGATGCAAACAATTCACGCGACGGAGCGAAAACCTCGCTAGTTGCTCTGAGGTAATTAGCACAGGATAGTCGGAGTTTTAGTAGCCAATCAGAGCGCACCTTCAACGCTATCCATTGATTTAGTCTCTACTAAATATATTTATATATATATTGAACATAAGCAACGAATTTAATCACTCCAGTTTTACATAGCTGCTTTACAGCAAACTGTCACCGATTTCTGTTCCTTTTGGCTCGTGCTTCAAGACACTGTTATGGCCGTTTTCGTTGTTTCGAAGCCGCAAGAACAGCAGCAAAGCTTTCCTTAGTTCTTTGTTAAGTCCAGTATACACTAAAGGATTAATAGCGGACTTAGAGTACATAATGCAGAGAAACGTTCTAAAGTAAGAGGACGCGATCTTGGCGCTAGAAAATTTATGTAAAGTCTGCACAATAAAGAAAGGAAGCCAGCAAAAGATGAAAATCCCGCCAACCAATGCGAGAAGAGCTGCAGCTCGAAACGATTTTCTGCGCGAGCGCGACGCGCTTAATTCTCCGTTCACCTGGTTGTCTTCCTTCATCTTAAAAATCTGGCGGCGTGCAACGAGGAATATTTTGGTGTAGCTTGTTCCCATGACAATGGAGGGAATAATGACAACAAACGTCCAGAGTGAAACAAAGTACAACAGTTCGGAGGAATAGTTATCGCGTGACACTGCCCCACTTTTGCATATAGTGTCAGGAGATCTCCAAAAAACGGGTGGTAACGAAATCAACACGCTTCCCGCCCAAAGGCCCGCTATGACATAGCGCGCATGCGTGGCGGTCATGACCAAAGGGTAGTGGAGCGGATTGACAATTATAAAGAACTGGTTCAGTGCGACTGCGCACAAGTTGAAGACTGTGCCAGCACCAAAGAGGACGCCGAACGGTGTGGTGACGTAACAGATGGCCGGGTGAGGATACCAGCGGATATGGAGCGTAGATAGAAACGTTGTGGGCATTTTTAGGGATGCGTGCAGTAAGTCCGACACAGATAGGCTCACCAGGAAGCTGTAAAGCACCGTGTGAAGACTTCTCCTCTTGTAGATGACCAGACATATTAGTGTATTTGCTACAATACCGATAATGATAACTAAAACCAAAAACACTGCCTGAACAATGTCCTCAGCAGATACAGGCTCTTCAACTGTTTTTGTTTCTGCTAACTGTCTTCGTGGTGTTGACATGTTCAATAGGTCTGAAGAATTTAGTCTTTTCATCGCTGAAATAGACAAGCAAAAATACAAGGAGTTGTGTGATAAAAGGCAAGCTCTTGAATGAGGCTTCCTATATTTTGTATTGAAGTTTTAAATTTTCACTTTTCACTAGTTTTACCGTTGAAAACCAAATTTACAGTAAGCTCTTTGCTGCAGAGCTTTCATGACAAAAATGCAAGTAGATGTATGATAGTGGTCAACCTATGCACTGAAATCTTAAATCCTATTATCATGTGACCCGTCCGGCCTCGCTCGCGCAATCCCATAGAAAAGTATAGTAAAAGCTCAAGTGTGTAGGGCCGGACAAGTTGACGTTGGTAGGTACGGAATAAGCCGTCCCACCCTACTGCACTTGTTCGGCTTTATTGTGATTTTTCCCGCGCGCGCCACGCTATCGCTTCCTATTTAAAATAAAAACAAATTTTCGAAATTTTCAAAACTTAGTCAGTGGTCATATGATAAATCGCTTATTGACTCAGTTATGTCGGCCCGGACGGGAAAATATTTGGCTCTCGTTCATGACGCACGAACCTCGCTGCGCTCGGTCCGTATGTCATGACCTCCAGCCAAATATTTTCCCGCCCGGCCCTCCCACTTAGTCAATAAGCACATAACCTTCTTTACCCTACCGTCAAATAGCACATGTACAGCAAGCCTTTAGCACAAGAGAGCTTTTATAACAAAAAAGCTAAGAAGGTTTCAAGACATAGAATACTGCAAGAAGGTGGATGATAAAAGGTCATACATGGCGAAAAAGAGTGTGTTGCCCATTTCCTCCATTAGAGACCAGAAAATAAGTGAAGTTTTGAAGCAATCTGGGCCACAGTCTCTGTAGTGATTTATTGGAAATTTTCTTTACGCCCACAGATCTGGGTTGCTAAGTTTAAGGATCGACCACTTTGTCCAGTCGGCCCACACTTACATTTCTTGTCAATTTTTTGAGCAGTTTGGAAAATTTAAGATATTCACAAGGAAATAGGAGATAAGACTCGGAACGTTTTTATGGAATACATGGCGGATTAAAAATTGACAGCGGATTCGATCTTAAATTTCAAAGACACTCCGAGCAGGGTTGGCGCAGTGGTGAGAACGCTCGCCTTCCACCAATGTGGCCCGGGTTCGATTCCCGGCCCCGGCGTCATA
>OX453272.1:35219635-35252135 GCA_949710005.1 Ricordea florida
GCAGACGATTACGGATCGCAGATCGCAAAAAGTTCCACGATCGTCTGCGATCATATGGAAACACACTTTTGAGATCGTCTGTGATCCTGCGATCGTGGTCGTAGAAGATAGAACCATGTTCTATCTTCTGCGATCGTTTGCGATTGTCTGCGATCAATTGCGCTCGCGCGATCATATGGAAACCAAAACTCTGCGATCTGCGATCGAAACCTATCCCACTATTTTTAATTCCGACCCATGATTCAATGCTTCTCCGCAAGAAATTCCGAATGTTCTTTTGTAGCAACGCTCATTTGTTGAAAACATGGCTGGCATTCAACAAAGTAACGTTAGTAACGAGGAATTTACGGAGGAAGTTGCGCAATATGAGTGCGTTTACCACCGTGACAGTAAGGACCTCAAAGACAAAAACAAAAAGGCTAACAGCTGGGGAAAAATCGGTGAAGAAATATAATTGATCTAAGTAAGGGCACGCCTACAGTAGGCTCTGCGATCGTTTTGGTCTGCAGTTATATGGAAACCAGTCAACTATTCCACGAAAAGGGTCAAGGTTTTCTTAATCCTGACAAAAACTCGCGCGCAGACGACTTTCGCGGACAAGGATCCATGTGAACTTTTCAAACCAAGATGACTATCAGGAAGGAAAGTCGCTTGGCTTTGTAAGCAAATGGATTAAACACAAGATAAAAATTCTCAGCGCATATCGTAATTGTTGATTTTCTGTTGGCAGCAATGATTTAGAACCGTGTTTGCTGTAATTTTAAGAGAGAGAGAAAAAAAGAAACATAATTGAACCAGTTGGTTAGCTAATTCTGTTGATTGCCATTGTCGCAGTATTGAAGGGGCTTTCCTCAATAAGTTTGCCCTTTATGTGATGAGCTAGTAATCACAATGTTGTCTAGACTGCGAGCAGTCTCTCTTTTGCTCCAAATCCGTGGAACGAACGCGATATGCGAGCGGCGAGTCCGCGAGCCGGTAGTTTCGTGGGCGCCAGTTACGAGCGAAAAGGTCTCTCTTTCGCTCGTAACTGGTGCCCACGAAACTACCGGCTCGCGGACTCACCGCTCGCATATCGCTTTCGTTCCACAGATTTTAGAGCTCTCATATAGCGTTCGTTCCAAGAACAAAAGAGCGACTGCACGCAGTCTAAATGTGGCCTCGTGCAATTAAGGATTGAATTTCACTTGCATTTTCAAAGTTTACCACATTGCTCTCGTCGCCGCACCACTCAGGCAATTTTGTGAAAACTTTTAAATACTCGTGAAATTAATCCTCTATTTCCCTCAGACCAATGCGATAACAGTCCAAACACTCCACCGGTGCCGGATTTCTTTTGTCTTTCTCTTGTGCATTATTGATGAGTTTCAGAAATATAAAGCCTTCATAAAAACGTTCGAAGTTCAATAATGGCCAGAGATTTGTAAACGTTTAGCTACAATCCCATACAACAAAGTGAGTGAGAAAAATAAAAAAACTCGTTGAATTATAAAAAAAAAACATTATTGGGTTCGGCTTTTGACGACATGAGGAGTTATGCAGATGAGAAAATTTTCCTCAAGCTGCTTACCTTTTCCATATTTCAAGAAGCATCATATCTATACTGGAAAATTCGGCAAAAAAATTGAACCCACTGAAATGCCTTAAAAAAAGAAGCAAAAAATCTCTCCAAGACCTAACCTCTCATCCCCCAATCCATCTGAGTTTGGCCATACAGGTCAAATTCTTTATATTTTACGATTGGTTTTTGGAGCCCAAAATGACAGGCTGAAATGATGCTGGAACATTCTCAAAAGCGTGACAAGTAAAGAGCGCTTGATGTGAAACAGAAAATTTGAAATTTAGTGCCATCTATGGCTTGTCTTATCAATTTTGAACCTTTCTTTGATAAGCGATCAAAACACGGAAAGACTCCGACAGTTAAACGTTATCAAAACAGTGAAAATGAAGGAACTTGATAACAACCAGAACAGCGTTCCCAAAACTAAGCGGATTAGCCTCTTAATACAGCACTAATGAAAGCTCCACCCGGCCAACACGAACTGCAGTTTAAGATATCATTAGTAACCTGTTAAACATTTTATAAATTATTTAATAATTAATTGGCTTTATATATAAATATCTGTATATCCAGCGAAGGAGGGATGTTGGTGGTCATTTTAAATTCCCAGCAGGGAAATCGTTATTATTTCACTGTTTTTTTTTTGGCGCCCAAATCGACTCTACACTTCTTTGCTTCCAGAGTTTTGTTTCTACCGGCAAAGCGGAAGAGTTTTCCGTGTTAGGTCTAATTGCATAATATTTCCTCGCAGTTATGATCGGAAACAGCAATACCTACTTTAATCGGAAAACATAAGTATGCTTTCTGCTTTATAGTGGGATGATTATTCTTAGGCTATTTGTATACTAACTTGCCGAAATAAGCAATTTGAAGTAAACCAGCACGACCGCGGCTCATATGCAAAAACACTACCACTCCGTTATTCAAGGCTTGGTAGTATTGATCACGCTATCGCTTGCTTAACCAGGGGCACATTAGCCTATTAGCAACGTGTCGCGTAGAAGCCTCAAATCCAACATTTTACGAAAATGAAACAACCAATAAACGCTACATAAACTTTTTTGGCTCAAAATGTCTTGCATACCAGCGGTATTGTCGAAAAAGACGGAATGTTACCATTCCAGGTTTTCTTTAAAAAGGGAGGGTAAATTCAACTGAATGCGCAATGCTTTAAATTTGTGAACGTTTTCGCAGCAGCCATTGAATGTTAGCCATTCAATAGTTAATTAGACAGGGATGATTGCGACTTACAACAGGGCAAAGCAAATAATTCAGTGCGTTTTAAGTTTCAACCAAGTGCACTTTGAAATTTCAGCTTATTAGTTACACGGTTCAGTCATACCACAGAGTTTATTCTACAAGCTTTCAAAAGTAAGTTATTCTAAGATTTGGCGCGAAGGTAAGATGATTCACATCAGGAGCACATCAAGATGATGGGCTCCTGTTCACATATAGCAAAATATATTTTTCGAATTTCCTTCGAATGTTTCGTTTTCACGTCAACAAAATCATTATTTTTCATATTATAGCGAGAGGCTATACGTTATGCGTTAGAGCAGTTGTTTTACTCCGTTTTACTGGACGGAAAGTATGACAACTAGAGGCTTCATTGTTGAAAGCGAATTAAGCTGGTTTGCTCCACACGAAAAGCCATTAGCCTTTCTGTGCTCTTACATCTAAAGAGCAGAACTTAAAGTGTAAAAAACTGCCATCATTACTCACCTCTATAACGATATCAAAATAAAAACACAACACTGCGCTACTTGGCAAGAGCGGTTCTCCTTAGGTAACGAGTCCTGCGAAGCTCTGTTAATCTGTGTTGCAGCTTGTTTATAATAACAATAAGAAGTATTCCAACCCAGTCGTTCAGTCGTTTTCAAAGTTTTAGGCATAACAAGAGAGTGGGAGATTGCGAACTCAGCAAGAGGTCTGGAGCGATAAAAGCTAGCCTTATAAGGTAAGCAGCTGGTTCAAGGGAGAACCAATGGACGACCAAAGAGGTTCATAACGCCTTGCGGCTAAAGATAAGCAAGTCGGCCCCTCACGGTTTTAAGAACCAAAAAAATCCTAGGACCAAGCAGGAGAATGAGCTGCGACAATGTGCAAAATGTGCGAAAAGCCCCAAAACAAAAAACAAACTTAAACAAAGCAGTGCATCTTCTACTATAGAGGACGGCCTTTACAGAACGGCGGGTTAGCTGTGCTTTCAGCTTCACCTTTAAGGAAGACACTAAACAAGATCTAGAGTGTGGAATACTTGAATTGCAGTCTTTTAAGTTGCGTAGCATCAAACTGTCTGATCGTACATCTAGTTACAGTGTACCCTCAGTGATATCGTTTACGTTCCTGTCTCATTACCTACTAACGCGGCTTACTGTAAATTACTTGTTGCAGTTTAGATAACATGATGTTTCATGATTTATTATAAATTTATCACAATAATATTCTAGTTAAAGCATGACTTACTACTAGTTATTTACGCGGTTATTTGAAAGATAAATTTTTGCGAATAGGATGCTGTGTATTTTGGAAGGAAATGGTGATGGTGATGATGAAGCAGGGTTGGCGTAGTGTTGGGGAGCAGGGTTGGCGCAGTGTTGGGGAGCAGGGTTGGCACAGTGGTAAGAGCGCTCGCCTTCCACCAACGTGGCCCGGTTCGACTCCTGGCCTCGGGGCCATATGTGGGCTGAGTTTGTTGGTTCTTTACTCTGCTCCGAGAGGTTCAGTTTCTCCGGGTACTCCGGTTTTCCCTCTCCACAAAAACCAACATTTAATATGACTGATGTAATTTAATATGATTTGATTTGGTTTCATTTGTTCTTTACAGTGTCTCCAATTAGTGCATCAGTGCTATATACAGTTGACACTCAAATAAAGGTCATTATCATTATTAATTATTATTATTATTATTATTATTATTGATGAGGAAAGAGCGGGAGTGGCAATTCTATTTTAAATTTTAAACCTTTAAATTCAAATTATATAAAATTTCAAAATTTTCTTAACTGATTACGTCCCGATATAACGATCCTCGGTATAACGATATCCCCGGTATAACGATAAATATCCTATGTCCCGGCAAACGTTACGGTAAAATGAATGGGAAAAGAACCCCGATATAACGATCTTCGGTACAACGATATTCCCGATATAACGATGAGCTTTTAGCGCCCCAAGCGTAAAATCTTCCCCGATATAACAATATTACAGCATCAGTACACAGTTACAATTTAAACAAAACATTGAATTTACACAGGGCGAATTAATACATTTATGAACTTTTAAGAAAAAATTAAATGGCACTTAAACTTGATGAGAATGTTTAATTTAAGCCGTAAAGCTTCTTAAAGTTCTTAAAGGGCAAGAAAATCTTTAAGATGTCTTTAATGACATTTAAGTTTTATTAAATGTATTTGTCAACAAACATGAATTTACTGCCTTTAATTGGGTCTTGGAAAGGTAACTTAAATTGAAATGTGCCTTTAACTAACTTTAATTTTCCCATTAAAGGTTAAGTAAATGTAATACTGTATTTAAGTGGTAACACTTAAATCTTCGTAAAGACAACAGTTAAAAATCACGTTTATAAATCTTTAGGAAAGATTTATATGGCACTTAAACCTGATGAGAATGTTTAATTTAAGCCATAAAGCTTCTTAAAGCTTCTTAAAGGGTAAGGAACGCTTTAAGATGTCTTTAATGACATTTAAGTTTTATTAAATGTACTTGTCAACAAACATGAATTTACTGCCTTTAATGAGGTCTCAGAAAAAAAGTTAAATTGAAATATGCCTTTAACTAAGAAAATGGGGATCATGTACCTTATGGGGGCCTCGACCAATACATCCGTCGACACATCGATCAAGATATCGATCGATGTCTCGATCGGTACTCGACCGATACATGGTAGATATGACGACCGAGTATCGGTCGAGTATATCGGTCGAGACATTGACCGATCTCAAACGATGGGTCGACCGATGTATCGGTCAAGGCACCCCCATAAGATACATGATCCAGTAAATGTACTACAGTATTTAAGCGGTAACACTCAAATTTTCGTAAAGACAACAGTTAAAAGCAAACCAACAAAAATAAAGAAAAACAAACTGACATGCTACATGTATTAAAGAACAGTGCAGCTCAAGTGTACCAGTACAATTTACAAAACCAATTTATCAAAGTTGCTGAGAAAAAACCATGAGCTCTCTACCCCACAAGGCAATACAAAAGGAACCAATGATTTAAATAAAATGCTCTGAGCTTATACTCCAAAAATATTATATCAAATTACATAATTAAACAAATTACTCAGTCCCTTACTCAGTATGCGGCAATGAACATTAACTTCATGTGCTCCATACGATTAAAACTCATTGCATACATCCCAACCCAACTACATCACACTCTTCTCTACAGTATCAGTATGATATTGGGTTTCCACATGGTTGAAACTGACCTCATTATCAGCTTTTGACTCATAACCAATGGAGAATATCAATTTACCAGTTATTGCAAAAAAGCCCTTTTTTCCATTCACCAATTTCGGGTGATGCTCCATATACCAAGTCAATACATGTATATACACTACTGTGTTGTTCTATTGTGTGAAGTATATTATGTTGTTTAAGGGTTGGGCCCATTGTTGTGTTCGTTATGACATAACTCAGGACTTGATTGACTTGCTAAATGGCATATGACCCCCAGTTTGTGTTTACATGATGAATAATGTGACTGATAGATCTCTACCATAAAAAAGACCTAAATTTGACAATGAAGACACAAAAGTGGTGAGTGAAAGTCAACCCACCAAAACAATACAGTTTATTACTTTTCCTTTTACATATCAGCAACTTCTTTCCTGAAATTAAAGGTGATGATTAAAGTCTAAGGTTTCCATAAACACTGCTCTCTCTAATATTCGAAACTAGAAACAATGGGATGTGGTACTTAAGTTCATTTATAACTGTAATGCTGGGAAATTTTTAAAAATTTAAATATTTTGTCTTTTAGAGGTCTCCTTGAGACCTCTCCTAAGAGGTCTCCTTGTGACAAGTAAAACCGTCTGGCATTAGACAGAGTAAAATCTATGAAGTCACTCTTAGTGGGTAAAGAGTTATTAATCTTGATTTGTTTGGTCCCTATGAAAGTGCAATGCATGAAGCAACATCTGCAGAATTAATCAAATTTGTTCATCTTGTAATCTGTACATACCTGTATGTAGGTATTTGCATCTCGGTTTCATAACAACCTCTTGAAACTACAGCTGTAGCATCACCAAAGAACTGACTGACAAGATGTGTCATCTTGTCACTTGCTAACATTTGATGAGTCATCAAGAAAGCGGCTCAGTACACTGGTGAGCTACGCCATCATACAGGAATGCAAATTTGTTACTAAATTTTACTACACCTGCTTATTTAGGTTCTTACTCCATCAATAAATGGGATCTTATACGTAAGTTTAATTTGAATGGGAATATTGTGATATTTTTGAACAATAAATAATTCATTTGTCTATTAAATCCATTATAAAATAAGCAAGGTCAGCAAAATAATGTAGCTTATTTCATCTTAAATATAATCTACACACATGAAACTAATTATGTACATGTATGTTACTTTCAGAAAAAAATCTCTGTTGAAATAATAAATGTATATTTAATATTCAGCAAATGTATTTATAAATAAACATGATGATAAATGTACTCATTTACTCTTGTTCTCACTCTATTGGCAAATCAACACAACATGAACTGATACTTAAATTTAATTATTACTGTAATATTTTAAAATTTAAACAATAAATAATTCATTTGTCCATTAAGCCCTCTTAATAATCTTGTCTGGTTTGATCCCCAAGAAACTGCTATGCATGGAGCCATGTCAGCAGAAAAATGAAAATTAATGGTTTTTTCTTATAATCTGTGCACACATCTATGAATGTCACTATTTGGGTAGGTTTCAGAAAACTCTGAAAGCTAGCATCACCAAAGAACTGACTGACAAGATGCGCCATCTCGCCACTTGCTAACATTTGATGAGCCATCAAGAAAGCGGCTCAGTACTCTGGTGAGCTACTCCATTATTCAAGAAATAATTCAAACTTGCAAGTACCAATACTTATTCGGATTCAGTCACTATCTAAATTGCATTTGAAAGAGTAGTAGGTAGGAGTGATTTTACCCACACATGTTGTTGTTGTTGTTTTTTAATAAAAATTTTTTGAAAATTTTAATAAAAATTGTTCAAGGATTTATCAGAAAATTAAACAGACTTTTTGCGAATGGTTTACGAAGGAGCCTGGCTTGTATAGGTTTTGAACTGACCAAGTGAAGACTTATTAAAAGATCTTAATTTGTTGAAAATTAATCAGAGTGTTAATCAGATATTGCAAATAAAAAAATGATTTAAAAAGAAGAATTAAAGTTAAAAAAAAATAACAAATGGATAAACTAAATGGATTATATATTTGGCAACTTAAACATATTGCTAAAGAGTTAAAAATTAAAGGACGATCTAGAATAAATAAAGCAGATTTAATTAAAGAGCTGAAAAAATATACAGATGAGGATATTAATAAGTTAATCCCAAAAGATACTATCAATAATAAATATTATTGTATTCATGGAAAGAGTAAATATTTTTGTAAAGAATGTGGAGGTTCTCAAATATGTAAACATAATAAAAATAAGTATAAGTGTAAAGAGTGTGAAAACCCTTATATTTGTAAACATAATAAAAGTAAGTATCGGTGTAAAGAGTGCGGAGGATCTCAAATATGTGAACATAATAAACAAAAACAACAATGTAAAGAATGTGGCGGATCGCAAATATGTGAACATGGTAAACAAAAAGCTTCTTGTAAGGAATGTAAAATTAAAAAATGAATTATGATTTAAAAATATAAAAAATAAAAAAAAATGTTATTTGAACAATATAATGAAAACAGAATTCTTATTTTTGAGTATTTTAATGAAAAAGAACTGGGTTTTTATGATTTTATATAGTCATTCAATGAAGATTTGTTAAAAAAGATCTCAAAAAATCGTGGTTTTATTATTGAAGATGGAGATTATTGTTGTTGTTCAATTTATTATGTTAAGAATGGTATTTTTTGTGATGATTGTATTTTAGATTTTGAAGAGGGTTTGATGTTCAATAAAGAAGATGAGTTTAATTTAATAATTTTTTATTTGGGTAATGATGATGATAAGATAGAATATAATATTAATAATTTTATTATTGATTCATTTGTGATTACAATACAAAAAGATGAACATAAGGTATTACATAAAAAGAAATTCTACAAAGACTTGTATGAAGAACTAATGGAAGTAGCATGGAATCCGGATAGGTATATGGATTGGTGTCTTGATTTTGAGGAGTTAAGGGATTTGAAAGAACGTTGGGGAAAAAATTAAGTTATATATATAAAAAAATGAATTATGATTTAAAAATACAAAATAAAATAAAAAAATAATGAATAAAGAAGGTCAACAAGAGAAAATTATTAAAATTAGCACAAAGGATTTAATAGATTATGGTAAAAAAAATGGATTAAAAGATATGTCTTATAACATTGCTAATGATGTATTAAATAAATTACATAAAAAATTTGAAGATAAAGTAATTACACCAAAAGAACTTCAAGAAGAAATGAAAAAAATAAGAAATAAAGTAACTAAGGCATATGGAATAGAAAACGATCCTAAGATAAGCGATGAAGAAATGTTGAAAAAACTAATTTCAAAGTATAATGGTTGTAAAGCATCGGCTAATAATTACAAACTGAAAGGAAATTCATTATATGGGAAAATAATAGAAAATAAATAAAAGATTTAGTATCTTGATTTTGAAGAGTTAAGAGATTTTAAAGAAAAAAATGGAGTATTAATTAAAACTAATTATGTTGTATAACACCTGTATGCGTTATATAACAAAAAAATTACCTAAATCTTAAACTAAAAGTTATGGGAGAACCCTTAAGATCAAGTTTTTTCCATTCAATGTCTAATATGCTTAAATCAAAGTGGTTTATAACGCTATCATATTTTCTAACTGGAATTGTTGGATAATCCTTTGAGGGTATGTTTGCAAGTAGGGTTGATGGTGATAGTTTCACAAGTTCTCCATATTTGGTTTTATTCATATATGAAGACTTATTATCAACTATACTACACATAAGTCTCAATGGTTCCTTAATCTGTATATTTATAGGGTATAATTTACCAGGATTTATGATTTCAGGCACCCCTAAACCAATCGACAACGCTCTAGTAAGTTTAACGTTAAAGTTCTTATTTGAATAAAGATAGTTAACAGTATCAGTCTCAATTATTGTTATCTTTTCCCTATCAGGATCATTAAAAAAGATCGAATGAATATTACGAAGAGAATATGTACCAGGTTCAATTATTATGAAGCCCAGATTCCTATCATTGAATAATATCTGCTGATCCTTGAAATTAATCAATCTTTTGGTTTTTATATTACAATCGAGGAGCTGTATCTCCCGAATATTTTTAAGCGGTGGATCTAAATATATCCTAGTTTCAGACTCATACATGGTAATACTCAACATTTTGTTTGATTACACCATATTCATCTTTAAATTTCTATAATAAACGACTTACGCGTAAGCTGAAAAAATCCAGTCATCTACCGAAATAGATACCACGCTAATCCACCAGCGACAATTATAAATGCTAATATATTCTTTTCATGTTGCGTTGAGTCAATATTATTTTCAGCGGAGCTGGTCCTGCGGATTTCCTGTTTCATCGAGTATGTTTGAGTTGAGTCTGTTTTTGGTTCCTTCGGGTTTTTATTCGTTTCAGTTTTACCTTCCAGGCGAATATGAGGTAACTTTAACTTTGAAGATCCTAAGTTATGACTTATTCCAACTTGTTTTGCTTCAGTGTTTAGGGAATTATTCACTCCAAAATTCATATCATTACTAGCTTTCATAAGTTTGTTGTTAAAACCAGTCACGCTTTCAGTATTGATTATCATATTACTCGGCATCAACCATACACCAGGAGCAATAGCTAAATCAAGCCGTAATTTAGCTTCTTGTACAGCTAATTGATACCTTTGAATAGAACTAGAAATGTCATTCTCGATCACACTACTTTCAAATAAAGCCAAGAATTCTTGTTGTGTCTCTATCGCACCACCGCCATTACCATAAATCGAGTTTCTTGTGTTAACTTGTGCCCCTAATATACAAAAAACAAAGGCTTCAGCAGATCGATTCAATCTACCAAGGCCAGCTTTAGTGAGTCCATGACCACTTGTAGGGATAAACCAAGCATATTTGAAATCAGAAAGTCATCATTTCGTATAAATGAGATTAGATTACCCTTTTCCTTCTTTCCACCTTCATCAGCGAATTTACCACCTTCACCAGGCCATCGATCTGCTTCATGATCATAATTCCTTATAATATGTACATTTTGGTATCCCCCTCCTTTTCCTTTAGTTCCTCCCGTCGGTCGGTATCCTGCACCATAATCAAGGAATATATCTCCCAATCCACCGTTTCTACCCCCTTTCCATCTAAAATCGGAATTATTAGCAATTTCAAATTCAGCACACAATCGTTGATATGCAACTTTACTATATGGATTATTATTTATCAAAAAGGGTTGTTCATCAGGTAGGGGGAGACTTAATTCATATAATATTCTCCTTATTGTGAAATACACATGAAACTTGATAAAGCTACTCACTACTTTGGGATAATTTAAACTTTCAAATGGGCTTATACCACAACCAGATGTTGCACACCAAACTGCAAAGTTAAGTTGTTGTGGCCAATAATTCATATCAGGTGCGTTCAACCATTTTCTACTCTGTTTACCAAATTTGAAAGTTACAACTTGTGATGTAAATATGTTTCTCATCTTTGCTGTGAATTTCTTTGTATTTGAAACGTATATATTCAGCGAGGTTAGCATTTTTGTTACATCAGTTGAAAAGTCATCAAAATTAATAGCTGGTATAGGATAAGATAGATTAGTTATAGTTAAACTTTTTGGGAATGAACTCAATTCATCAGAGGTAATCCCCAAATCTTTCCATAAAATTCTTTTCAAACGAGGTGAAATATCGTCAATCCATGTTTTTCCAGTAGGATCATCATTTGACATTATTGTTGTACCATCAACTTGCCATTTAATATATCCACCATACGAATCAGGCACAAATGTGAAATGACTTATATCAGCCTTTGGATACATATTTCTGAAATCATTGAATAATGACATTTTTTTGTTAATAACATGTTGCTTTTAAATCACCTCTTTCCTAATACCAGCAAAACAATTAAATCCCACATCAGTTCTTTCATATGAAATTTTTAATGAGCGGGAGTGGTTAACTCTTTTAATAGATCTGCACGAACTTCTTTCCTTATCTGATGCATATTTAAGTTTTTTTCTGTCTCTTTCTGAGTTTTTTGGCGGATTTCAAGTTTTAGTTTTTCAAACTTATCGACCTCTGATAAAATTAACGAAAATTCTTGATCGGATATAGCGTTATCTTTTAGTGCCTTTGAAACCAAGTCATTAATGGTGTTTACTTTTGCTTTTGCTATAGAAACTGTTTGTTCATGTTTGCTAACTTTATGTGAGAGCCGTTTAGAAGACGCACCGAATAAAACTGATATTCCCCCACAAATACCACCCACAGCTCCTAATGGTATACCAACAACAGCACCAAAACCAGTAAGGGAGGTTCCGAGCCCACTTGCAGATAGAATAACTGAAAGCACTCCACTACAAACACTGATTTTTGTAAATATGCCTCTTGCTCTATTGTATTTTTTCGTAACATCCTCATAATGTTTAATTTCCTTTTGAAGATTATTTAATACTTCACATGACTTTTGTAGTCTGAAATTATTTGAATCACCATTCACCGAATGATCGGCCCGAAGGGCCTCCCCGCTTCGCGGAAAGGAGGAACAAGGTAACCGTGGATAAATCGAGGTCTCTGCCTGAATTTGCTCGTGGTCGGCTCGGGCTTCACCCGGGAGACCTTCGGTCGATACACCGTAAATTCTCTTGTAGTCATCCATATTGTATTTTACTGATCAACATGATATCTTTAAATCGTTACTTTCTCTTCTTTACACTTGTTCCTCCTTTCAGTCGTTCCACAAAATATAGAACAACAGCCATTATCAAAAGCCAAGCATTCTTACCTAAAAAACCAATAACCTCGCCCGCTGTTTTGAACAGAAAGCTTACAATTGCTCCAACCATTCCAGGTAATATTTCACCTAGTTTCTTACCAATAGCTTTCAACCCATTACCAACACCTTTACCTAATTTGGATAGACCTCTAGAAAGATTAGAAACTATAAAACCAATAACCACCCCTACAGCACTTACAACTGCAAATACTGTAAAACCATACTTTTTGAAGATGTACTTTACCCGATCTCTTAATGTTAGATTTTTAAGTATTTCTTCATTTTTACTCTCCATATCAGCTATTTGTTCTTGGTTGTAAATAATACTCTTTCTTGCTAGTTCTCTAAATTTATCAACTTCAGCTTGTAATCTTTCATTACCTCTTTCTAACATTGTTAAATTTGATAATCCTCTTTTATTTTTTTCAAGTTCATCTTTGTATCGATTTAATTCACTTCTAAGTTTATCAATCTGATTTTTAGCTAACACTTTATGTTTATCAGACGCAACTAAATAGCTTTCACTTTTCGCAATTCTGGTTTGTTGTTTTTCAATTATAGCTTTCAACTCTTCTATTTCACTTGTATCATATTGTTCCATCTCATTTTTACCTTTTTCTAAAAGTGATTTTAACTCAGCTATTTCATTATTTAAATCCTTAATTTCTTCATTTTTTCTATTCAATTGTGATAAAATATCATCATTAGCTTCAACAATTTCTTCCGCTTTTTTACCTAGAGCATTCCTTATAATTTTAGGGAGTTTTTTATTAATATCTCCATTCGCATCAAATAATTTATGCCATGTTACTTTTACTCCACTTTTTCTAGGGATTGCAACTTCAATTCTACCCCACTCATCATATCTGAATAAAAAACTAGGTTTTGCCTCTGGAAATTTTTTTAAAATATCACTCCAAACTTCATCTTTGCTTCTTTCAATCTCATCTATATCTTTACTTGGTAATTGTGTATATCCTTTTTTGGTTTTAGGTCTAGCAACCTCCTCCACATAATCCCTACCACCAAACGATGTTTCTTCTTCTTCATCATCATCAGGGTTAATTACCCTAGTGGTGGATGATATTATATCCATTTCCATATGTCCTCTATTATCATCATCATCATCATCATCATCTAGATCATCTGTTTCAAATTTTGGTATTAATTGTTCTGCTTCTGCCATGATTTTTTACTCATCAGTAAGAAATCTTTAGACCTAAAAGTTATGTTTGTGAATTATAATTTTTATAAAAATTTACTAGCTGCATACCCCAAAGCCAACATACCACCACCCACATATACCATTTCACCCATCTTTTGATTGTTACTAGGTTTATAATAATCCACAAAGCGGGGCTCTTTCAGAGTTTCAGATAATTTTAGCTCCCCCGGATGCATTTCATTATATAATTTCAAAGATTCATCGGTATTAGAAATATTTTTTGATGCCTGATATTTTGCATCTTTTTGTTTTACTTTCCAATCAATTAGTTTCTGTCTTTTTTCCTGGTATTCAGCATAATCTTTTTGATATTTTTCTAATGCTTTATCGTGTCGTATTCGTTCTGCATCTGTTTTATCACCTGAGAGATATCGTGCAAGATATGATCCACCAACAAAGGCGGTTGCATTCAAAATAGCTCCTCCAAACATCATTGCTATTGTTGCCATGTTTTCGCTTAGCGGGTAGGTCTTTAGACCGTTTCTTCGCTTCTCTCAGGTCTATAAACCAGCTTTGCTGGACCGGCGAAGCCGATAAATCCTTAATTTGGAAGAATCTTTTGATCCTCTAAATATGTTTTTAGGTACATACTACCTGACAATACAGCCACCCATTTAGCATAATTTGTAATACTTGAGGATGGGTCGTTCATAAATGATTCTTTCATAACCTTTTTAGCTACATAACCAACAGCAGCTGCTAACCCAATAAGTACTGCTGAATCAGTAACAGTTTTCACAAGTTTGTTTTCGTTTGACATAATTTTATTGATGATATATAAAACCTTTAAATTGGCTTTCCTCATATCATTCCCATTTTCAGAGGAGCAGGTCCTACGGATTTTGGTGTTTGTGGTTGGGAGGAAATGTTTTTAGGTGAAACATTCAGCGTAGCTGGTCCTACGGATCTAGTTGGAACTTGGGATAAATCAGGTATTCTATTTTTGTAATATCTCATAAACATGTCAAATGCTGTAAACCCTATTCCAACAATAGATAATACAGTAGTAAAAGATAGCTCCGGAAGCCATGGTTTTGTGGTTTCTTTTTCATTTTTAATCTCCTCTTGTTCCTTTTCACGTTTCATTTGCTCCTCGGCCCTTTGGGTCTCCCTAGCTAATGCTTCTTTCGCTTTTTTATTGTATTCTGCTAATTTCTTTCCAGCAGCAACCTTTTTAGGGTCTTTCACCCGTTTTTTAACATCTTTATTTTCAGGTGCAGGATCGGCAGTAATTTGCTCAACTTCTGTTCCTCCTTCAATTTGCTCAGTTTGGTCAGACATTATTTTACATATCATTAAGAAATCTTTAAATCATGCTTAGTAAATAGTATCATACCCATCAACACCTTGATTAGTATACTGATCAGTTGTGTTCAGCGGAGCTGGTTGAGTTTTAGAATCATCTATATTTTTACTTGAAACCTCTTGTATTTTACCAATTTTAACATGTTTAGCAACCTGGAATAGCCCGCTAGCAAGTGCAGCCAATCTTCCTGCTTTCAATGCTAAGAGACCTACAATGTTTGTCAGTTCGCGATTAACCAAATCATCATTTTTCAAATCATCACAAAGAGATTCTATATCATCTACAGGAACCATGTAAGAAATAACTTTAGAAATTAATTGAAGAGATGAATCTACTAACCCACCATTAATTTTCTTACCCAATACTGCCTGATATCGATTAAAATATTTTTCAATGTCTTTTACAGATAATTTTTTTATATCACCAAGACTCATATCAACACCTAAATATTCCTTTGTTGTTCCAAGAGCTGCGAGAATGGCTAGTGATTCTTGTTTTATTTCAACTTCATTATCTTTTACCTCCTCTTTTACATCCTCTTTTACATCACTAATATAATCCTCAACTTCCGCCAAAGGCGGGGAGGACTTCGTCCGATCTGTCATTTTACAATTTTGTGATAATACATGGATTCTTTTAAATCGGCTTTGCCGGCCAGCTACGCTGAAATCACCTCAGGGATCTCCAAATAACATTGGAATGGATAACGTAAACATAAACAAAGCCTAGAATATTTTTCAGTTTTCAGTAGTTGTACAAACTTTTTACTAGTTTCAGGGTCTAAATCACCCCCATAATCTTCAAAAAACATCTTCATACCTTTTTGTGATGGATTATGGAATGAGACCACACAAGCGACATTTTCACGGAATGGTTTCGCTATCGATGTTAATTGCTGAGTTAGGACCCACATTGATAATCCATGATGTCTTCCAGAAAATGCTAAATCAATAAACTTGTTTGATCTTTTTTTCAGATCATTCGAAACAGCACAATCGTCTAAAATTATTAGTGTATTTGTGCCAGAGAACAAAGTTTGGCAATCATTTAATAGCTCATTAATCTCATCAATGTTACTAGCGTCTGGTGATAATACATAGAAACGTTTATCTCCTCTAGCAAAATTATGATATGTTTTATTTTTAGAATAAGTTGGACAAATTAAAACAATGAATTCAAACAATTTTCTAAATGGGCCTCTGAGTTGATCTATGATGTACTTTGTCTTTCCACAATTCGTTGGACCAGTTATAATACAGTGAAAAGGAATTTTATCTCGTAATTCTTCCATGATTTTTTGTATCATAACATAAGGTTTTTAAGTCGCTTCCAGCTTCGCTGGGGAGGGCTCCGCCCGATCGCGGGCCCAGAGGGTTTTAGTACATGATTGATCTTAAGTTTGAATTCATAACCTCCATTAATGCGTCAGCTACAACAAACATGTAACAAGTCATAATACCAGATCCACTAGTTTTTCTTTTCATTTCTATTTTTATACCATCTTGTGCATTGTTTAAGGCTAGACCTCCTCCATGAATATCATTATCTGGGTGAGTTCTAAAATCTATCCACAGAGCAAACTTTTTACTATAAAAATCTTTTTCCTTTACTGACCATCGAGCAAAGCTCTCCTTGAAACGTTTCTTTATCGACTCCCAGAGGTCTGAAGGTACCATCCCTTTAGAGTAGAAACGGTTTGGTACACCATTAACATCGATATTGATTGAGGTGATACCTGGATTGAAAAAATTCTCAGAATCTCGTGCTCCTCCACCATATGGTAATGTAAACAAACATAAAATCCCTGTAATTGACCTTCTTGGCAGATTAATATGCTGGTTTATAACACTGTCGGTGGGCCTGGATATGGTGAAAGTTTTGTGTAGTGTTACATTCTCATAAAAGAATCCCTTACCAACCTGATAAGCCGCTTGTGCCTCGCGAGCCAAGTATTCGCTTGATATGCAAGAATATTCCAACTCAAGGTTTGTGATTTTGTAAGTTGGAGTCTTAGTATCGTCAGAATAAACAACAATATCGCGAACTGGAGCTAGTGTAATCTCAAAGATTAGTTGATGATCTAATGCCTTTGGGTAGAAAACTCCATGATCGTTGAGAATAGGATGGTTTAGTAGGATATGATAATTGGTATTGTGTACTACTGCAAGAGCTACTTCTTTTGCATCTGTGTCTACCTTATCACCCGCATTTGTCCGTAGCTTCCTCATGTTTTCAGAAGAAATACCTTGTCTTAATCTATCCTCTCGTTCTTCATCTGTTAAGAATAAGTCATGGTATGTTTGAAATAGATCGTATCTTTGAGTATCCTGTAGTGTTTCACCTCCAAAAAGAACCCTGAGTCTAGATACAAGGTTAGAACCTACATTATTCACTAGGGTGTTATCTTCATGACCACCAACAGCCAGGTTAAATACTAGAGATACACTTCCAGGTACAATCACTAAATTCTCAGAAAGTTTTGGAATATTTATATATAGTGTTTCTCCAGGATTAGCTGATGAAGGATTTAGTGTAACTCTGCTCAATATTGATTCCGCTTTCAAACCTAGTGGATCTCTTGGAATCCTGTTTGGGTTAATTTTTTCAGATACGGTTGTCATATTTATTTTAAGGAAGGGAGGAGTAATCTTTAAATGATTTCTACTTTATCTAAAATATATTATTCAACTGAAGGATATTGGAAAGGATATTCTGCGATTAATAAATTAGCAGGGAAAGCAAAAGTAAGTGAAGATGTAGCAAAACAATGGCTTCAGAAACAAGCAATATGGCAAATATATCTTCCCGCTCCAAAGTATATTCCTAGACCACATTGGACTGTAGATAAACCTAATCAGATTCACCAAGCAGATTTATTATTTTTACCACATGATAGAGTTGGAAGAAAAACATATAAATACGCATTGGTTGTGGTTGATGTTGCCTCGAGATATAAAGATGCTGAACCATTAACCTCAAAAGAAAGTCGAGAAATTTCAAAAGCTTTTGAAAAAATATATACTAGAAAGTTAAAATATCCTAAAACAATAATTGTTGATCCTGGAAGAGAATTTATGGGCGATGTTACAAAACTTATGAATTACCATAATGTAAAAATCCAGAGAAGTGAAGCCGGAAACCATAGAGCCCAAGCATTTGTAGAAAGAGCAAATAGAACATTAAGTGAACGATTATTTAGTCATCAATATGCACAAGAAATGATTAGTGATGATCGATCCGCCGAAGGCGGGGAGGGCTCTGCCCGATCTAGAGTATGGACGAAACGATTACCAGCTATTTTGAAAACTTTGAATAATACACCAACAAGATTAACTGGAAAAGAACCTGATGAGGCTATAAAACAGAAAGAAGTTGATATTGAACCTAAAAAATATAATAGGGTTGTTGGTCCAGATGAGGTTAGATTACCCCCTAGCGTTAGAGTTAGATATTTATTATCTCCCGGAGAACTTGAAGGTGGTGAAAAAAGACGAGCTACAGATCCAATTTGGAGTATCAAAGTTTATGATATTTCTAAAAGTGTGATTTCACCTAATCAACCTGTTTTATATTATTTACAAGATGGTCCAAGACGTGGGTTTGTAAGGGAAGAATTGCAGGTTATACCCTATGATACTGAACTTCCTCCCGATTCTGTTTTGAAATGATTTCAGCGTATCGATCGAAGATCTCCCGGGGTTCGCCCGAACTGGCCGGCAAACGGTCCAAAGGACCTCACGCTTCGCGTAAGCCGATTTAATACAAAGGTTTTGTGTGAATTCCATCTTCTTCAACTATTCGTTTATCATAATATGCGTTAAGCCCTAATTTATCTTGAGTATATGTTACAATTTCGTTTTTATTAACTCTAAAACCTGTGTTTTTTACCCTATCTATTTTTCCCATTAAAGCTTCATAGTATCTATCCCACGTCATATTGTTTTGGTAATGTATTGACCCTTTACTACTAAACTTTGTTTTCCCCTTTCCATCATCGGAATAATAACATTTTGGTGAAAGAGCAATCATTCTTATTCCTTCAAACTCTTTCTTAAACAGTCCAGGCGTTCTGTCGTGATATTTTGAGGTTGATAGAAATTTTTGTTTACCTTCTCTAAAATATTCATCTCGTAATTCGGTTTTTACAAGATTATCCAAATTTTCATCTGAATATGCAAAGTAATAGCTATCTGTGTCTGAATAAACTAACTCAAAATCACTTCTGTCAAAATAATAATCAATAAAATCATGATAAAATTCTAACATTCTAAGTTTGGATAGTTGATATACAGCTATACCGCACTGATAAGGTGTGTTTATTTCTACACTGCGTTTCCTTTTGGTTATTTCATATGTTTCATTTATCTGGTCCATATCTACAAAGAACGGGCTTCTAATATCCATATTAACAACATCCACGTTTTGAGTATAACTTGTATTCTTGTTTATTTTCAATCATTTTTCCATAGAATGCGTTTCCTTTTAGTTTATGGGTATCAGCCAATTCTTTACAACCTTTATACTTTGTTTTTAGTTTTTCAATCAATACTTTAAGGTGATTACCGGTGGGGGCGGCTCCATTCTCGGTATTCTCTTCAATAAATGTTAATATATCAGGGAATTGATTTAAGTCATTAGTAAGGGTTACGACATCATCTATTTTGTTTTCATCAAAAGCTTTACTTATCCTTTGTAGCATAACCTCAATATCACCATCTCTTCTCGCATTGCTTACTTCACTTGGAAACCACTCAAATGGCTTGCCTGGTTTATATTCTATAATTTTATGAACAGCTGTTATTACCAAACCATGATTAAGATACCATTTTATAAACGGTGTATATAGTAAAATTTCCTCTGCTCTTGTTACGCTTAACAATTTTAGTGATCCTTTTATAGTTTTCCTGCCTGTATTATCGGAATAATAACATTTTGGTGAAAGAGCAATCATTCTTATTCCTTCAAACTCTTTCTTAAACAGTCCAGGCGTTCTGTCGTGATATTTTGAGGTTGATAGAAATTTTTGTTTACCTTCTCTAAAATATTCATCTCGTAATTCGGTTTTTACAAGATTATCCAAATTTTCATCTGAATATGCAAAGTAATAGCTATCTGTGTCTGAATAAACTAACTCAAAATCACTTCTGTCAAAATAATAATCAATAAAATCATGATAAAATTCTAACATTCTAAGTTTGGATAGTTGATATACAGCTATACCGCACTGATAAGGTGTGTTTATTTCTACACTGCGTTTCCTTTTGGTTATTTCATATGTTTCATTTATCTGGTCCATATCTACAAAGAACGGGCTTCTAATATCCATATTAACAACATCCACGTTTTGAGTATAACTTGTATTCTTGTTTATTTTCAATCATTTTTCCATAGAATGCGTTTCCTTTTAGTTTATGGGTATCAGCCAATTCTTTACAACCTTTATACTTTGTTTTTAGTTTTTCAATCAATACTTTAAGGTGATTACCGGTGGGGGCGGCTCCATTCTCGGTATTCTCTTCAATAAATGTTAATATATCAGGGAATTGATTTAAGTCATTAGTAAGGGTTACGACATCATCTATTTTGTTTTCATCAAAAGCTTTACTTATCCTTTGTAGCATAACCTCAATATCACCATCTCTTCTCGCATTGCTTACTTCACTTGGAAACCACTCAAATGGCTTGCCTGGTTTATATTCTATAATTTTATGAACAGCTGTTATTACCAAACCATGATTAAGATACCATTTTATAAACGGTGTATATAGTAAAATTTCCTCTGCTCTTGTTACGCTTAACAATTTTAGTGATCCTTTTATAGTTTTTCTGCCTGTAGCTTTTTGATATTCTTTCATATGATCGGGTATTAAATTTTCAGGGACAGTATCTACAACATATATAGGCGGCATCTCCTCAAATTTTTTCAAAAGATTATCTGGTGTGTGAATATCCACTTGGCAGAACCCGAACAATTTATCTGTAAGAATATCATTACAAATTTTTTTAATATATTCAATATTTTTTGGATTTTTTACTTCAGAATATTTCTCTTTACCACATGGCATTTCCAACCCCGACACATATAAATATAAACTATTTGCATCATAACCACGGATAATTTTGCATAGTTTTGGATTTTTATATTTATGAGAACGAATAAATGACTTATTAACCTCAGCCCAACGAACAAATACTTGAGCCTGACCACCAATCATACCTGTTTTTAAAAGATCATAAGCTTTATTTTTACTACATATAGTACATTCTTTTCTTATCTTAAAACATTTTTCACATTTTCCCTTACCGCTTTTCGGTTTATTGCAATTAACATTACATTTACAATAACAAGGATCGCCTGGAGCATACAAATCACACTTACCCTTACTATTTTTTATAGCTTTATTCAACACATATCTCATTGATATCCCTGGGATTGAAACCGCGTCTTTCAGCATGTCTATATCATCACAGAAATATTTTTCGCGTGTTTTTTCAACAGCTTCTACAAAAGGAATAACATCACCTTGGTTATACTCTATCAACCAATCCTTAAGGGTTATACAACCTCTTTTTTTGAATTCATTCTTATATTCTTCATGTTCTTGGCGGGATATTGTTATTTTCTTTTTAAGATCTGAGTAAAATTCTTCATATTTTACAGGGCCTATGTGAGAAAGCTTATCATAACTATCTAAAAATTGATAGGGGAAGAAAAGTTTTTGTTGTTCACAGTTGTTTGCTTTACACCACCCATCAAAAGAAAGCCCTGGGGCTAAGTAATTAATCATATCCAAAAAATTAAAACGGGCAGTTTTCAGGTACATATATTTATTTTCTTTCTTTGCCACATTTAGTTCACCCTCCATCTCGGTAAAACTATTTACAAAATGTATCTTAATCATATTCAAATCATACTTTCCTGAATTAAAACCTAAAACAGGAACTTGATTACACCACTCTTCATAAAGCTCTTTTACTTTTTTTGGAATACTATCTTCATCCGGAAGAGGATAATCCTCTCTCATTTTTTTAACAATATCTTTTTGTCTTCTATCCAAATCTTTAACAAAATCTTTTATAAGCTCTTTTGGATTATTATTCACAAAACACGTTGGTTTTTTCGATAAATTATCAGATATAGCTATACTAATCGGAATATGTTTATTTATAAAAGTTAGATCTTCAGTAACCTTTTCAGGTTGATTTAGTTGCATTGCTTCACAATCCGAAACATTAAAATATTGATAGGGAAAAAATTTCTTTTTAAAGTTTACATATTTTAATTCAGGTTTTTCACACTCCCAAACAGATACTAAATTATACCCCAAAGATTTGATTACATTTTCCTTTCTCAGCGTTTTGTTGTATTTAATTTTATCATCACTTGAACAAGGACATCCATGCCAATTACACCCATAGCATTCATAGACTGTATTAGTTACAGGTTCGTAACCATCCACCAAAAAAAGCTCTTTTTCATCATCCTTAACACATCTTTCACCACCATGACCACATAGAGCATGATGAATATGTTTGCCTATAATTTCAGACTGTTTCTCTATCCATCTGCATCCAACATAACTAAATTGGGTATTTCCACCATAAAATATTTTTTCTGACCAGCTCATTGTTGGAACACATTTTTTACCTTTACAAATTACTTGTGTTTTTCCTCCTTTACATGTATTTTCATTCAAATGTCTATCATAATTACCATGTCTGTTAAATCTTTGTTCACATCCAGGACATTCCCAACTATTAGTCAACAGCGGTAAATCTTTTATGTAAAAACAATGGTCATTATGAAGACCCGCATCCAAAGTTGGTAATTGTTTTTTGATTTTACCTTTACCGTACACCAGCACCCACGTTTTTTGGTCTTCTTTTGGCTCAAACATCCTAATGTTAATATTAAAAAACTTTGAGATATCTTCAAGCTCAATAAGATCTGTTCCTTTTATATCTTCTTCTTTCAGATTTGGATTACCATAAAATTCTTGGGCTAGTTTTAAAGATAATTGTTTTATTCTTTCGGCTGGTCTATTTTTCTCATCAAAATAGTTCCTAAAAACAGCCAGGGTATTCCAAAAACACATTTTGTTATCATAATTATCAAGGGCATGAATAGATTTCTTTTTTTTTAACCAATCTGGTAAAGGGCCACAACCCATTAAAGTTTCATTTGTATGAATTAATTTTACATGAACTTCGATAAACACAACTTTACCTTGATATACACCAGGGTTTTTTACAACTTCCGTTGCTGGAAGATACGCTTTTTCCCACACTTCTGCGTTATCCAAATCTAGTCTTTTTATTTCACATTGTTTAATATACTCCTCAATTTCTTTTACTGTTTTTAAAGCTCCTAGTAGTTTTCCAAGAATTGTTTTGTTATACTCAGCTATTTCTCCTTTTCCTCGATGAATGTTGGATTTGAAACCATATACAACTCTTGTTCTCATCTGTATCTCTGGTCTTATTCTATCTATAATTATTTGCGATATATCATTATTAAGATCCGCATTTATTACAATGTTTTTTTGCCCCACCATCTCGTCTGGTTCCCTTCCAAAAGGAATAAATTTAAAATTTGTTGGAGGTCTTAGTTTAATTTTCTTATCTTTATTTTCGACTGTTTCAGTTTTATTTTGTGTTTGATTATTAGCTTTTTTTCTAGAGTCTGAAATTGTTTTTATGATTTTTTTATTTGTTAGATTTTTTAAAGATTCATAAAACTTTTTTCTATCTTTCACTTTATAAGTTTTAATTATATTCCTTTTCTGTTTATTAGGTAATTTTTCATTAGTTGTAACTGTAATCGAATCATAAAACTTTTTTCTATCTTCCACTTTGTAGTTTTTGAATATTTTTTTGGTGGTGGTTTTTTTAGACTGTTTGGTATCCTTAAGCGATTCAAAGAACTTTATTCTTTCTTTCACTTTTGATTTTTTCTCGGGAATATTTTTTCTAGGGGCTGGGGTAGGTCTTTCCTTCTTATTAGGAATATTTTTTCTAGGGGCTGGGGTAGGTCTTTCCTTCTTATTAGGAATATTTTTTTGCGGTGATTTTATATTTTGTTCTGGTGGTGTCCCCGGTGGTGTCCCTGGTCTTGATGGTGGTGGCCCCGGTGGGGGTGTTTCTGGATTAAATCGATGTGGTTGGGCTGGTGTTTCTACTTCTTGCGTATTATTATCATACATTTCAACAAGTTCAGGAATTTTTCTCAACTCTTCTAAAAGGGCACTTTTTCTCCTCAAATCTGCTCTACCTTTAATATTATATTCTGTAGCAAGTTTTTTCAGTTGATTAACAGTAAGTTTATCCATTTTTTTTTTTTTTAACTTTAATTCTTCTTTTTAAATCATTTTTTTATTTGCAATATCTGATTAACACTCTGATTAATTTTCAACAAATTAAGATCTTTTAATAAGTCTTCACTTGGTCAGTTCAAAACCTATACAAGCCAGGCTCCTTCGTAAACCATTCGCAAAAAGTCTGTTTAATTTTCTGATAAATCCTTGAACAATTTTTATTAAAATTTTCAAAAAATTTTTATTAAAAAACAACAACAACAACATGTGTGGGTAAAATCACTCCTACCTACTACTGAAAGCAGTTGCAATGGGATCTGATAATTAAAACAATGAAATATTTCCTTTAATTTTGTCAAGGTGAATAATTTTTTCTTAGAATATAAATGTCATGCTAACAAACTCCTACCAACAATTTCCAGCAATCCACAACAATTATTCGGTAACAGCACCAAGCTGCTTAATGATGTCATTTAAATGCAGTCTTGTATTTGGATTGAAGCTAGTGCACTTGTTCCCTATACTTTTAAGGACAGTGCTTTCAACACTTTTGGCAATTACAGAAGCTATTCTACCAAAGGAGTAAATATCACTAGCAGCAGAAGGTTTACTTGCTCCAGATACTATTTCTGGAGCTATGTGAGCATGCTTCTTGTGGTATTCTTGTTGCTCTTCATGTGAGAGGTGTTTGACAGACCCAGCAGCTGTTGTTATGCACTTCCCAAAATCGATCAAGACTGCTCTGTACTTATTATTCCAAAATGAAACAAGAACATTGTCCAATTTAATGTCTTGGTGAATAAACCGCAGATATGAAATTGCTTGAGCCAGCTGCAGTGTTATGCTGCACCAAATTGCTTGTGAAAGATGCAGTGACTTGCTATGGAGGGCAGTGTACATTGTAAATGCTTTGTTGTTTATGTCATAATAACTCATGACTAATAATTTAGGAGTTGATTCTATTGAGATCCCTAAAGGAAAGGGAATATTTTGGTGTTGCAATGACATCATTATCATGGCTTCTCTTTTAACATCTTCTGAAGTAGCAGAGGAAAAGCTCTTGACAGCTACAGGTGTACCTCGGTAAAACATTTTCTGGCAGGAACCAAACATACCTGAACCAAGGTGGCTTCTCTCATCTTTATCGCTTGGAGTCTCTAATAGACTACGGTCAATCTCTGCAATATGTGCCTGAACAGGCTTCTCTTTAGACACCTGTAGTTGATGAAGATAAAATCAGCTACATGTACCTGATAAATTTACATAGTCCTTTATCTGATTCAAAATGGTGGTCATTTTGCAGGAAAGAGTTATTTGACCCGGCTTCCCACGCTTATTGAAAAGTTAATAAACCCTTGCAAAATCGCTGCTCTTCCAAACACAGGAAAACTAGCGACTACAAAGAGAGGAATGAATCGATTGCAGCAAGCTTATTGTCCTAACATAAGCTTATACAGCAGCTCAACAACATTGATATCAACATTCAACAAGCAGGTCCTCATTATAAACACAGGACGATCGATTCTTACCTTTCGCTGTTCAGGCATGAATATTGTTTTCCGAATTTCACAATTCTCTTTTGTTTTAGGAAGAGAACGCCACCTATCGTAGTACTTTCTTGAAAGATAGGCGTAAATTTCCCGCTGGCGTTCCATATATACGCTTCGTTGTTTCCTTCAATTCGGCTACAAGTCGCGCCTCTGCTCGGTTCCTTCGTTCTAAAAGCCGCTGCCGTCGCTTTCTATTTTTTCGTTCTTTGAGCATTCGCTTTCTTTCCTCCATAGTATTATTCCTGCTACGTCTTTTCATGGCAAATTACTGTAAAGCAAGCTACAAGCTAGACCCACTCAACATGAGAAAATTTCCCGCGCCCGCCCGCAAGACAACCGCTGACACAATTAACTGCCGTCATTGGCCAACTTTCCCGACTCTCGGCCCGGGTCATCACTCTTTTCTGAAGTGGGCTATGTTTTGAACGCATGAGATAAAAATACTACCAGAAAAAATGATAGCAAAATTGAAGTGAATAAGAAATTTTTGCTTCAGGTACACAGCTTGCTTAAAGCTAAGATTGCCCTGATTTTATCATAACAGTGGTCACGATCTTTGCAGGCAATGATCAGGTGTGCGTGCGCATTATTTGACAGCTACATGTACGTGAGCCTGCGTGAGTCGCTGCGTGACTGATTCACTGGCTAGGGGTGGCTAGTCTGCAATACATACAATTTCTCCAATCTTACTCTGCTTTTGGAGGGAAAATTTATCTTAAACAAACACTTAAACATAAATAATTGCTTCACAGCTAATATTACCTGGTTACAATGAAAATGAACACGAAACAATTCTCAACTGCCATGAACACCTCTCCCTTACCTCCCGTACCCAAAGTTGCAATTAGTATTTGCGCGCCAAAATAGGTTGCATAAATTATTGCTAGCGCGCGTTTTCCAGAGCAGTTCCAGTTCAAAGGGTTGGAAAACTTTTAACCTTAGCTTAATTTACAAGAAACCAAGCACGAAATGGCGGGCATTACCGACGATCAAGCTGTTCTTCTGGAGAGAACACTTCAAACCAACAAGGAAGTTATAGCGGAGAACAAGAAACTCCAAGATGAGATAAAATCGAGGGACGAGAAGCACAAAGTTCTTCACGATGTGTTAAAGGAGCTTCAAGAATTAAAACAAAACCGAAATTTTGGAAACCAAGGGCAGTCACGGCTGTCGCGTAAGAAGGATAAAGTACAAGTTCCCCCTAGTTGTCGGGTAAGTGTTTCGCAGTAAAGCACTTTGAGAATAAGTGGCCGGGTATTGCAAACTCTAGGCTTCGTTATCTACGGTTAGTTCTACGCTGTTGACGCCAGTTTTTTTTTTATTCAAGCTGCAATTCTCGATCATATGCCCGATTTCTAAAGCTTGTGTCTGTAAGCTTAAATAAATTTCCATCTTGTTCTCGTTATCAACATGCTCTCTTTAAGTTCGCCTAATCATAAGAAAAATATATCAAAAAAATCATATAATGTCAACTTAAATTGTCTTGAGAGCGAAATAGACCAGGCATTAAATGCATCGTGGGTAATCGAGTTAACTGCCATGTGAAAAATATAAAGGTTTGTATTGCAAGTGGACAGGAAAAAGGAATCATTGCTAACCAGATACATGTACATGCATATGTTTACCTATCCAGTACATTTTGATTCTCTCTAATGTGTAGATTCGGCCATGGTAAAAAATACTATCCTATGCATTTATGCATCAGATTAGTGGTGTCACTATACATTGTAAATGAGACCAGTAGGTCACCTGCATGGTTGAAATATTTGTGTTGGAGACCAGTCTGAGTGTATCAATGTGCAGATAAGTGAAACTGTCCTAACTGTGCAAGTCAATCAAAGTGCTTGATTTTTACTGACTTTCTGCACTTACCAATACAATGAATAAGATAAATGATACACATTCTAATGACATTTATTTCTCTTTAAGCGTACCTTGCGAAAAGTGTACAGCACTCTATCTGAGAAAGAGGATTTCAGTGGTTTTCATCTTGAAGAGAGGTAAAGAAGCTCATGCCAAGTTTAATTTTTCATAAGCAAATCACTCATCAAGTTTGAGATACTTTTAATAACAACAGTCCATAAAGTCTGTGGTTGTTATCACCTTTGACAGTTCATGATTTTTAGGACTTTAGATGTAAACTTGCTATTGACCACAAGAGTTGTAACATTTTAGTAAAATTTGCAAGACACTAGCTATATCCCGATTGATAAAGGATCAGTCACTTTTGACGAATTTGTAAATGGCATGATGGACAGATGCAGGTATGCGTGGATGATTAGTCACTAATTTGTTGATGTACAGTGCTAAAACCTAATTAGTCTTATTTGTAAAGTATTTCTTCATTTCTTTCTTACTTTTTGATTCTTTTGTTAGTGTTAACTCAGCTGCAAATAGTGAGGTATTCAAAAGAGTCAAGGATGAAATCTATCACTATGTAGGCGGGCAAGATCGTTGTGCATGGTCAGATGCACAGATTGAGGGTAAGGTTAATTTCATTGCATTAATTATATATATATATATATACATACATAATTTTATATTATATTCTGATAAAAGTGTAACCTAGTGTGTAAGTGAATTTTGGTCTGAAAATTTGCATCAAAGCTTAACAATAATCATTTTGAGACACACAAGCATGGTCTGTGTTTGCATAGAGTTGAAGTAACATTTGTGCAAATTAAATTAAATAATTAGTCTTCACAAGACAAAGTGACTACAAGAGCTGTTCTTCAGGTCAAAACCCTGTAGTCCTAATAATGTTGATGTAATAGTATTGAAAACATTTAGTAACATGTCTGGGTTTTTGTGCACTTTCATCAAGATGTATATCTACATGTAGTTGGCAGGTTGATCCTGTACCATGAAGTACAGGAAACAAATACTGGTATTAATTACAATATTAATGATCATGAACATTAATTCATTTACTCAAAGACCCAAACCTTTAACCCCTTCAAATGATTTGTCTCAAAGAAGACATGCACTAACCAAAACAAAACAAAAACAAAAATTTCATTATCAATAAAGCTGAAAAGATGTACCCTAATAAAGGGACAGGTGAAAATAACAGAGATCAGTGTCTCTGAATTTAATTCTTCCAGTTGTAGAAGGTCATAGAAGTCAATGCATCAGTCAATTCCAAATGCAATCAATCCCCACTTCCCACCCTAGTCATACATAACCCTGGTATTTGACTCCAGTTCAGGTCCTCATACATGTTCTTTCTTTTTCTTTGATTACCATAGAGGCATTTAGACGGTACTTTCTTTCAACTTACGAAACTGTTAAGAAAAGAAGTAGTGGCAAATATGAAGACCACAAGCAAAAGTGCAGGCGGCAATCTAGAAAAAGAGAAGTGAGTTCATATTGAAATATTGTTTAAAATAATTTTTGTTAACAGCTATGTCTATCAAGAATCATCCCTTGCTTTTCATTGGTACAGCTTGACCAATAATTATTGTTCAAAAATAGCTGGGGTTTCCTTCCCTATTGTATGTGTGTGTGTGTGTGTGTGTGTGTGTGTGTGTGTGTGTGTGTGTATAATATTACAAGTTGTTTTGTCTTTGGTTGTTGTTCTTGTCCTTGTTGTTGCTCTTCCTTGGCTTTGTTTGTTTTTTTTAGGACAACTTGGATCATATTAATGAAATTAATATTAATTTCATTGCAGAAACTTAGTAGAAGAACACTTGCCTTGGAAGTGATAAATTGGAGCAAAGAAAAGAAAGGGCAAGTGGCTGAAGTTTTAACGGAGGACTACATGTCCACAGAGGAGTCATCAAATGAAGATGATCAACTAACCTACATAGTTAGGACGATCACATGGGAAAGTGAAAGATTAACAAAAAGGAAAAAAGTCTTGGACAAAACACATGAAAAAAACCAGTCCAAGCGCTCAAGGCAGCGACTTATAAAAAGAGTTAGGCATGAAGGGATGATCTCTGTCCGTCCAAAACCGGATAACTGCCCAGAATGGGCATGTGCTTAGAATTGATTACTTTATTTTGAAACAATTTTCAGTTGTAGTATTATTTAACAATTATTCGCCTCAGGCTTAGTGATTCTCTGGGAATATTCACTGAGAATCATTGAGCCTGAGGTGAATAATTGTTTTAGTATAAGTACACAGGTGATTCTTTCAAAAAAGGAAAGAAAAAGCATTGTATAACGTGACAAACATTTATTTCATCAAAAGCACGCGAACGACTGTCAGCCATGTTGTTCATTGAGGTGATTATCGGCTGATAATCCGAGATAGCGAACCAATCAGAGCGCGTGATTTTGTATAATCACCTGAGTATTTATACTAAAAATAGAGATAATTAGCTGTATATGTGAATGAAATTTTATTATATACGTTAGTTAATCATTACCAGAAAAGTATAGAATTGCAGTTTGAACATTTTGCAGTAAATACAAGCAATGTTTAACTAATTACTTAGAAAGAACACATGCTCAGATTTTTTATAAGTTGTTACCTTGCTGAATAATGCATTTTCACTTACATTCTTGAATTGGTAAATTAACTATGAAAAGAAGGGGTTGATTAAGTGACACATTAGTCTTTATTTGAAAAAAAAATTTTTCAAAGAAATACAAATAGATATATATATATATACAAAACAAATGCAGTGAAACGTTATATTTCTTACTGAATCAGTACCAGAGAAGAATAGAAATATAGAAATTTAGTTCAATAATTGTTTCAGTTGGAAAGTTAATTGTACATGTGTCAAGAACAAAATGCTCAAATCTAATTGGTTCTTAACAGCCATAATATACATGTATTGCTTGATGTGGCTGTTGCAACTCCAGTACTGTCTTATATGAGTTGTGTGATTACAAGCGCTTGTATTCGGACAGGGCAAATCAGGCAGCAGATGTTATATCCAAAAATGTAAAAGGTGATGGTGAAGAGAAAGTTTGCAGGAAGTAATTTTACCTTGTCCACTTAATTAAATGTTATAAAAAAAATTAAATTCTCTTAGCATTTATTCCCTTTAGACTTTAAAGATACTAAAGAACAGTTTTTAATATACTCACCATAGAAATTATAGCTATTTAATCATTGAACACTTGTTTCCTTTTAAATTGTCATTAAAGATACATAAAGAATACTTTCCTTTACATTTAATAAACATTTACTATTTGAAAGCAAATGAAATGACTATTTCCTGACCTTTAATTACTCAGATGGATGTTCTTAAAGAAGTCATTTTATCAATTTATTTTCTATCCTTAAAGGTTAAGGAAACAAACATTTAAAATGTTTCGCCAAACTTAAAGGTACAGGAAATGATGCTTTACTGTATCTTTAAGATGTTCTTAAAGATACAGGAAACGATGGTTTATTGTATCTTTAAGATGTTTCTTTAAGATACAGGAAATGATGCTTTACTGTATTTTTAAGATGTTCTTAAAGGAGTCATTAATGACTCTTTAAGAACAGATCTTAAATAATGATTAAGTCGTTCATTAATCAGTTTACTTGCTATCCTTAAAGGTTAAGGAAACTAACACTTAAAATATTTAAGTCAAAAGTAATTTTTTTGAAAAATAAACTAGTGAGCAGCACTCTGCGAACTGGTTTTGTAAAACTGATTTATTCTCCTACGCGTTTCGTCCGACTGTCGCGGACTTCTTCAGGGAGTTTTACAAATGAGAATTACAAGCTTGTATTTATACATAGTGTGAGCCGCGTAAAGTACTTTTACAGATTTGTAGCGGATTCACGTACAGGAAACAAGCTAAATTTTCACGCAGGGCGTGACTAAGGTGTAGCATACGTGTGACAAATTTCTGTCATGACGTATGCGTGACATATTTTTTTGAAAAATAAACTAGTGAGCAGCACTCTGCGAACTGGTTTTGTAAAACTGATTTATTCTCCTACGCGTTTCGTCCGACTGTCGCGGACTTCTTCAGGGAGTTTTACAAATGAGAATTACAAGCTTGTATTTATACATAGTGTGAGCCGCGTAAAGTACTTTTACAGATTTGTAGCGGATTCACGTACAGGAAACAAGCTAAATTTTCACGCAGGGCGTGACTAAGGTGTAGCATACGTGTGACAAATTTCTGTCATGACGTATGCGTGACATATTTATTTTTGGGGACCACAGATTTAGTACTAAATCTGTGGTCCCCAAAAAACTTACTTACAGAGGTTAGCTAATGTTACGGTTTTCTTGTAACAAACAGTACAATTGAGATCTGGCATTATCCGACTGATAATATTCTTGATACGAGCGTGACTACAATTAAAGGTGGTCTTAAATATGATAGTCCTACCTAAAACAGACCTTTTCTTAGGATTCTGATAGAGCCACTTCTTTCTGTCAGTGTATT
>OX453272.1:35257135-35322135 GCA_949710005.1 Ricordea florida
AACAATATAATGAAAACAGAATTCTTAATTTTATGTATTTTAATGAAAAAGAACTGGGTTTTTATGATTTTATAGAGTCAATCAATGAAGATTTGTTAAAAAAGATCTCAAAAAATCGTGGTTTTATTGATGAAAAAAATAGCTATATTTATTTTGAAATTATTTATTATGATAATAATTATGATGAAAACAGTATTGATTATTACGCTGATATAAATTTTGGTATGAATGGTATATGTGTTGATAAGTTTGTAAAAGATTTATTAAATTGTGCTAATGAAGAGTATAAAGAATGGTTAAAAGAATATGTTGATGAAAATGTTGGAGGTTTTTATCATTATGTTAATGGGGAATATGTTCGTTATTTTGATGATTATGATGATTATTATGGTAGGGATGGAGAATATATTGGTTATTATGATAAGGAATGTAATATTAATAAGTTTGATAACAATTTTATTATTGATTTAATTTATATAACAATATATACAAATCCACATAAGATAATTCATAAAAAGAAATTCTACAAAGACTTGTATGAAGATCTAATGTATGTAGCATGGAATCCGGATAGGTATATGGATTGGTGTCTTGATTTTGAGGAGTCAAGGGATTTGAAAGAACGTTGGGGAGAAAAATAATGTTATATAACACAAGTTTAGTGTTACATAACAAAAAAAGACCTGAAGGACAAGCTACGCTGAAATTTATCTGAATCTTAAACTAAAAGTTATGGGAGAACCCTTAAGATCAAGTTTTTTCCATTCATTGTCTAAGATGCTTAAATCAAAGTGGTTTATGAGACTCTCATATTTTTGAACTGGTATTATTGGATATTCATGTGAGGGTATGTTAGCAAGTAGGTGTGATGGTGAGAGTTTTACAAGTTCTCCATATTTAGTGTTATTCATATATGATGACTTATTATCAACTATACTACACATAAGTCTCAGCGGTTCCTTAATCTGTATATTTATAGGGTATAATTTACCTGGATTTATAATTTCAGGCAACCCTAAACCAACTTGTAGCCCTCTAGTAAGTTTAATGATGAAGTTCTTATTTGAATATAGATAGTCAAGAGTATCAGTCTCAACTATTGTTATCTTTTCCCTATCAGTATCATTAAGAAAGATCGATTGAATATCACGCAACGAATGTGTACCAGGTTCTATTATTATGACGGCTTGATTCTTTTCATTGTATAATATCTCTTCATACTTGAAATTAATCAATCTTTTGGTTTTTATATTACAATCAAGGAGTTGTATCTCCCTAAGATTTTTCAATGGAGGATCTAAATAAATCCTTGTTTCAGACTCATACATGGTAATACTAAACATTTTGTTTTGATTACACCATATTCATCTTTTTAAATTTTCTATAATCACCGCCTGTGATAAAAAACGACTTACGCGTAAGCTGAAAAAACAGTCATCTACCGAAATAGATACCACGCTAATCCACCAGCGACAACTATAAATGCTAATATATTCTTTTCATGCTGCGTTGAGTTAATATTATTTTCCTGTTTCGTCGAGTCTGTTTTCATTGGTGGTTTTGGTTCCTTCGGGTTTTTCTTCGTTTCAGTTCTATCAGCGAAGCTGGCCCCACCTTTCAGGTGGATATGAGGTAACTTTCGGCTTTGCCGGTCCCGATCTTCGATCGATTTTACCTTTGAAGATCCTAAGTTATGACTTATTCCAACCTGTTTTGCTTCAGTGTTTAGGGAATTATTCACTCCAAAATTCATATTATTACTCGCTTTCATAAGTTTGTTATTAAAACCAGTCACGCTTTCAGTGTTGATTATCATATTACTTAGCATTAACCATACACCAGGAGCAATAGCTAAATCAAGCCGTAATTTCGCTTCCTGTACAGCTAATTGATATCTTTGGATAGAACTGGAAATGTCATTCTCGATCACACTACTTTCAAATAAGGATAAGAATTCTTGTTGAGTCTCGATCGCTCCACCACCATTACCATAAATCGAATTTCTAGTGTTGACTTGAGCTCCTAATATACAGTAAACAAAAGCTTCAGCAGATCGATTCAATCTACCAAGTCCAGCTTTAGTGAGTCCATGACCACTTGTTGGGATAAACCAAGCATATTTGAAATCAGCAAAGTCATCATTACGGATAAATGATATGAGATTACCCTTTTCTTTCTTACCACCTTCATCAGCAAATTTACCACCTTCACCAGGCCATTGATCTGCTTCAACATCATAATTCCTTATAATATGTACATTTTGATATCCACCGCCAACTCCATTATATCCAGAACCATAATCAAGGAATATATCTCCCAATCCACCGTTTCTACCACCTTTCCATCTAAAGTCAGCCGAAGGTTGGGACCTGCTCCGAGGAAAATCGGAATTATTACTAACCCCAAATTCAGCACACAATCGTTGATATGCAACTTTACTATAGGGATTATTATTTATTACAAAGGGTTGCTCATCAGGTAATGGAAGGCTTAATTCATATAATATCCTCCTTATTGTAAAATACACATGAAACTTAATGAAGCTACTAACTACTTTAGGATAATTTAGACTCTCAAAAGGACTTATACCACAACCAGATGTCGCACACCATACTGCAAAGTTAAGTTGTTGAGGCCAATAATTCATATCGGGTGCGTTCAACCATTTTCTACTCTGTTTACCAAACTTGAAAGTTACAACTTGGGATGTAAATATGTTTCTCATCTTTGCTGTGAATTTCTTAGTATTAGAAACGTATATATCCAGCGAGGTTAGCATTTTTGTTATGTCACTTGTAAAGTCATCAAAATCAATTGCGGGTATAGGATAGCTTCGATTGGTTATAGTTAAACTTTTTGGGAATGAACTCAACAACCCGAAGGGTCCGTCCAAGTTCTTCGCTTCGCTAAGTCCTAAATCTTTCCATAAAAGTCTTTTTAAACCGGGTGATAGGTCATCAGTCCATGTTCTTCCTGTAGGATCATCATTAGACATGACAGTCATTCCATTGAATCTCCATTTAATGTATCCACCATACGGATCAGCCATAACTATGAATTTACTTGTATCGGCATTTGGATATTTATTTCTGAAATCCACCCAGAGGGTGGGCCCAGCTCCGCTGAAATCCTTGAGTGTCATCTTATTATTTACGTTGATAATAGGATGTTTTTAAATCACCTACGGTTTGTTTTTTTTTAATACAGTTCTTTTCTAACACCAGCAAAACAATTACATCCTACAGGGGTTCTCTCAAATGAAATTTTCAACGTACGGGAACAGTCCTTCCTCTCCCTTCGGTCAGGTCCTTTAATATTTCCGCTCGAACCTCTGTTCTTATCTGATTCATATTTAAGTTTTTTTCTGTATCTTTCCGAGTTTTTTGACGGATTTCGAGTTTTAGTTTTTCAAACTTGTCCACCTCCGATAAAATTAACGAAAATTCTTGGTCAGAGATAGTGTTATCTTTTAGTGCCTTTGAAACCAAGTCGTGAATGGTGTTTACTTTTGCTTTTGCCAGAGAAACTGTCTGTTCATGTTTACTAACTTTATAGGAAAGTCGTTTAGAAGCCGCACCGAATCCAACCGATATTCCTCCGCATATACCACCTACAGCTCCTAATGGGATACCAATAGCAGCACCAAAACCAGTAAGAGAGGTACCCAATCCACTTGCAGATAGGATAACTGAAAACACCCCACTACTAACACTTATTTTTGTAAATATACCTCTCGCTCGATTATACTTTTTTCTAACTTCCTCATAATGTTTAATTTCCTTCTCAAGATTTTGTAGAACTTCACATGACTTTTGTAGTCTGAAATTAACCGACTGAAAGGAGGAACTTGGATCACCATTAATTGGTACTCGTCCGGAGGACGGGCCAGCTACGCTGATTTGTGGATAAATCGAGCTTTGCTCGGGACCGGCTACGCCGTAAATTCTATTGTAGTCTTCCATATTTTTACTGATCAACATGATATCTTTAAATAAATTCGAACAGGTTTGTTACTTTCTATTCTTTTTAAACTGTTCCACAAAATATAGAACCACAGCCATTATCAACAACCAAGCGTTCTTACCTAAAAATCCAATAACCTCACCAGCTGTTTTGAATAGAAAGCTTACTATAGCTCCAACCATTCCAGGCAATATTTCACCTAGTTTCTTACCGATAGTTTTCAATCCATTTCCAACACCCTTACCTAATGTGGATAGACCTTTAGAAAGATTAGAAACAATCACACCAATGACTACACCAACAGCACTCACAACGGCAAAGACTGTAAAACCATACTTTTTGAAGATAGCCTTTACCCGTTCTCTTAATGGTAGATTTTTAAGTATTTCATCATTTCGTTTATCTATTTCACCAATTTGTTCTTGATTGGAAATTATTTGTTTTCTAACCACTTCTCTCAATTTATCTAACTCAGTTTTGTAACGTTCATTACTTCGTTCTAACTTTGTTAAATTAGATTGTCCCTTCTTATACTTATCTATTTCATCTTTGTATAGTTTTGTTTCATTCAAAAGGTTATCAACCCTTATTTTTAATTCTATATTCTGTTTAACAGTTGCATCAAAAAGACTTTTTATTTCCGTTTTTTCCACTTGTTGTTTCTCAGCGAATTGACGGATTTCTTTTTCTTTTTCTTCATATCGACTAATCTCCATAGGATATACTTTTGTGGTTGCTTCCAATCCTTGTACTACATTAAGTAAATCCCTATTTTGTTCATTAGCTTCATTCAATTGTGATAAAAGATTATTATTTTGTATAAGCATGGTTTCATAATCAACACCTAGAGCTTTTTTGATTGTATCAGGAATTTCATCATTCAATTTGTATCCTTTGAATAATGAGTAAGGTTTTGCTCCTTTCCTATCCAATTTTACTTTTAATTGCCCATATTCATCATACCAATGTATAAACTTAGAAGTATCTGCATCAGGAAATAATGATTTAATCTCATCTCCAGATTCATCTTGATTTTTTTCAAGTTCACTAAAAATAGTTTTTGGTGATTTAGGTATAGCACCCTCCTTCTCATAATCCCTACCACCAAATGAGGTTTCTTCATCATCATCAAGGTTAATTAGACGAGTGGTGGATGATATTGTATCCATTACCATATTTTCTCTATCAACATCATCGTCTAGATCAGTTGATTCAAAGTTTGGTATTTCTTTAGGTATATCTCCTCCTTCTGCCATGATTTTTTACTCATCAGTAAGAAATCTTTAGACCCCTTAGGGCCGCGAAGCAAACGTACAAAAGAACACCGCTGCATACAATTAACTAAATCTGAAGGACTAGCTATGCTAAAAGAATTTCCCCGAAGGGTCCCGGTCAAAGACCGATTTTACTAATAATATAACCTAATGCTAACATACCACCACCTACATATACCATCTCCCCCATCTTTTGATTGTCACTAGGTCTATAATAATCCACAAATTTTGGTTCATGCATTTGACTATACAAGTTAAAAGCTTCATCTGTATTCGAAATATTTTTTGATGCCTGATATTTTGCATCCTTTTGTTGTACTTTCCAATCAATTAGTTTCTGTCTATTTTCCTGATATTCTACATAATCTTTTTGATATTTTTCTAATGCCTTATCGTGTCGTATTTTTTCTGTATCTGTTTTATCCCCTGTGAAAGATTTTTCAAGATATGAACCGCCAATAAAAGCTGTAGCGTTCAAAATAGCTCCTCCAACCATCATTGCTATTGCTGCCATGTTTCTTCACTTCGCTCAGGTCTATAAATCCTTAATTTGGTAAAATCTTTTGTTCCTCTAAATATGTTTTTAGGTACATACTACCTGACAATACAGCCACCCATTTAGCATAGTTTGTAATACTTGAAGATGGATCGTTCATAAATGATTCTTTCAGAGCCTTTTTAGCTACATATCCAACTCCAGCTGCTAATCCGATAAGGACTGCTGAATCAGTAACAGTTTTCACACGTTTGTTTTCGGTTGACATAATTTTTATTGATTATATAGAAAACCTTTAAATCGCTTAGCGCGTCCGTATGAAACTACTTTCTACTTATAACATTCCTATTTTCGGGGGAGCTGTTTTAGGTTGTGGTGGTTGGGTAGGTTCTCTATTTTTATCATCCTCCTTTTCGGCTTTGTCGGTCTTTAGACTTTGTCGGTATCTCATAAACATATCAAATGCTGTAAACCCTATTCCAATAATGGATAATACAGTAGTAAAAGATAGCTCTGGAAGCCACGCTTTAGATTCACTCTCTCTATTTTTATTTTCATTTTCTTCTTCTATATTTTTAGTTTCTTCTTCACGTTTCATTTCCCTAGCTAATGCTTCTTTCGCTTTTTTGTTATATTCTGCCAATTTCTTGCCAGCTGCAACTTTTTTAGGATCTTTCTCCCTCTTTTTTGAAGCATTACCTACGGTTTTTTCTTCTTTTGGTGGATCTCTAGTAATTCGCTCGAAGAGCGGGCCTGGCTGAGCCGGAATTTGTTCAACAACTTCATCAGACATTATTATTTTATTTCACAAAGTAAAGAATCTTTAAATCAGTTGTGCTCAGTTACCTGCTCAGTTACATGCTCAGTTTTGTTAGAATTATCTGTAATTGTCCTTGAAGAACCAGACCAGCTCTGCTGAACTTCTTGGATTCCTTCGGGGCCCTTCGGGTTTTTGTTGATTTTAATGTGTTTAGCAACCTGGAATATTCCGCTGGCAAGTGCTACCAATCTTCCACCTTTTAATGCTAAGAGACCCACAAAGTTTGTCAGTTCACGATTAACCAACTCATCATTCTTCAAATCTTTACAAAGAGCATCTATATTATCTACAGGAACCATGTAAGAAATAACTTGAGAAACTAATTGAAGAGATGAATCTACTAATCCACCATTAATTTTCTTACCTAATACTGACTGATATCTATTATAATATTTTTCAACATCTTTTTCTGTTAGTTTCTTTATATCACCGAGACTCATATCAACACCTAAATATTCCTTTGTAGTCCCAAGAACTGCGATAATAGCTAGTGATTCTTGTTTTATTTCAATATCATCATTATATTTTACCACATCTTTTACCCCAGTCTTTCCTCCTGTTTTTTCTTCTTGTTTTTCTTCTATATAATCTTCAACGCTTGTCATCTTTTGTGATAATACATGGATTTTTTTTAAATCGCTTTGCGACCAGCTACGCTGAAATCACTTCAGGAATCTCCAAATAACATTGAAATGGATAACGTAAACATAAACAGAGTCTAGAATATTTTTCAGTTTTCAGGAGTTGTACAAACTTTTTACTAGTTTCAGAGTCTAAATCACCCCCATAATCTTCGAAAAGCATCTTCATACCTTTCTGTGATGGATTATGGAATGAGACCACACAAGCTACATTTTCACGGAATGGTTTTGCAATGGATGTTAATTGCTGGGTGAGAACCCACATTGATAATCCATGATGCCTTCCAGAGAATGCTAAATCAATAAACTTGTTCGATCTTTTCTTCAGATCACTCGAAACAGCACAATCATCTAAAATTATTAGTGTATTTGTTCCAGAGAATAAAGTTTGACAATCAGTTAATAACTCATTAATCTCATCAATGTTACTAGCATCTGGTGATAATACAAAGAAACGTTTATCTCCTCGAGCAAAATTATGATAAGTTTTATTTTTAGAATAAGTTGGACATATTAAAACAATGAATTCAAACAATTTTCGAAATGGGCCTCGGAGTTGATCTATGATGTACTTTGTCTTTCCACAATTTGTTGGGCCAGTTATAATGCAGTGAAAAGGAATTTTATCTCGTAATTCTTCCATCTTTTCTTTTAACTAATACATGATTGATCTTAAGTTTGAATTCATTATCTCCATTAATGCATCAGCCACAACAAACATGTAACAAGTCATAATACCAGACCCACTAACTTTTCTTTTCATTTCTATTTTTACACCATCTTGTGCATTGTTTAAGGCTAGACCCCCTCCATGAATACCATTATCTGGATGAGTTCTCAAATCTATCCACAGAGCAAACTTATTACCATAAAAATCCTTTTCCTTTACCGACTCTCTTACAAAACGTTTCTTTACCGACTCCCAGAGGTCTGAAGGTACCATTCCCTTAGAGTAGAAACGGTTTGGTACACCATTAACATCGATATTGATTGAGGTGATACCTGGATTGAAAAAATTCTCGGAATCTCGTGCTCCTCCACCATATGGTAATGTAAACAAACATAATATCCCTGTAATTGACCTTCTGGGTAGATTAATATGCTGGTTTATAACACTATCAGTAGGTCTGGATATGGTGAAAGTTTTGTGTAGAGTGACATTTTCATAAAAGAATCCTTTACCAACTTGATAAGCTGCCTGTGCCTCACGAGCTAAGTATTCGCTTGATATGCAAGAATATTCCAACTCAAGGTTTGTGATTTTATAAGTTGGAGGCTTGGTTGTATCAGAATAAACAACAATATCGTTAACTGGGGCTAGTGTAATCTCAAAGATTAGTTGATGATCTAACGCCTTTGGATAGAAAACCCCATGATCGTTGAGAATAGGATGATTTAGTGGGATATGGTACTTGGTGTTGTGTACTACTGCAAGAGCTACCTCCTTAGCATCTGTGTCTACCTTATCACCCGCATTTGTCCTAAGCTTCCTCATGTTTTCAGAAGAAATACCTTGTCTTAATCTATCCTCACGTTCTTCATCTGTTAAGAATAAGTCATGGTATGTTTGAAATAGATCGTATCTTTGAGTATCCTGTAGTGTTTCACCACCAAAAAGAACCCTGAGCCTGGATACAAGGTTACTACCTACATTATTCACGAGGGTGTTATCGGCATGACCATCAACAGTCAAATTAAATAGTAGAGATAAACTTCCAGGTACGAGAACTAAATTCTGGGTAAGTTTTGGAATATTTATATATAGTGTTTCTCCAGGATCAGCTGATGATGGATTTAGTGTAATTCTATTCAATATTGATTCCGCTTTCAAACCGAGTGGCTCTCTTGGTAGCCTGTTTGGATTAATTTTTTCAGATATAGTTTGCGACATATTTTATTTTAAGGAAGGGTGGAGTAATCTTTAAATGAGTAACGAAAGCATGTTATCAAAAATATCGACGGAGCCGGGCCCGACTTTCAGGCGGATATATTATTCAACTGTTGGATATTGGAAAGGATATTCTGCAATTCCTAAATTAGCTGAAAAAGCAAAAGTTAGTGAAGATGTGGCTAAACAATGGCTTGAGAAACAGGCAATATGGCAAATATATCTACCAGCTCCAAAATATATACCTAGACCTCACTGGACTGTAGATAAACCTAATCAGATTCATCAAGCGGATTTATTATTTTTACCACATGATAGAGTTGGAAGAAAAACATATAAATACGCATTAGTTGTGGTTGATGTTGCCTCAAGATATAAAGATGCAGAACCATTAACCTCAAAAGAAAGCCATGAGATATCCAAAGCTTTTGAAAAAATATATTCTAGAAAAATGAAATATCCTAAAACATTAATGGTTGATCCCGGAAGAGAATTTATGGGTGAGGTTGTAAAACTTATGAATTACCATAATGTGAAAATACAGAGAAGTGAAGCTGGAAATCATAGAGCTCAGGCATTTGTAGAAAACGCAAACAGAATATTAGGTGAAAGATTATTTAGTCATCAATATGCACAAGAAATGATTAGTGATGAAAGGTCTAGAGTATGGGTGAAAAGATTATCAGATATTATAAAAACTTTGAATAATACACCAACGAGAATAACTGGTAAAGAGCCTGATAAAGCTATAAAACTTAAAGAGGTTTATATTGAACCAAAAAATTACCGACGGGAGGTGGGTCTTGATGAGGTTAGATTACCTCCTAGTGTTAAAGTTAGATACTTACTTTCTCCTGGGGAACTTGAGGGTGGTGAAAAAAGGCGGGCTACAGATCCTATTTGGAGTATTAAAGTTTTTGATATTTCTAGAAGTGTGATTTCACCTAATCAACCGGTTTTATATTATTTAATAGATGGACCAAGACGAGGATTTGTTAGGGAAGAATTACAGGTTATTCCTTATGATACAGAACTTCCACCAGATTCTGTTTTGGAACGATGATGTCCAATAGCCCAAGTATTTATTCTATTTTCTTTAATTAATCTTTTATCATCATCAGCAGATAATGCATTTTTATTAACTGATACACCAAAAAGATTAAGCCCCATGTTTTTAATTAAATTCTGTAATCTCATTTGAGGTTTTCCAGTGAATAGACAATCTTTAAAATCATAATGTGTTATATCATTCTTTACAACTGATTTCTTAATTCCTTTACACCTTTTTATTTCTAGATCTTTAATCGTTAATATAGAGTATAACTTTGCACGTAGACCAACAAATTCAATTATTATATCTCCACCAAACTCATCTTTAAACATAGCTATTACTTTCTTATTAATACCAGCCTCAATTCCTGAAGGATGATCTTTTGGATAATTACTAGTATCAAACCATTCTTTGACATCAGCACTTATATCTTTGTAGAAATCTGGTGTTTTTATATTACATACAAGACTATCAGTGTCAGTCATAAGTAATTCAACATTTTCCCCCCATTTTGCTTTGATATAATTATAATAAAAATTATACATTATCCTTTTAGCCTCATCAAGAATACATGCACCCAAATAAACAGGTTTATTAAATACTAATTCAGTTTTTTTCATATGAATAGCTACAAGATTTTCAGAAAAGATAGTGCGATATAGATAGTTGGGTCTTGATATTAATTTTTTTGCTGCTATCCGATTTGTAACTAATCTCACATCAACATGTTTTCTAATATTCTCACATGTCTTACCAAAGACAGAGTTATTCATTAACTTGTAATTATCTTTTTCAAAGTCATTTTTTGCTTCAGTTCTAAGTTTAGTATTCAATTCGATATAAGGTTTTAACCATGCAGACTCTTCAAATATAATACCTCTATGAACCTTTGTTATTTTTAATCCTAAACTTTCATAAAGTTTCAAGGTTCTATAATGAACTATATACTTTTCCTTATTATTTAGGTTTGGGATTAATTTTTCCACCTTGTTAACTTTCATTCTCTCTGGAGCTAGAGGATAATCATTATGTAAATCATGAAGATGTTCAGGATATTCTAAATCAACCTCATATATACCTGGTGTTTCTCTCCAATTTATAAGATCAATCTCTTTTTCTTTCACCATTTTAAAACCGCCAATTGGGAGTGGTTCACTCATCCCTCCTCCATATAAGTTATTTGCATCAAGATCTACAATATAATTTGTTTCCTGGTTAGGATCATATTCTTCTCCCATGTATGGGTTATTAGCTTTTGCATATCTATTTGATATTTGAGATACTCCCCCTCGAATCATTTTCTCAAACATAAGTAACATATCAGGATCAGATAACAACTCTAATCTAACATTTGTAATCTTTAATGCTGCATCCATAGCTAGACCTGGAGCTGTAAGATAATGAGCGGGATCCAAACCATAATTCTTAATACAATTATCTCTAAAATTCTCAAACACATCTGCTAAAAGTAAAGTGTCCGACTTATTATATAGATCGTGATATTCTCTCATTGATTTCATATTAAAAGTATTAAAAACATTTTGAGCATGTTCATAATCATCTTGTGATATATTTTCATCATTTAGTTTTGAATAAAACTCTTCTATTGATGGGAGTTGAGTTTCATCAAGTTTATTAATGCCGGTAATATACCTATATGGATATACACCTTTCCTCAACATTAAATATGTTTTATCACCAAATTCCTTTTTTGTTTCTATTACTTTATCATCTTTTGGGGAAAGACATCTTTTTCCAACTAGCATACAAGTCTCACATTTTCCACATCTGCCAATACCATTATACTGAATGATTTCCTCATCTTTTTCATATCTCTTCAAACAATCTCTAGGTTTACACGTTTCACAATTTCTACATTTTGTAAGATTGTCAGCTAAACTGCTAAGGCTGGCTTGCATAAATCTGGCGGAATCAATAAATCTAAGTTCACGTTTCATCTTAACCGTCTTTTTATCCTTTTTACTATAGAATTCGTTAACTACAATATTTTTTGAAAAAGTAATATATTTTTGTTCATTAATAGGTATACAATTTATTTTAAAATCATCATCACCATCTATTTCAGCAAGATTTTTAATAAAAAGATATGAATCATATCCGGATAAATTGTGAATAATAACTGGTATAAATTTTGGAACTTCATATTTTAAGTTACAACTATTGTGTGCTGCTCCTCTATATTTTCCTGTAAGATGGCAGTGATCCATTACCTTATCTCCGCCTAATTCACCCTTACATATATGACAATGAGTAGCATTATTATAATCTTTTTTATCATTTTCACTCATATCTTTCAGCTTCTTATTTTTGTTTTTATAAACTTTAGGATTAATAATATTTTTATAAATAACTTTCATAACATTTACAATATCTTTAATAAAAATTTTACCAACATCTTCATCTTCAGATTTAGCGGTATAATTTGTTACTTTATTTATGAATATTTCTTCATCAAGTTCTACACCATCTAATATTTCATCATCAGAACATTTTATAAGACGGCTATAACCTGAGGGAATATGCTTTTCATATTTAATAGTGTAACTTTTACTTTTATCAGTTGGATAAGTATGAGGAATTGGTACTATAAAACTCTCAAAGTCAACAAGTATAACAAATGGTACTTTCATTTGTCTTTGATAATTAGTGAATTTAACATATTTTGGACTTTTATCTTCATTTATAGGCATAATGATCTTAACTTCATCATTTGTTTTACAATATTCATCATGTTCTTTTAATGATTTTTCTTTATCAAATGAGTTGTAGCATCTACGACAATAAAAACGCTTATGTTGGTGATTATTAACTTGAGATGTTACAAGTCTCCCAAAATTATTTATCAAAATATAATGGTTTGTTCTCTCATTAAATATTAAAAGTAATTCAATTAAAGTGCCAGTTTCTTTTTTACTTATTTTTAGAGGATAAACCACCTCTTTACTCCAAACTTCATCTCCTACTTTACCAAATCCATGTATGTTAATTTTATATTTTGGATTTTGTTTTTCAAACTTATCAACATCTTTTAATTTAAGTGGAAACTCAAGCCCTTCCCAGTTAAAATTTTTAGATTTTTCTATCAATTCTTTAGTTACTCTCTCAGGATGAGAATCTGAAGGATATTCTGCTATAGTTACACACCACTTAAAACAATCATGATCAGAATAATTTTGAGGATTTGTAGTTGCCTTTCTATTTGCTATTATTTCAGGTGTAGGAAGATATGAACTAGCAGCAAGAGGCTCGAATGGATCAATATATATATCAAAAAATTGTATATAACCAAATTTAAATTTGTAACCGTTTGATAAAAATCGTTCATAATCATTTAGCAAGTGATTTCTCATACCATCGAATAATTCAGTTACATCATCCGCTTCAGTAATTGTTTCTGTATGTGAGTGAAAATATTTGTCTTCTTCTTCAACAACTTTTTTTAAAAGTAAAGAATATTTCACCAACCTACATGCTAATATAAATCTTACTTTTATTGGTTTCTTTTGTTGATTAATATGATTTATAACTTTTTGTTTTATTTTATTCATATATGTTGCAGGATCATCCACTCTATTACCATCTATCCTATAACTTTTCAGATATCCATTCAACGCTGGATCTATTTCTTCTATTGTTAAATCTTCTTCATTAATTGGTTCATTTTCTGTAGTAGATGTTGAAGGTTGAGGTTGTGTAATATTTTTTCTTGGAGCGGGTATAGGAGGTTTAGACTGTTTTTTATTTTTATTTTTTCTTGGTGGTGGAATAGGTCTTTCGGGTTGTGTTTTATTATTTATAAGATTTTTAAGACCATCTCCTGTAGATTTAACTTTATCAACTACTTTCGATATTTGATTTTTTATCCAATTAAAAGTTTTGTCTTTTGTTTTTGTTTCCTTAATTTTTTTCATTAAACTCTTTGCTTCATTCATAAAACTAGATATAATATTTTTTCTTGGGGTAGGTATGAGAGCTTTAGTTTGAGTTTTATTTTTTCTCGGAGCAGGTATGGGGGTTTGTTTTTTGTAAAGTTTAGGTGGTGGAGGGCGAGGAGGTTTAATTTTTGGTGTGGGGGGTGGAGAACCTGGAGGTGTTCCTGGTCTAAATCGATGTGGTGAACCTGGAGGTGTTCCTGGTGTAAATAGTTGTGGTGAACCTGGTGGTGTTCCTGGCATTTGTTTTGGAGGTGGAATATAAAGTTTGGGCGGTGGAGGTCGTGGTGGTTTAGTATGTTTAATTGGAGGTGGTGTATTATACGGAATAGGAAGTGGTAGATTTGGTTGATTCGCTGGTCTATTTGGCGTAATACTTAATGACGCAATAATTTCTCGGATATTATCAACGATTTGTTGAACATTATTAATTATTTCAGGAATATTACTCAATTCTTCAATACGTTTCGCTTTAGTTCTCAATTTTCCTATTCCTTTAGTATTATACCATCTAAGTAGTTGATATAATTGATTACTAGTTAGTTTATTTAGTTGTTGTTCCATTTTGTATTTCATTCCTTTTCTTTAAATCTCAATTAAATAATTCATTTTCATTTTAAAAATATCTTGATAAAATATTTGGATAAATTTTATGGTGTAGAACTTTGAATAAATGATTTGACCAAATATTTATTAAATTATGATTTTTATATTTATATATATATTTAAATTATGATTTTATATATTTATTAAATTATGATTTGGCCCAGTTTCGGCATTTTCACATCTCTCCTGCATTTCCCAGTAGCGTGTACAAATCTTTTAAATATATTTACGCAAATAGAATGGTTAATTTCATCAGGAATAGAATACAGTACATTGATAATTTGTGTTTTTTGTAGAATATACTCCATGACTTTGTAGGTACAAAGACCGTACTTATGGCAGACGAAAGTTTAGACAAAAATCATAGCAAGTTAACCGACCTCGACACTTAACTATAATTAAAAACGTTTGTGAATTCCTTCGCAATATTTTAGAATGCTTTTACAGTTTAAAGTGAAATGAAAGTACTAACGGGAGCCCCGCTTTTAGGCTTGGCTAAATCTATATATTAAATTGGCTTTGCCCGAATTTCTCTTGATGCTCAAAAAATCGGGCTCCTGGTTGCCCAAATTTTTGAGGGTTCCGCAGTTCATATATTTACATTCGAATTTTGTGTCGTTATGGCACTATGCGATACCTGTCGCATTTTGTACTAAAACACAACGTTCTTTTTCGTGGATCACGGAAAAAAAGCCCGCCCCACTTAGGGGATTTGGCTGATAACGGATTTAAAAAAATTGCGGAAATAAACAAAAATCACGACAGAGTTTTCTTGAGTGAATCTTTGACGAAAAGTAAGTTGAAGCATTGTTTCGATTCACCCGTAAATGAAAAAGGTCGGTTAAACTGCATACCTGGACTAAAGATGTACAATTGCTCAGGGAGTCGGTGAAGATCTGTTACCAAGAAGATACAGTGCAAAAAACAAGGAAATTCAGTTTCACCCATGTTGCCGGACGAAAACAGAAAGATATTCGATCTTTCGACATCACTACTGGTGTACGGTGGCTACAAATGCAGAGTGTATTTGAGGAGCGTTTGTTTAATCACTGAGAAACAAACGAAATAGCTTGAAATTAGGTTTGAATTCATTCACTCATCAAACCAAATTTCAATCATAGAAGCAGTAACATTTTGGAATGATCTTAGCTTATGGCTACCGCTTATACTGATATCAGCGTATAATCACGATCTCTCATTATTCGCGTTGTAATCGTTCAGGTAGTACAACAAAAATTGATTTTAAGTTCAAAGTTACGGAGTGGTTTCTCTGCACTTAGCTTCTAGCTCTCGGTATGAATACTTAAAAGCACGACACACACTTACCCACGGCCACAGCTTACCAATTTTGGATTTGAAACTTCAATGACGAGGCAAATTATGATGCGAGGGGAAATCATCCTCGGCTAACTTCAAAACTGCATTCCTTTCGGTGGTTTTGAAAAATATTCTGAGCTCTCGCTGACGAACCAACTCGATATTTGCATTCATGATCATCAGCCTTTTATCTAATCAAATCACGCTGACGAATCGAATTGAATCAGGAGGTTTGGTTATGATAAAATTGATTTGGGGAATTGATGAAGGCAATTTTAGATTACGTGTCGCCGTGCAATATCGCGGTTTAGGTTCCGCAACATTTCAACAAAAATTGTTCCGTCAATTAAGATCAGCCAACTTTATCTGTGGACGCAGCGCCAAAAATGATTCATGTGTATATGACTACAAGTCATTTCAATGGGCTCTCAAAACTTACGGAAATCAGCGGCCGAGGTCTTGTAAATTTGCTTCAAATAAATAGCATCGTGTTTGCATTTATGTTACTCATGTACTCTGCACTTATTGCAAAAATAATTCACCAGTTTGTACAAAAAAGGTTTTACATGGCCGCACGGTGAGAGAAATTTCATATCCTCAAACAACCATGCAATTTTCTTTCTTATAACATGGATTGGAAGCAATTGAGCAAATCGATAGAAACGCTGTCCCTCCAGTGACAACTGATATAATTTTTATGAATTTACATGTGATATAACTTTTACCCATTTGCTACCACTCGGTGGTATAGTATCACTAAAGTTTATCAGAAGGTAATCACTAGTGCTGGGCTCCTGACTTTATGTCATGAGATTCTTTATCGACTGTTTTTTTCATTTCGATACAATCTGCGTTATAAACATTCCGCTTATCTGAAGTATAACTTGTAAGGCAAGGTGAATCTCTTTTATTAACCGATCAACTCGATTTTATCAACGAAAACCCCCGTGTCCAAGAAGTATCCAAAATCGGCAATTTTGAACTGAATTCTTGATTGCTTCATGAAGTGGTTTCGCTGTTGAAAGCAGTTTTCGCGATTGCTTTGGCTTTGCATTACTACGGCAGGCACGGAATTGGCTAAACAACCTCGCCCAATCAGAGGCATGATCAAAACCATTCGCGCACGTATTTTCACTCGCTTGTATTTTCTTCGAGTGCTGATTGGTTCATTTGTCTCTGTGCAGCTGTTGAGACTACATTGGTTCGGTGTTTTTCAATTGTTTTGATGACGTAAAAATTCACTTGCGATAGTGAACTGGAACGCGCTTTCAAGTGCTATACACAAGGTTGTGAAAAATAATAAATAATGACAATAACTACTTGTATAGCGCTTATGCAGTCCTGTTCTAAGTGCTTTACAAAGATAAAATTCAGTATGATTCATACTCGTTAAAAATAATTTTTAAAAAGACGAGTCTTCAGTTTACGTTTAAAAAGATTAAATTGTCACTAGAACGGATGTTCTCGGGTAGTTTGTTCCAGATATTGTGGGGATAGTTTTGGATTCATTCGCTCCGACGAAGGGCTAACGCTCGAAACGTCAGCACCTCCCTTTTACCTTACGGTGGTATAACTTACTTAATCAACTCGTTTGATTTACCCAGTTTCTTTAGTTTGTTCCAGAGTTCGGGAGCTGAAACAGCAAATGCTCTAGAGCCATACGACTTCAGATTGAACTTGACAGGATTCAGGCCTGATGTTGACGATGACCAGAGCGTTCTTGAAGTTGAATAGCGGCGTATCAGGCCTTGAATACAACATATTTCGGGATGTTGTATGGAAGAGAGTTACAGTGATCCAGCTTAGAGGTTACAAAAGCGTGGACTAGAGTCTCAGTGGTTTTAGTGGATAGAAATATTCTTATACGGGAAATGTTTAGATGATAGAAGGCAGATTCAAAAACAGAATTGACACGAGGAAGCATTGACAAAGCTCTGTCATAAACAACACCAATATTTCTGGAAAATGGAGACGGCTGGATTGTATTAGATCCAAAACGAAGTGGAGGTAAAGACTTTTGAGGGCTGTGCTTTGAGTGGAGGTAAAGAAATCCAGTTTTGTCTTTGTTCAGATTCAGTTTGATGAACGACATCCACTTATCAAGGTCGGATAAGAATTCCTCAATCGTCGTTAGCAGAAAGCAAATGTACCACTGAGTGTCATCAGCGTAGAAATGAAATTGCATGTCGTGGAAACGTAGAATGTCGGCAAGTGAATCAGTGAAAGTAGGTAGAGGATGAGCCCAAGAACGGAGCCTTGAGGTACTCTGCATTTGAGCTCACGAGACTATGACTTCCTCCAGTCGATTAAGACAAATTGCGTGCGGTTAGTAAAGTAGGAGTGCAAAGTGATGATCCCTGTGCGCAAGAGGTGCACAAGAAAAAGAAATTTTAATTCCGGGTGTAAAGTTTCGTGCTGCAGCTTGCTTTCTAAAATCCCCAATGAAAGTTAACCCAATTACTAAAAATAAGGAGAACCACAGGAGATCAAGAAAAATAAAATAGAAACCACCACCAGGACTTTTGTCGATTGCGCTCGTAAAAGCGGTATATTATGCTTCTAGCAGTGCTCAAAATGTTTGGAGATCATGCCGCGGAAATTATCCTAGCTTTTCAAAATCATATTTGCTACGATCAAAATTATGCTACTTTGTTATTAAGAAAAATGAAGACAAAACAAGGAATAAACCCTTATCTGGTGACTACAGACTTTGTTTGCAATAAATATCGAACAATATCTCGTTACTGATGTCTTACATATCAACTGCAGTTATTCTTCAGAATCGGCAAAATGCTGCCGGGGACAGCAGAGCAAACGTTGAAGAAAATACGTAAACTGAAGTATATTCAAAACGAAATGACTTTACTTTTTTATTGCGTGAAACTCAAAAAGCCAGAATATGCTAGCAGTGCATAATTTGGATTAAGTCAAAAAATTATGCTCAGGTTGTTGAATTACGTCAACAGTTATTCTAGAAAAAAATGATCGACAACAGCCCACGAAGGGACCAGTGGTAATCTCAGACATTGATTTGTGGCACTAAATTTTACATTTAGAGTTCATTCTTTCTTTCACATTTCATGATTTCATTGAATCGTTGTCTGCCTTATTATCACGCACTTGGTATTTTGCTTTATGTAAAGCGCTCACACCTTTTTATAGGAAAAAACGCTGTAGAACCATTCTTTACACCTATTTAAAAACTCTCTCTCTGTGTTCTTCTTTGTTTAACTGTGCACCTGTTAAGGTATTATAACAATGACTTTCATATGGTGCTCCAAAATATATTTCATTCAACCAGTTCTTAATCCTGTCGGGGAAAGTCACCCCACAAGATCATGGGCATCTATAATTAATGGAGGAGAAAGTATCGAAACCTGATGTAGCTCCGTTGTTTCATCATAGTTCGGGTCTCCATTCCCAACGCCCAACCATCTATATATTTTAAAGTCACAAAGCTAACTCCCTTATATCATTTATTATTTAAAATATTTTAGACAAAGTTTCTCTAAAATTGTTTCACTATCTCAGTTTGGAAGTTGTTGGAAAATTGAAAAATACACACATACAAAAATGGCTTATCATTAGAGTTGATAATATAGGAAAGTGTATATTGCAACTAGTACATAGCGCAGAGTTCGCTTCTCTACACAGACTTTTTCAGTTTGACGAAATCTATTTTATTTCGTTTTTACCAGTGTTTACTTCTGCTGGGCAATCTCAAGAGCTCGCTGCGTTGCTGTCTCGACAGCATCTATAAGAGCACTTCTGAGACCGGCTCGTTCAAGCGTTTGTACGCCTGCTATCGTTGTACCACCAGGGGAACACACTTCATCCTTAACCTGGAATTATAACAAAAAAGGCAGGAAGTAAGTACGAAGTCAAGCCTATAGGACCAGGGTACATCAGCACTACATGAGCAGCAAATCGGCTAAATAACGAATGCACAACCTGCTTTATAACATATCTTTGGGAAAGCGCGCGCTATGATTGGCTAATACGCGCCATCCATTTGCCCACGGGTTGCATGCTGATGTCCGATTGTGAAGTTGTGAAGTCTCATGTTATAAGAGAAATGGTAAACCAGGGTCCGAAATTAACTTTTTTAGGCAGGCGCCAACTGGCGACTGGAATTTTTTTTTCAGTCGCCATATGGAAAAATGTGGTCGCCAGAAAGCGACAATCAAATTTTTCCTTTGCAGCGAAACACAAGCCACAATTTTTGGTCGCCAATTTTTCTTTTAAGAATCAGAACGAAGAGAACGTGTTTGGGGCCGCAATGGCGACTTTTCCGCTAACGAATAAGATTAAATACAAACACGCTGATTATTTATACACCTACCACTGAAAAACCACCACGAACGAATCAAATGCCGGCCATATACGCAGTTTCGTGCGACTGCCAAATGTTTCAAATCAACTTTATACCTTCTCTTGTCTCTACGTTTTGGAGAAGAAATGTACGCGACTAAAAAATTGCTGTTTGGTTCTTTGCTCTATGTTCAAAACGATCTTTCCTTTTGCGTTCTGTCAAGACGATCGACACATCGCTATGAAATAGTTAATCGCCCGCTGGCGACCGGTTGTGAAATTCTGGTCGCCAGTGCAAAATTTTTAGTCGCATTGGCGTCCAGGAAAGCGCAATTTTGGACCCTGTTTTTTAACAGCAGCTGTGCAACCAACGAGTTATGGACACACTTGGGAGGTTGCTAAGCATTCAAGAAGCTAGAGACGCTTCTTTCGTACTTAGCAACCTCCCGCGTGCGTCCATAACTCAATGGTTGCACGTTGCACGATTACCATTTCTTCAATTGATCCACTTGCAGCGCGCGCGGCCGGTTTAGCTCAGCTGGTAGAGCATTGCACCGGTATCCGCGAGATCACGAGTTCAAATCGCGTTACAATCGCAATTGCTAAAAATTGCGTTACTAGTGCAAAGGTCAAATGTTCAATCACATTTTACATTAAAATGTGATCGAACGTTTGAGGAAGGGAATAAAACCGGTAAGGGATCCCCCTGAGGGTGTCCTGCAATTATTACATATATGAGGGGGGTAGGGGTGAGGATGGGAGTGCGGGTGAGGGAGTGGGGTAGGCATTTCTGCATGGACTGCATTTTGCAACTCTGGTACTGTGCTAAACACCAAAATTCCTGAACTATCTCAGACTATGTTTCAACCATCAATGCTCAGCAAACTGTGCCTTACAATATCACATCAATGCTATATACTATTAGAGTTGTATTATAAATACGGGGCTTATTTAAAAACCACGGTTTCACTAAGAGTTTCAGGTCCTATTATCGTACATGTATTTATCTTTCACACGGTATCATTGACAAATTTATCGCTTAAGCGATATCATATTCTAACCCCAGACTTTCTAATAATCCAGCTTTATCTTGTAGGTACCGCCTTGTAAATCATACATTCATCCGTGTCACATTCCCTTATACTCTAACTCTTGTGCCTGCCGCACAAAACGGCAACAGAAATTAGGCCTACAGAAACCGGTGCACAAGCGATTCTGTATGAATATTCTCGGAGAAACTAGAAAAAGAGACATCAAGCAAAAAAACCCAGTGTATCAAAGTCACATCCTGCAGCGATGCCTTTTTGAGCTGCGTAAAAGAGAAAAAAAAAATGAAATATAAACAGACACTATCTACTGACAACCTCGAGAATAATCAATCCACATAACCGTTGATGGAAGTTTTGCAGGATTCAACAATAGAGTGTACCAGTTATTAATCCAAGTCCAGATGCTTATAAAAATGTAAACACTACCTTAGCTGGATGCTTTCCAGTCTCTTGTACAAGCCGAGCTGCTCCTATCATGGCCTGGGTGACCATCTGCTGGGCCATCTCCCTTGGTAACCCAACCTTCACACCACCATCACTCATTGCTTCAATGACTTGACAAAAAAAGGCCAGGCCGCACCCACTGATGGAACTTATTGCGTTCAGGGACGACTCTTTTGCCTCCACACAGTAACCTGAATCCATAAGATAACTAATGATTTCACATTGGCAAGTTTCTGATGTGTAAAGCCTGTTTTCCAAAAGCATGAGTGTTCTTGGAGTACCTGAATTCTTTCGAAAATTTATAAGCCCAAGAAATGAAACTAGAGAATACAGGAAAGTGGGACATGGGTATGCTGACCTTGGAGAATGCAAAAACAAATTTGCTTCATTATATATGTAGTCTCAGATAACGTTTTGCACAAAGTGCAGGTATAATGTCTTGTTTAACTCCGCTACACTTTGTTACTGGGATCAAATTAAGCCCAACACTCTTTCACAAGACATCAGAGTCAATTTGCTGCTGTTGCCAAATACATGTAAGGCCACCCTCTCCATTTACTGCCATCTATATCACCAGTAACATCTCAAACATTTATTTTTTCTCTACTTTTGAACAACTTTGGTCTCTTTCTATTGACGACTCAACATTTAGGTTTCAACATTTGCAGAAAGACCACTGCTTCCTGTCCGCTCATGATTAGTTCGATCGATTTTTGTGAAAACTGATTGTTTGTTCCTCGTTTTCTGACAGGTCAACGTTATTAAACAACCATGGTAACAGTGTTGACCTGTAACCGCGCACTAAGTGTAACTGCCCCTTCACCCTTCCCCCACTAAACAATGAAATATAAGGCTGTTCAATTAAAAATTTAGGTTTAGTAAACAAAATAGAGTAACACAGTATTAAGTAGATATGCACAGCCTACCACAGGTACGAAGAAGTCTATCAATAACCTCAACATCTTCTGAAGTAACATATGTTCCTCTACAAAAGGCAAGTACACCACACTGCAAGGAACATGCCAAGTTTGGCTGTATACGAATGACATGAGTGTTGACTGGTAAATGCTGAAAGAAAAATTCCCAAATAGGGTACTGCTTTTAAATTACAAAAACCAATAATCTTGAAGTCTGTTTATCAAGTGTATTTTAATATACAAACAAACAACAACATTTCAAATTTCTTTACAAAGTCCAAATGAATGTCATGAAATTAAGACAAATCAAAACATTTTTATGCAGCACTTTACATGTTTTTGTTTTACATTTCTCAAATGAAATTTGTTAAATTGTACGTAATTCTTGGAAGCCTATATTTCAATTCATTTTTTGTGATAAGGATGATGTTCTGACATTTATCAACAAACTTCAGAATAATTAATGTCATTAAATAATTATTCTCTAAATGAATTTCTTTTTCATCATTAACTATAGTTGGTTATTCCTATCATTTTCCAACATGTCAGAAAAAAATGGCATAAAATCTTCCAAACCATAATTAAAATTTATGTGCTTTTCATTCATTTTTCAAGATTTGATACAATTATGGTTTTAATACCTCTTTGTTACGGAATGAAATCAGCTGGAAATTTCTTAACCCTTTCACTCCCAAGAGTGACTTTATAGATTTTACTGTCTAACGCCAGACGATTTTACTCGTCAAATGGAGACCCCTTGGAAGTGAAAGGGTTAAAAACTATCTCCCTTAAATGATTCACGATTTGGTCATGTGAGAATTGCATGGTGAACAAAATAAGAATAATTAACAAATATTCTCAGAAATTGAGGTGAAAAGGGACAGAATATTTACCAAGTTGTAAGTCAGCAAGATAAATATTCCTAATTAATGCCACTATTCACCGAGATAGGAGAGAATGATTGTTTATTAACTGTATTCCAATGAAGCAACCTCAGTTGGAAGCTTAAGCAAACATGATGGCAATGCCGAGGATAACACAACCAGTGAAAATTTAATTGTTGAAGAGTAATTTGTATAACAACAAGACTTACTGTACTTTATTTTGCACATGCAATTTCATTGTGTCATTCATTTGAGCTACTGTTTCTTAAGCTTGGTCCTACCCTGGTCAACATTTCATCATGGTTATGTTTTGCTCAAATTCTTAGTGACACCTGTCGTAAACAGCTTCAAAGTGAAAATTGACAGATGCTATTTTTATTTCGCTACTATGCCATTTTGTTTAATTTTGAACCAAAACTCACTACTACAAGTATTACCCAGAAGCTCCCACCATTATTCACTTCCTTGGAGGTGGATAGTGTTGAATATCCCAATTGCAAGGTGGAGAGCCAATCAGATTGCTCAAAATGTCAAGGGTGCTTAGTTAGCATATACTGATGAACTGTATCCCTTAAGGTTTGTATTCACCTCTTCAACAACTTTTGTACTCATGGCAGCAGCCACAGAAACAATAAGATGCTTGGAGGACACAACATCTTTTATTTCCTCTGCAACTTGGACTATCTGATAAGGCTTAACTGCCAAGAACACTATCTCTGAATTTTCAACAACACTTGTGTTGATCAGGGTTGTTTGGCAACCAAGGCTCTGAAGTGATGAAATGAAATGCAATGAATTAGTAAATCGTACAAGTATGAACTTCATCTTTATATAACTTTGACAAGGGATCTATGTATATTGGGTGTAAAGTTAGGTATAGCCTGTTCCAGGCCTTTAGACAGTCAGGGTTGAGCATCAGGGCAAGTTAGAAGAGAACAAGGGGAACTGGGGCCAGCTGCTCCCCAATAGTATTTCCCACTTGGCCTGATGCCCATGGCTTGCAGCTTTTTTTCAGAAGCATGGCCATGCAATGGCTATGGCATCTGTTATCCAAGTACTTTTAAATAAGAAGAGGTCAGGAAACATGCAATATATTCACTTAGATAGACCAGCAAATGGAAGCTGCACTCAGGACAGATTTGCGTGTTACCATACTTGTATGTCACTATGAAAGGCTAAGCTGAATTGTATTTGAAGAATGAAACAGTATGAGGTCAGCATGCATAAAGTAAAAGAAGTATTGGGTGATACAGAAGTATAGCCCTGCACTGTCTAAGAAGTCAAAGAGGTGCCGGAGAATAAAAAGTATCGGCAAGATTTCCGCACAGGTCCCTACTTCATTATGCATGCAGCAGATGAATTGTTTAGATGAATTGAAGTAGGGATCTGTGCGGAAATCATTCCAAAGTATGTACAGAGGTGAACAGCTAAACACCAGTACACTTTTGGGACATTTAAATCGGCTGCTCCCGCAGTCCAGCAATTGTGGAAACGTGAATGTTAAATGGGCTTACGATACGTGCCCCCCAGTTCCGCAGTCGAGGAAAAGTGAATGCTAAGTGGGTTTACAGTAAGTGCTTCCGCAACCCTGCCTAACCTCAGCCCTAGTTATTATGTAAGTGTGACGACTGCAGGGGATGATGATCATGAAGATGAAAGTTAAGTGGAGGGGTTGTAGAATCTGAGGGAGAATGCCAATCCACCTAGTTAATACATCACAAAGTTTATACGTAACAGTTAATTCTTGCGGCCCTAATTTTTGCTTTGTTATTGTTGGAAACGTTTGCCAATATTGGAAACTAACGCGTTGAAAAAAGTCGATCAATAGGGGAAGAACGAGGTATATCACAATGGACTCTATTGTTATTCATCAGTATGTAAATGAGTGGACGGGTATTCTGAAGTCTAGCCACTACAATATCTAAAACTTACCTTCCATATGTCAAGAGTTTTATCCGTGGTCGCACTGACTATTATATTGCTTGGTGCGACACATTTTGAGGATATAAAGCCTTTAGCTATCGCCTTGGCCATGTTACCACCTCCGATAAATCCAATCCTCGTTCCGTCCGCCATCTTAAGAAAATTTACGGGTTATGTCGTGTTAGAAGTCACTAAGTGTCCTTCCAAGTTAGACTGCTGTAAGCCTGGACTTCTGAAACTGGAAATCCTCAAATCACCCTAGAGTTCTTTTGTGAGCCCTTGCGGTTTACACGTCGGCGTAAAGGCTGGTTCCTAGGTTGGCATAACTAAAGACATTAGAAAAAACTCTAGGCTCTTCCAGGTGTCACAGGTAAACATAAACAAACTGAGAAATGCAAATATCTCCATTTGCCTGAAGAACACTAACAATAAGCAGTCGAAACGTTGCGACCACCATCCAAGTGACTCCGTCGTGAGACCATCCAACTATAATTTATATTATCATTGAAGTTACCACGATGAATAACAATCTTTTCCATAACATCTCCATTCTCAGCAGAGACTGGGTCGGGCAAGGGAAAGCAACACCATGTGAAACAAAGCTTATGCATGATTTCCTATCTTCTCAGGGACGGCGGAGCCGGGGGGGCTGGGGGGGCTTTAGCCCCCCCACTTTCGAGGAGGATGACATTTTATTTTGTTTAAGCTACAACTTTATACAAGCCTCGTCGGAAACGTTTACGTATTTTTAACATTTTCTCAGCGTGTGCTTCCTTCCTACAGACGGGAAGCTTGTGTCCAAAATCCGCAGGTTAGCGTTGGAGACCGGAAGGCATAGAAATAACCTCCAAAATATTGCTGTAAGCATTAAAAGTACCTTTCATTTTACGCTTTATCCAGGCTAATTATTTCAAGAAGTATGTCGCGGAGAATGTTGTAAATACGATTTCCGAGACTCTAGATTTCAAAATTTTCTGGGGGAGGATGCCCCCAGACCCCCCTATTCGTTTTCAGCCCCCCCACTTCAAAATACGCTCCGCCGTCCCTGCTTCTTCGTTCCTTCGCTGAGCTTTTTCCTTTATACCAAGCCCGGGGAGGGGGGTACTCCCAGAAAAACTGGGGTGTGGTGTGCGGCCCGCTTCCCAAAACCCTTACCCTACCTATGACCAAAATCTGCGATTTTCCCTACCCTATTTATTACCAGACCAAAAATTCGATGGCCCATTTTAAATCAATACCCTGTCCCAGATCTGCCTCATAGTTATTTCCTTAGTTCAGACCAATATCGAAGTCAATGTTTATCTGACTTTTTTAGTAGGCTACAAGAATGCATGTTCAAAGTATGGGACTCAGAATTCCACACTACAGCATGACTGTAAAAATCGATACCCTATTTATGACCAAAACGGCTGAGAAACCACGCCGTATCCTTTGGGGCCCCACATACCTATGAAACCCATATAAGGGAATACCTCCCCCGGATACCAAGAGCGTTTCTCTTCCCAATTAGGCCCTTACCCCGGCAAAGATGCTCCATTCACTTCGGTTTCTCGGGTTTTGGGTAAAACTTGCTTAAGGCATATTTAACCGGCTTTAAAAGAACGGTTGTTCCTCGGTGTGGTTATAATATTAACTCCACAAATGGAGGACTGAACGGGTGGTCACGCCTTTTCTTAATCAGGTTTTGGTTAGGTCTACTATTTAATTCGAATGTTGTGTTAAATGGTTGTCGGAGGTCTCAGAGGCGATGTTGTCGGTGTCGCCATCCCGGAAATCAAGCTGTTATGAAAGAATTAACCGGTAATGTGGTCAACGTCTGCGAGATGGGCGAGACCTCCGTGATAGCTGTGACTCTGACACGTTATAGAACGATATAGCCAATAGCAAGAGAGGTTCTATGTCAGCGCATGGGCTTTGATGAAATACCGTGGAATATAACAGATTCTTCCATTAGCCAATGATATTCATGATGTAACAGATCTTTCCTCTCATAGAGGTCACAAGTATGATGATACACGTCGTCTTTGACCACCTTTGTCTGGTCAAGTTTATTATTAACTCGCGTGTAACCCAAGCAAACAAACCACGTAACATCAGAAAATCATCTGATCATTCAGATTAAGCCCTTTTAAAAAGCAAATAAATAATTTTTAATTTATCCCTTTTAAAAACCAATTAAAAGTATTTTAATTTGTCTTATTAGGTTGTGCGACTCGCAGATTATTTATGATACCGCCTACACCTGTCCAATCCCGTATCCCGCCTACGAAACGGAGCATATCCCGGTCTCGCCGTTCTATTAGCTCAACCCGCATCCCGCCTTTAAAATTTCGTTTATCCCACACCCCGCCTCGATTTTAGGGACTATGCAATAATTATCAGGAGGGGGAAGGGGGCTGAAAAATGAGCTTCAAAGGGGAAATTATTATGTCATTCGCAAAAGCAGAATTAGTTCAGCGCCGTCCCACCCCCCTCCCCCCGGTGTTGATCTCTTGATAATTTTTACTACCCCGCACTCCACCACAGCCACTGCCACCACCCCCCTACGATATTGGTGTATCTACCTCATATATGTGTATGTGGAATTGTTTTTACAAATTAAGGCACATTACATAAAATGATCAAAGTTAGGGCTCCCTGCAATAAGAGTAATTTTGATTTGAGCCCCTCTTTCTTGGCACAGGAGCCCATGGTCATGTGGGCTCCTGCTTGGCATTATTTTTACTTGATAACCCCCGTCTGGTTTTTCAATCCCCTCCTCCTGATAATCATTGCACAGTCCCTTGCGCCTCATCCCGGTATCCCACCATATGTTGGACCCTCCCTTTTCGGTTTCTAGTAGACCCCAATGCCCTCGTCGTAATAATTCTCCTTCTGACTTGCAACACGCTCGCATGACAAGTAACTTACCGAGTAGAGTGACCGAAACGAATCGGTGCCACTTTTTCCCCACTTGCACCTAGTAGCTGAATTGCGGAGGAACCAGAGGGTGAGATCGGACATCGGCATATAGAAGGCGCCTCTGGCAGCCACCTCAGTCCATGAATGATCTCACCCCACCCACCCAGACCAACGACGGCACGAGTCAGCTAGACTCTTTTCGAACAGTGCCATGGGTTATTTTACGTCCCACATTTACGAATCAGTTATAAAGAGTTGTAAGGCGGGGCCTACGGTTTATCGTCCTTATCCGAGAAGACTAGCAAGTCTAACCATTTGCAGATGTCATTACAAAGGCAGCACTTTCCACTCAATTATTTTAAGACCCTGAGTGTTCGTCCGGCCGGGGTTTGAACACGCGACCTCCCGCACGCTAGTCCGGTGCTCTACCAACTGAGCTAACTAGTAGGCGGTAACCTGCGATCAGCCGTCCGTTTATCGATGGAGCGCAAAAGTGTCACCTGAAGAAAAGCAGCGTAATAGCCCATTTCCGAGTTGCTACATGCCTCAGTTTCATAGCGAGTCCAGGTGCAAGACCATTCAAATGGAAATGATAGAGTATTCTTAAGCAAATTAAACTCATTTCCATTTGAATGGTCTTGCACCTGGACTCGCTATGAAACTGAGGCATGTAGCAACTCGGAAATGGGCTATTCACCATTCGAAAAATGAACAGAGCGCGGTTTCTTTTTTGCGCGTGGAAGAAAAAATTTGCGCACGCATCGCCTGTCCATTTAAACGCGTGCGTACCTTGCCCACGAAGTCGATGACGTATTTGCGATCCAGCACCTGACCAAACCTACCAAATTTCTTTCTGCAAAATGCTTGTGCTCGTGTCCAGGCCTCTCACGGGTTGAGTTTAGGTTGCGTTTGACGTTATAAACAACCCTTTTTATTCTCTTTGTAGAAAGCAGGTCAAAAGCACGTCGAAAGCAGGTCAAACTTCATCGTTTTATCCTGCTGGGTATAATGAATACTCAATCACCCGCCTGCCTATGTAGCTACAAGATGAAAAGTTCTATATAATTATGCGCTCTAACCATAATGGCAAGTGAAGCCAGCTGGAAGACTACTTGTACTAGACAAAAATAACATGACAACAAGAGAGCACATTCTCTTGTGATGCCAAATTAATGTTTCTCACAATTTTCAGCGCAGCGAAATTAAATTACACTAACTAATGCAGGTTTTTGGCAGTTCATACTTTCAAGAGTTCTGTAATTTTTTTTACGTCTCGCGGCGAAGGAACAATATACAATGTTTTTATTGCATCATTGTCCAACAAAAGTAATTTCATAGTTAACACGGGGTTTTTCCTGTGGATTATTCTCGATTCTTCTCATTGTAAGGTAAAGACGGTTAAAACAGCGGAATTACGATTTACAGCTAGGTTTTTCTGAGACGGTGAATTTGATATTCTCTCGCTTTAATTGCTGGATCTACAGTTTTGTTAACGAGAGTTTCACCTGTTATTGGAAACAGCAGTGTTCATAGTCCCCTAATTTAAAACTTCCTCACATTTGCACGTACGCCTTTATGAAATTCCAAAGGGTGGTGGGAATTTAACAAAATGCCATTACTCTTTAACGCTGTTGACAAACGCACCCAAAATCGACAGTGATAAATGCCCTACAGTAGCTTCTAACTGTGCCTGTTAAATCACCGCCATTATTCCATAACTCATAACCTACTGGGGAAAGATCTCATTTATATACCCACCACGAGTCTCTAACTACACGACATATGTTAAATTATTCAATGCACCATTCAATTAAGTCAACGTACCATTCAATTACGTACAATGGGACTCGTGGTGGGTATATACATGAGATCTCTGCCACCTACTGAATGAAAACTAACATACAGGGACATTCATTTGTTCAGTCATTACGCTTTCACTATTGAACTAGAGGTTCAAGGTTATTTTGTTACATGAGCAAAATCAGTGCATCTTTTCTATTGCTGAAGCTTAAAAAGCCCTTCAAATACACTTCTGATTCGCAGATTTCGAGGTAAGTTAAAACCTGTGTTTTGGAAATGTTCGCTAATTATACAAAAGTTTGTTCTCTTTTGATTCGAGAGAAGACAAGAAATGTAAGTAATGAAATGAAAAAAGTCGCATTGCTTCAGGTCATGATTAATTTGATACCTTTTTACTCATAACGCATTGGGCTAATTTACTAAAACGGTTCATCTCGTAAATTTTGAGTTACTGAACGATGAACTGGTGATCGGAACTTTTGAGATATGCAAAGCAGTTAGTTTCTAAAGAGACTTCATGGTGTTGCGTCGGTGGGAAATTGAAACACACCGCAAAAAGGGGAGCTGACGTTTACAGCGTTAGCGTTTCGCTCCATTTAACCACTGGTAATAATCTTATTACTTTTTTCACTTTAAAAGGTAATATTATTCCTAATTCACAGCTTACTGACTACTAATAGGAACTGTGCTGAAATTTGTTGTTCTACAATGGTGACCAAACCACTCGACAGGTAATTGCTTATGGGGAAAAGCGTCCCTTTTCAGGTTTCTAACAACAACAACAACAACAACAACACTTACTAAAACCGGCAGTTACAGTCTGAATAATACTTACCCACAAATAGTTAAAAAAGCTCGTCGAGGCGGGTGGGTATGACTAAGTTAGGCTTAGTACAATGACGTTTTTGGCGCTATATATATTTATATTTACAAGGATTTCAGATTAACAGAAATAAAAGATTATCAGATAGCAAATAAGAAAATAAAGTACAACTTTCAGGAAGGCCGCCGTGATTTAGGGATTTAAAGTCACGGTTAGGAAGGCTACAGAACTGTTTTCAGGTACTAGAAGGGAATTTTGATTAAATTGTTTTTCCGTAAATCATATGGCAGATGTTTGTTATTCTTTCTAAATTTTGCTCATTGACTTCAAGACTTTGTAGCAAGTAGAGGCCACTGGTTTACATGTAAAGCACTAATATTTTTCCGTGAAAGGTGTACAAGGAGACCTTTTCGTTGCACTGATCGAAAATCATTTTTATATATCATTGTGAGAGTGTATGTATGCCAGCATATACAATGCTGGCCAAACAATTCAATTGCCTCCGCCATATGAAGAATCATCCACTTGTATTGGCATGCATTAATACAATTTTTACTGTTAATTTGTAGAGGAAAACTAACTTCGTCCATGATCAATTTACTTTTCTGGACAACCGAGCACGACTTCCGTAATCGGATCCGGACTTTGTCTTGCATCCCCGTCAAAACGTATCCGTATTCGTTTGAAAACGTAATTTTTTTTCTCCGTCTTCAAAAACATTCGCGTCCACACTTTGCGTTTTCGCATCGTTTTCACGCGTCTACACGTATGTGATGAATTGATTTGAAAATGAATAACTCACCTCACCTCTGGTCACGTTACAAGAAGCTCAAGAACTATGTAAACAAGGGAATACAAAAGTGCAAAGCGGAGTACTACTCAAACCTAATATCCGAAAACAAGGGCAATCCAAGTGCATTGTGGAAAACCTTGAATGAAATCACATCACGTAAACAGAGCTCCCCAATCTCTTGCATCGAAGCCGATGGCGTAGCACATTGTGACAATCCATCTATCGCCAAGATCCTGAATGTTCACTTCTCTACAATTGGTACAAAGCTCGCAATGAAACTGAAATCCTTCATTACCTTACCATCTCCCCCCGCAAGGTCTACTGATTTGCCAAAGTTTGTTTTCAAACCAATCACCGAAGAGTTCGTACGCGGCCAACTTAAATAACTTAGAACTAACAAAGCAATTGGCCTAGATAATATCAGTGCTCGTCTTCTGAAAGACTCGGCTAGCGTAATTAGTAGAAGTCTCACGAATTTGTTTAATCAATCTTTGGTCACTCGTAGCTTCCCTTCCCTATGGAAGTTTGGAAAGGTATCTGCCCTCTTCAAAAAAGGCGATCGCTGTGACCCAAACAACTACAGGCCAATTACTGTGCTACCTACGTTGAGCAAGATTCTGGAGAAGGCAGTACATAACCAACTCTACTATTTTCTCGATGAAAACAAGACCTTTACCTCCAAGCAATTTGGTTTTCGACCTAAGCTATCAACTAATACAGCTTTGACACACTTTACAGATAACATACTTCTGAACATGGACTCTGGTCGTCTTACAGGAGCTGTTTCCTTGGATCTCTCGAAAGCGTTTGACACAGTTGACCACAACCTTTTACTTCATAAGCTTAAATCGGTCGGACTCTCAGATGACACTCTAAATTGGTTCCAGTCATATCTCACGAACAGAAAACAAAGGACGTCTGTCGGAGATGCACTCTCTGTTGCTGCGCCAATAACTGTTGGGGTCCCTCAAGGAAGTATATTAGGACCGCTTCTTTTTCTTATTTACGTAAATGATTTACCATCATGTCAGCTTGCCAGTGAAATTATTCTTTACGCTGATGACACTGTGATTTATTACTCATCGACTAATCTGTCTGACCTTGAAAGTCAGTTAAATTCAGATTTGGCTACAATTTCCAACTGGTTTTCGAGAAATCTGTTGACCTTAAATATCTCTAAATGTAATTTCGTTGTTTTTGGTAACTCACGGAAGCTTAAACTAGTTAGTGACGTCTCTCTTAAAGTAAATTCCTCTGCTATTGATAGGTCTGACTCGTTTAAGTACTTGGGAGTGGTTATAAACCAAACTATGCCTTGGTCCGAGCACATTGACACTATCAGTACAAAGATCAATCAAAGGATTGGAATGATAAAGAGAATACGACATCTTTTGCCTCTACATGCTAAGCTAACACTATACAATTGCAGAGAGTAGTATACCCCGATTCATAGACAAATTTTTTATCAAGGATTTATCAGGAATTTAAACAAGGATTTTGTGTTAGTCATCATAGTACTCCTCAAATTTTTTACCAAGGATTTTACCAAGGATTTTATCAAGGATTTTTGTTCTGATTAAAAAATTTATCAGGAATTTATCAGGAATTTAAACAAGGATTTTTGTTCTGATTAAAAAAATTTAAACCATTAAATTTAATTTTATCAAGGATTTTACCAAGGATTTTTGTTCTGATTAAAAATTTTTTATCAAGGATTTATCAGGAATTTAAACAAGGATTTTGTGTTAGTCATCCTAGTACTCCTCAAATTTTTTATCAAGGATTTACCAAGGATTTTATCAAGGATTTTTGTTCTGATTAAAAAATTTATCAGGAATTTAAACAAGGATTTTATCAAGGATTTTTAAAAAAAATTAATTTTAATTGGTTTAAAGAGATGAAAATGGTAATAAAAGATGGAACAAAAGACAGTAAAAGAGCTGAGAGTCATTGCTAAACAACTAGATATTAAAGGATGGTATCGAAAGCGTAAAGCAGAACTCATTGAAGCTATAAAAAAAGCACCAGCCCCTAGACTAATATTCTATGATGATCCTATTCCAACTCCTAGAACTAATAAGTTGCAAAGACCCATTCTTGATGAACCGATACCTGAGATTAATGTTCCAATTCTCGAACCTTCACAACCTAGATTACAACCCACATCACTTAAAAATTTAACAAGCAGGGCTGCCAAACCTATAAATAAAGGGATTAACAAGTTTGCAGATTGGATACTATCTTATATACCAGAACCTAACAAAAAGACTGTAAACAAACGAGTAGAAAGTTTGAAGAAAAAGGTTAACCGTATATTCACTTTAAAAAGTTTGGTTTCTAAACGAATATTCAACAAACGCATCACTCCAAAAGAACAACAAACAGCGTTGAAGGGTTATCTGAAAACCTATAGGATAGATGGACAGAAAGGGTATGATTCTAAAACATTTATCAATAAAATAAAACAAAAAGTTATAAATTTCATTAATCAGAAAAAGGAATCGCTCAAGTTGAAATCGATAAAGGTGAAATTTATATTAACATGTAAGTTAATAAAAGAGTCTCTACTAACAAAACGAATTGATGAAACTTCAAAATACTTTAATTCACCTGTAGAAATAATTACTGAAGCAACCGATTTATCTAAATTATTCGATACTATGACCAATCACCTACTTGGAGAGTTTGAGAGATTTATAGTTAACGGATACGGTTGGAAATTCGACCATGTGGAATATTTTGATATACATATCGACCCTCATGAACCTCTTTCTGGAAGTTCCTATATTCTATTACCATCAAAATTAGCATACAAGAAGGCAATTATCAACGTTAAGAATTATAAGGATCATGAGTGTTTTAAGTGGGTGGTAACCTCTGCTATATATACACAAGATGTTCATCCAGAGAGACTAAATAAACAAATGAGAGAAAAATCAAATAATTTTGATTGGACAGGAATAGAGTTTCCCGTTGAATGGAAAGATATTGATAAATTTGAAAAGCAAAACCACTATTTGATTAACGTCTTCGGATTTGATGAAGATAATGGTGAAGTATACCCTATGAGAATAATAAGTAAGAAACACGAAAATAATGTGATCAACTTAATTTTAATATCAAACGATAAAACAAAACACTACTGTTGGGTAAAGAATATGAGTAGACTTTTATCCTCTCAAGTAAGTAATAACCAACATGCACGCGAATTTTGTTATGGATGTCTAAACTCATTCAACTCCAGAACCTCATTAGAAGAACATATCGAATACTGTAACTCATACGGAGCAGTTAAGATTGAAATGCCTAAAGATAAAGATGGTAACCCTATGTATATTTACTTTAACTATAACAGAAAAATGCGAGTACCCTTTGTTGTATATGCAGACTTTGAGAGCTATCCAGAGAAAATACACACCCGCTCTCCAGATGAAAGTAGAAGCTTTACTGAACAATACCAGAAGCACAAACCATCTGGATTCTGCTATCTCATCAAGTGCTTTGATGGCAACATATTTAAACCTAAACTTGTACTACACACTGCTAAATCCCCAGATGAAGATATAGCACAGATTTTTGTAGATAAATTAGAGAAAGATATTAGGGAAATTTATAATAATAAGATCAAATGTAATAAGTTAAAATATCATAATAAAGTTGAGATGAGTGAACAGGATGAAATCGAATATAAAAATGCTACTAATTGCCACATCTGTGAGGTTGAATTGGGAGAAGATAAGGTATTAGATCATTGTCACCTTACAGGAAAGTATAGAGGAGCAGCTCATAATAAATGCAACTTAAACTATGAAATTCCAAAGTTCTTTCCAGTCATCTTTCACAACCTATCTGGATATGATTCACATTTATTTATTAAGAACCTTGGTACATCAGAAGGTAAAATAAACTGCATACCTAATAATGAGGAAAAGTATATTTCTTTCACAAAAGAGATTGTAGTTGATACATTTACAAAAGAAGGTAAGAATGTTGAAGTGAAGCGAGATATAAGATTCATAGATTCATTTAAATTTATGGCAACCAGTCTTGACAGCTTAGTTAATAATCTACCAAAAGAATCTTTCAAAAACATCACAAGATACTATGAGGGTGAGAAATCAGAGTTATTGTTGAGAAAAGGTGTATTTCCATATGATTGGTTTGATGGATTCAATAAACTAAACGAAACCCAACTTCCACCAAAGGATGCATTCTATTCAAAACTAAACGATGAAGATATAACAGAAGATAATTACAAACATGCTAAAAAGGTATGGGAAACCTTCAATATGAAAACAATGAGGGAATATCATGACCTATATCTTAAGTCAGATGTACTCCTGTTAGCTGATGTATTTGAGAAATTTAGAGATGTTTGTAGTAAAAACTATGGATTGGATCCTGCTTGGTTTTATACAGCACCTGGACTAGCTTGGGATGCAGCATTAAAGTTAACGAAAGTTGTTTTGGAGTTGCTAACTGACATCGATATGCTACTTATGGTTGAGAAAGGCGTTAGAGGAGGTGTATCTATGATCTCTACAAGATATGGTAAAGCTAACAATCCATACATGATTAACTTTGTTTCTAACTTACTCATAAAGTATATCGAATATCTTGATTCAAATAACTTATACGGTGGGGGAATGAGTAAACCACTCCCTACTCATGGTTTTAGATGGATGAATGAGAAAGAGCTTACAGACTGGAAAAATATCCCATGCATACTAGAGGTTGATTTAGAATATCCTCATCATTTTCACGACTTGCATAATGATTATCCTCTAGCTCCAGAGAGACTTGTCGTTAATAAGGTTGAGAAATTGATACCAAATCTCAATGATAAGGTAAAATATGTTGTTCACCATGAAACCCTAAAAGTTTATGAAAGTCTAGGATTAAAAGTAACTAAGATTCATAAGGGTATTACATTCAAAGAGTCAGCTTGGTTAAAACCATACATAGACTTGAATACTAAACTCAGAGCAAAAGCAACCAACGATTTTGAAAAAGATTTCTTCAAGCTGATGAATAACTCTGTCTTTGGGAAAACAATGGAAAACATTAGAAAAAGGGTAGATGTACGATTGGTTACAAATAAAAAAGATGCGAAAAAATTAATATCAAAACCTAACTATCATCATCGTACTATCTTTTGTGAAAATCTGGTTGCCATCCATATGAAGAAAACAAAAATAGTATTCAATAAGCCTGTTTACTTAGGTATGTCAATTCTTGATCTAAGTAAAACAATAATGTACAATTTTCATTATAATTACATAAAACCTAAATATGGTGAAAAGGCTAAATTGTTGTTTACAGATACAGATAGTCTTGCATATGAGATAGAAACAGATGATTTCTATAAGGATATCAGTCCAGATGTGAGAGAAATGTTTGATACTAGTAATTATCCTAAAAACCATCCATCAGGTATCGAGACTGGTGTGAATAAGAAAGTCATCAATATGTTCAAAGATGAAGCTGGAGGTAAACAGATAGCTGAATTTGTAGGTCTACGAGCCAAGCTATACTCTTATAGGATGGATGAAGGTGAAGAGATAAAAAAGAACAAAGGGGTAAAGGCATCAGTAGTAAAAAATACCATATCATTTTATGATTACAGGGCTTGTCTATTCAATAAAAAACCTCAGATGAGAAAGATGAATGTAATAAGAAGTCATAAGCATGATGTTTATACTGAAACGGTTAATAAAGTTGCACTATCTGGTGATGATGATAAGAGAATCATTTGTGAAGATGGAATACATACTTTTGCCTACGGACATTATCGTTGCAACACAAAATTAGGTGGGAGTTCGGTATCTTCTGATACAAATTGAAGTTCTTCCCTCACAAAACCACGCCTGGGTCCATCTAGTAAATAATACAAAACTGGCTGATTGGGTGAAACAACACTTCTAGAAAGATCGTAAACCTGAATACTCCAAATGGGATCCGTAGCTCTCCTTCGTTCTCCACCTTCATCTTCACCAGGAGCAAGTAAGTATCTAACTTTAACACCAGGTGGTAGTCTAACCTCATCATGTCCAACAACTCGCTTATAATTTGGAGGATTAATATCAACCTCTTTCAGTCTTATAGCTTTATCAGGCTCTTCCCCAGTTATTCTAGTTGGTATACTATTCAAAGTTTTCAAAATAGCTGGTAATCGTTTCACCCATACTCTAGATCGATCATCACTAATCATTTCTTGTGCATATTGATGACTAAATAATTTTTCTGATAATGTTCTATTTGCTCTTTCAACAAATGCTTGAGCTCTATGGTTTCCAGCTTCAGACCTTTGTATGTTTACATTATATCTATTCATAAGTTTTGTTACATCACCCATAAATTCTCTTCCAGGATCAACAATTAATGTTTTAGGATATTTTAACTTTCTAGAGTAAATATTACTGAAGGCTTTGGATATCTCATGACTTTCTTTTGAGGTTAGTGGTTCTGCATCTTTATATCGACTAGCTATATCAATCACAACCAGAGCATATCGATATGTCTTTCTTCCTACTCTATCATGTGGTAAAAATAATAGATCTGCTTGATGAATCTGATTCGGTTTTTCAATATTCCAATGAGGTCTGGGGATATATTTTGGAGCTGGTAGATAGATTTGCCACATCGCCTGTTTCTCAAGCCATCTTTTAGCCTCATCTTCACTAACTTTTGCTTTTTCAGCTAATTTAGGAATGGCAGAATAACCTTTCCAATATCCATAAGTTGAATAGTATATTTTTGATAACATGTTTTCGTTACTAATTTAAAAGAATACTCCACCTATCTTTAAAATAATAACATGTCACAAGCTATACCTGAAAAAATTAATCCAAACAGGATTCCACTAGAGCCTCTAGGTTTGAAAGCGGAATCGTCATTGAATCGAATTACACTAAATCCATCATCCGCTAGTCCTGGAGAAACCTTATATATAAATATTCCAAAACTTTCTGAGAATGTAGTGATTGTCCCTGGAAGTGTATCTCTATTATTTGACTTGACTGTTGATGGTCATGCTAACAACACCCTTGTGAATAACGTAGGCAGTAACCTTGTATCCAGACTAAGGGTTCTTTTTGGTGGAGAAACACTACAGGATACTCAAAGATACGATCTCTTTCAAACATACCATGACTTATACTTAACAGCTGAAGATCGGGAGGATGGAATAAAACAAGGTATTTCTTCTGAAAACATAAGGAAGATTAGGACAAAAGCGGGTGATAAGGTAACCTCAGGAAAAGATAAGGAAGTAGTTCTTGCAGCAGTATACAACACCAAGTACCGTATCCCACTCAACCATCCTATTCTCAACAAGCATGGGGTTTTCTATCCAAAGGCGCTACCTCATTCACTAATATTTGAGATTACACTGGCCCCAGTTTACGATATTGTTGTTTATTCTGACACGACCAAGACTCCAACTTACAAAATCGCAAACCTTGAGTTGGAATATTCTTGTATCTCAAGTGAATACTTAGCTAATGAGGCTCAGTCAGCTTATCAGGTTGGTAAAGTATTCTTTTACGAGAATGTCCTTCTCCACAAAACTTTTACCATCTCCAAACCTAATGACAGTTTCATAAACGAGAACATTAATCTACCTAGGAGATCAATGACAGGTATATTGTGCTTGTTCACAGATGGATACGGTGGGGGAAAGAGAGATTCTGAAAAGTTTGTCAATCCGAATATTACATCAATCAAGATTAACGTTGACGGTATGCCAAACCGTATCTACTCTAAGGGGATGGAGCCGTCAGACTTCTGGGATTCGGTAAAGAAACGTTTCGGTAAAGAGGGTGTCAAGCTAAATGATTTTTATGACAACAAGTTTGCTATATGGATTGACTTGAGAACTCACCCCGACAATAGTATTCATGGAGGAGGGCTGGCCTTGAACAACACAAGAGATGGAGTAAAACTTGAAATGAAAAGAGAAGTTGGAGGATCAGGAAATATCACCTGTTACATGTTTGTGGTAGCCGACGCGTTGATGGAGATCATGAATTCAAACTTAAGATCAATTATGTATTAGTTAAAAGATGGAAGAATTACGAGATAAAATTCCTTTTCATTGCATTATAACAGGTCCAACAAATTGTGGAAAGACAAAGTACATCACTGATCAGCTAAGAGGACCATTTCGAAAAGTTTTTGAATACATTGTTCTCATATGTCCGACTTTTTCTAAAAATAAAACCTATCATAAATTTGCTCACGGAGATAAACGTTTCTTGGTATTATCACCAGATGCTAGTAACAGCGATGAGATCAATGAGTTATTAACTGATTGTCAAACTTTGTTCTCAGGTACAAATACACTAATAATTTTAGACGACTGTGCTGTATCGAAGGAACTAAAGAAACGCTCAAACAAGTTTATAGATTTAGCATTCTCTGGAAGGCATCATGGATTATCAGTGTGGGTTCTCACTCAGCAATTAACATCCATAGCAAAACCATTCCGTGAAAATGTAGCTTGTGTGGTTACATTCCATAATCCATCACAAAAGGGGATGAAGATGCTTTTCGAAGATTATGGAGGTGATTTAGACTCTGAAACTAGTAAAAAGTTTGTAGAACTACTGAAAACTGAAAAATATTCTAGACTATGTTTGTGTTTACGTTATCCATTCCAATGTTATTTAGAAATTCCCTCGGTGATTTAAAAGAATTTATGTATTATTACAAAATTAAAATATGACAAGCGTTGAAGATTTTATTGAAGAACAGCCTGAGGTAAAAGATGAGGTTAAAGATAATGATATTGAAATAAAACAAGAATCACTAGCTATTCTCGCATCTCTTGGGACTACAAAGGAATATTTAGGTGTTGATATGAGTCTAGGTGATATAAAGAAACTCACGGTAAAAGATGTTGAAAAATATTATAATCGATACCAGACAGTATTAGGTAAGAAAATTAGTGGTGGATTAGTAGATTCATCTCTTCAATTAGTTTCACAAGTCATTTCTTACATGGTTCCTGTGGATGACATAGAAGCGCTTTGTAAAGACTTGAAGAATGATGAGTTGGTTAATCGTGAACTGACAAACTTTGTAGGTCTCTTAGCATTAAAAGGTGGAAGATTGGTAGCACTTGCTAGCGGACTATTCCAGGTTGTAAAGCACATTAAAATCAACAAAATACAAGAAGTTTCAAACATAAATACTGATGATTCCAACAAAACTGAGCAGGTCACTGAGCACAACTGATTTAAAGATTCTTTACTATGGAAAATAAAATAATCATGTCTGATGAAGTTGTTGAACAAATTACAATGGATCCTATACCTGAAAAGAAAGATCCTAAAAAGAAAGAGAAAGATCCTAAAAAGGTTGCTGCCGGTAAGAAACTAGCAGAATATAACAAAAAAGCTAAAGAAGCGTTAGCCAGGGAAATGAAACGTGAAAAGGAACAAGCGGAGACTAAACAGGAAGAAAATTCCAATGAAGAGAGCGAATCGGCAGCATGGATTCCAGAGCTATCTTTTGCTACCGTGTTATCTATTGTTGGAATAGGGTTTACTGCAGTTGACATGTTTATGAGGTATTACAAAAACAGAATAGTTGATTTATCACAAGTTCCGACTAAAGTTCCACCCTCACATACCACTACCCAACCACCACCTCAACCAACTCCGAAAATAGTAATGCTATGAGGAAAGTAGTTTAAAGGTTTTCTCCATCCTCAATAAAAAATCATGTCAACTGATAACAAACTTGTGAAAACTGTTACAGATTCAGCCGTAATTATCGGGTTGGCTGTTGGTGTTGGATATGTAGCTAAAAAGGCTATGAAAGAATCATTCATCAACGATCCATCCTCAAGTATTACAAACTATGCTAAATGGGTAGCTGTCCTATCCGGTAGCATGTACCTAAAAACTTATTTAGAAGATCAAAATATTTTACCAAATTAAAGATTTATGGCAGCAATAGCAATGATGGTTGGTGGAGCTATATTGAATGCGACTACCTTCGTTGGTGGTTCATATCTTGCAAAATATCTCTCAGGTGATAAAACAGATGCAGAGAGAATAAGACACGACAAGGCAATAGAAAAATATCAAAAAGATTATGCTACATACCAGGAAAAGAGACAGAATCTCATTGATTGGTACTCTCAACAGAAGGATGTTAAACACCAGGCTTCACAAAATATTTTGAATACCGATGAAGCTTTAGCATTGTATGGTCAGACACATGAACCAAAATTCTCTGATTATTATAGACCTAGTAACAATCAAAAGATGGGTGAGATGGTATATGTGGGTGGTGGTATGCTGGCATTGGGTTATATGGTTAGTAAATTCTTTTAGTTAATTGTGTGACCAGTTTAAAGATTTCTTACTGACAGGTAAAAAATTATGGCAACAGGTGGAGATATACCAGAAAAACAAAATCCTTTTGATGAATCAGTTGATCCAGATTATTATGGTGATACTACAAATTATGGAACCCCATTAAACACATTTACATACAACACTCATCCAATTGACCCTTATGAGGAGGATGATACTTCATTTGGTGGTAGTGAAACTGATCCCTTGTTAGATACTAGGATGAGAGATCAAGATTATGCTGAAAAAGAAATCAAAAGATTTTTCCCACATGCTAAGACTTCTGAGTTCATCAAAGGTGTTGGCAGATCAATTAGTGGAGGAATAGAGAAAGTGTTTTTGAAGTTGAAGAGGGCAAACGCTCACGAATACATTTTATTACCTAATGGTGAATTCACTGAAGATCCGCCGAAAGGGTTGAAAGAAAGTCTAGGCCCAAGAGCAGAAGAAGTTGTGGAAGCTAATGATGGTGAGATATCACAGTTGAATGAAGCTAATGAAAAGATTAAAGAATTGCGTGTTGTCATAAAGGGATTGGAAGAAACCATAGAAGTATATCCTCAGGAGATAGATCGCCATGTTGCTAAAGAAAAAAATCTGCTTGAATTCATTGAGAAACAACAAGTAACAATCGCTGAAAAAGATAGCCATATGGATACAGCTAAAACAGAGGCTGAAAGAATTAAAGATGAATTGAAACGATACAAAGATGAACTAGACAAAAATAAGAAGGGGCTGTCCAATTTAAGAAAGGTAGAACAAAGTAGGGATCGTTTACTCGCAAAGGTTAATGAATTTGAAGAGATGGCTAGAAAAAAGATAATATCAAACGAAGATAAAATAGCTGATCTAGATAGACGAAATGATGAAATACTTAAAAATATGCCTCTTCGTGATCGTGTGAAGGCCATCTTCAAAAAGTATGGTTTTACAGTCTTTGCCGTTGTTAGTGCTGTAGGTGTGGTCATTGGTGTTATCGTTTCTAATCTTTCTAAAGGTCTAACCAAATTGGGTAAAGGTGTTGGTAACGGTTTGAAAACGATTGGTAAGAAACTAGGTGAAATATTGCCTGGAATGGTTGGAGCTATCGTCAGCTTTCTGTTCAAGACTGCAGGTGAGGTTATTAGTTTTTTAGGTAAGAACGCTTGGCTGTTGATAGTGGCTGTGGTTCTATATTTTGTGGAACAATTTAAAAAGAAGAGGCGCTAAGTAAAAAAAACATGAATGATACAACGTTTCTAAATATCACTATGCTAACTCCTGAAACAAGAATTTATCTAGATCCACCCTTAACCAATGTAAAAGAGATACAAATGCAAGTTAGTTACATTTCTAAAGCGAATTATGATTCTCCTTTTTACTTAATGTGTGATCTTATAGAGCCAAAGTCTTCATATTCCAATTGTTTTAACCTAAGAGGTGGAAATGAAAAACTTAAACCCTCAAAACTACTAGCTGTTATTCCATCTCATAAGCATCCTTGTTTAAGAGTTCCACAAACCAAAAATCCGGTCAACTACTTTACTTTATGGATTTTAGATGAAAAGGGAAGAAAGGCTAACTTAAATAACGAACCTGTTCGAATTCATTTAAAGATTTCCTGTTGATCAGTTAAAAAATGGATGACTACAATAGAATTTATCCACAAGTTCCTATGAATGTTGACCAAAATAATTTCAGGCTTCAAAAATCGTGTGAAGTAGTACATAATCTTCAGAAGGAAATTAGACATTATGAGGATGTTAGGAAAAAATACAATAGAGCGAGGGGGATATTTACAAAAATCAGTGTTGGTAGTGGGGTGGTTTCAGTTATTTTATCTGCAAGTGGACTGGGAACCTCTCTTACTGGTTTTGGTGCTGTTGTTGGTATCCCGTTGGGAGCTGTTGGTGGTCTTTGTGGTAGTATTTCGGTTGGATTCGGTGCGGCTTCTAAACGACTTTCGCATAAAGTTAGTAAACATGAACAGACAGTTTCTCTGGCAAAAGCAAAAGTAAATACCATTCACGACTTGGTTTCAAAGGCACTGAAAGATAATACTATCTCTGACCAAGAATTTTCACTAATTTTATCAGAGGTGGATAAGTTTGAAAAACTAAAACTAGAAATCCGTCAAAAAAACAGGAAAGATACAGAAAAAAACTTAAATATGAATCAGATAAGAACAGAGGTTCGTGCAGAAATTTTAAAGGAGTTAACAGCTCCCGAACGTTGAAAATGTCATTTGAGAGAACGCCTGTAGGATGGAATTGTGAGGTTGGTCTTAGAAAAGAACGGTGTTGATTTAAAAACATCTTATTATCAACGTAAATAATAAGATGGGCTTACTTAATGATTTCAGAAATAGATATCCAAAGGCTGATACAGGTCAATTCGAAGTTGTAGCTGATCCGTATGGTGGTTACATTAGGTGGAAAGTTAATGGGGCAACAATCATGTCTAATGATGACCCCACTGGCAAAACATGGACTGATGATCTATCACCCCGTTTGAAAAGATTGTTATGGAAAGATTTAGGATTGAATGATGATTCATTGAGTTCATTCCCAAAGAGTTTAACCTTGACCAATCGATCTTACCCAATACCTGCCATTGATTTTGATGACTTTACAAGTAATATCACAAAAATGCTTACCTCACTGGATATATACGTGTCCAATACCAAGAAATTCACAGCAAAGATGAGAAACATATTTACATCCCAAGTTGTGACTTTCAAATTTGGTAAACAGAGTAGAAAATGGTTGAACGCACCCGATATGAATTATTGGCCTCAACAACTAAACTTTGCAGTATGGTGTGCGACATCTGGTTGTGGGATAAGTCCTTTTGAAAGTCTCAACTATCCTAAAGTAGTAAGTAGTTTCATTAAGTTTCATATATATTTCACTATAAGGCGGATAATATATGAATTGAGTCTTCCCTTACCTGATAAGCAACCTTTTGTAATAAATAATAATCCCTATAATAAAGTCGCATATCAACGATTGTGCGCTGAATTTGGAATTAGTAATAATTCTGATTTTAGATGGAAAGGTGGTAGAAACGGAGGATTGGGTGATATATTTATTGATTATGGTGCTGGATACAATGGAATAGGTGGAGGAAATCAAAATGTTCATATTGTAAGGAACTATGATGTTGAAGCTGATCAGTGGCCTGGCGAAGGTGGTAAATTTGCTGATGAGGGAGGTAAGAAAGAAAAAGGTAATCTCATCTCATTCATCCGTAATGACGATTTTGCTGATTTCCAATATGCATGGTTTATACCAACAAGTGGTTATGGACTCACCAAAGCTGGACTTGGTAGATTGAATCGATCTGCTGAAGCCTTTGTTTACTGCATATTGGGGGCGCAAGTTAATACTAGAAATTCGATTTACGGTAATGGTGGTGGAGCAATTGAGACTCAACAAGAATTCTTGGCTTTATTTGAAAGTAGTGTGATCGAGAATGACATTTCTAGTTCGATCCAAAGGTATCAATTAGCTGTACAGGAAGCGAAATTACGGCTTGATTTAGCTATTGCTCCTGGTGTATGGCTAATGCCCAGTAATATGATAATCAACACTGAGAGCGTGACTGGTTTTAATAATAAACTTATGAAAGCTAGTAGTGATATGAGTTTTGGAGTGAATAATTCCATAAACACTGAAGCAAAACAGGTTGGAATAAGTCATAACATGGGATCTTCAAAGTTAAAGTTACCTCATAGAACTGAAACGAAACCAAAACCCTCAATGAAAACAGACTCAACTCAAACATACTCAACGAAACACGAAAATAATACAGACTCAACGCAACATGAAAAGAATATATTAGCATTTATAGTTGTCGCTGGTGGATTATCATGGTATCTATTTCGGTAGTTCATGACTATTTCACGTGATTATGATTGTATGTAAATTAGTACGCACGTAGAGAACAATAGATTACATACTTTTACGACATAGCAACAAGCAAGTTGGAAAGTGGATTTGAAGGTTACTTTTAAAAGGCTGGTTTCTAACGTCGCTCAGGAATGTGATTACGTCAATGCAAATTATATAAATTTTGTTATGTAACACTGGCTTGCGTTATATAACTTAATGTTTTTGTTGTGTATCTTGTGTTGCGTTACACTCTGTACACTTCGACTTTATTATATTGTGTTCGCATATACATAACCTACACCACCATATTTGTTTTCCATGAATACATATTTGAGATCCTTTACAGTCTTTACATACATACCTTTCCCGTTTATGTTCACAAAGACTACCACCGTTGCATTCTATACATCGCGTTTTCCTTCGATTATGGGGGCATATTTGTGATCCTCCGCATAACTTACAGATATATTTAAACTTTCCATGAATACACTTATATTTTTTTTTTTTGATTCGTGTGAGTCAGCGAACTTGTTAATCTCTTTCTTTATCATTTTATCAATATTATTCATGTTAGTGACTTGTGGTTTTGCTGCATTATCTAACGCTTCAATGAGTTCTGCTTTACGCTTTCGATACCATCCTTTAACCCTTTGCGTACCAAGTGGCCATATGTGGCCACTTAAATACAGTCCCCATTCGGGCGGCCTTAAAAGAGGGATTTGACGGTCTGGAAACTAAGACTACATTTTAGTGTAGATTACATGAATTGCTTTATCAATTTTTTCGAGGATTTCGTCCATCGAACTTAAATTTGGGCGAATTTCGAGGCTTTTTGTGATTTAAACGTTTTCAACGGGGAGATTTAAAAATGGCGGCTCTTCAGGATGATGCTGTACTTCGTTTGGACTATCAAAACAATGTGGAAATTTAATTTATCGACGAAGACGACTTCCCTCTTGGCAGTATAACCGAGCATCAAGCTTCTGCTGAGGAGTTTTACTCCGATTCATCGGTATCAAGCTCCGAGGATTCAAGCGAAGAGTCGGAAGAGGAATTCAACGAAGTGGAATCGGATGAAGATTGGTCTAGAGAAGTCGGACGCAGGATAGATATTGATTTTAGGGAAAAACCTGGAATAAATGTAAGCACAAGAAACCTGAAATCGTGTTTGGATTATTTTGATCTGTTTTTCACACAAGAGGTATGGCAGTCAGTTGTTAGTTAGTCAGACCAATTTATATGCAAAACAGAAGAGAAGGCCAGCAGAAAGCTCTGTTTGGTATCCAGTCACGGAAAGTGAAATGAAGGCCTGGATTAGTCTGTATCTAAATATGGGGTTGGTTACTAAACCAAACCTTAAAATATTGTTACTGGAGAACTGATCCTGTCCTAAGTTCTCCTTTCTTCCCATCTTTGATGTCCTGGACTCAATTCTTCTGTAGCTCTGTTTGAAGAGTTAGAAGAAAACCCTTGCATGTGGCACAGTTCGGTCCAACAGTTAGCCTTGCCAAGAGAGACTTTCAGTGTGAAGGAAAAGGCAGTGAAAGATCTTAAAAGAGAGTGTTTGTACAGACAAAAGGGAAATTTGACTTGGGTGACATGGCGTGACAGAAAGACAGTTAGTGTGTTAGCTACCCTTCCAGCTAGAACAACAGACTTGAGCCCGGTTTAGTGATCAGTAAAAGTAAATGGGAAGTGGGAGAAGAAGCAATTTACTAGGCCAGGTGTAATTGACCTCTACAACACCTATATGGGTGGTGTAGATGTGTCTGACCAGTATACTGTTGCATATGCCAGACTTATGAAGGCGTCAGTCTGGTATTATAAAATATTTTTTTATATGATTGAGGTGTGTGTATTAAATGCACACATTCTCCACACTAAATCTCAGAATCATGCCAGTCTAAAACCCATGGAAAAACTGTTTGCATCTTTTGCATATTTCATTATATTTTCAATTTTTACTTCACGAAAGGCAATTCTTAATCAGTATTAAATTATCTAAAACAAGCACTATCACCCTAATTGATATTTCTTACCTTTAGAAACAATATTGAAAGGTGATAATAATTTCCAATGAGAAACCAAAAGTTAGAATTTTTGTTTAAATCTGGTGATTTCAAAGTTTCTCTAAAAAGTTGCATAATTATGCAAATTATGCTTATTGTGACGTCACCATTTTGACATGTGTCATAATTTCAATGATTGATGTGAAAGTATTTTTAATACACTTCACAAATATATATAGTTTCACAGGGTTTTCTTGTAAAGAACAGGTTTGACAAGCATTCTTGTAAACTATACTCATTTTTGTAAGAAATAAATACCACCCCCCTTGGTATACAAAGGGTTAATATCTAGTTGTTTAGCAATGACTCTCAGCTCTTTTACTGTCTTTTGTTCCATCTTTTATTACCATTTTCATCTCTTTAAACCAATTAAAATTAATTTTTTTTTAAAAATCCTTGATAAAATCCTTGTTTAAATTCCTGATAAATTTTTTAATCAGAACAAAAATCCTTGATAAAATCCTTGGTAAATCCTTGATAAAAAATTTGAGGAGTACTAGGATGACTAACACAAAATCCTTGTTTAAATTCCTGATAAATCCTTGATAAAAAATTTTTAATCAGAACAAAAATCCTTGGTAAAATCCTTGGTAAAATCCTTGATAAAATTAAATTTAATGGTTTAAATTTTTTTAATCAGAACAAAAATCCTTGTTTAAATTCCTGATAAATTCCTGATAAATTTTTTAATCAGAACAAAAATCCTTGATAAAATCCTTGGTAAAATCCTTGGTAAAAAATTTGAGGAGTACTATGATGACTAACACAAAATCCTTGTTTAAATTCCTGATAAATCCTTGATAAAAAATTTGTCTATGAATCGGGGTATACTACTCTCTATTGCTTAATCATCCCACTGTTTGACTATGGAGATACAGTGTGGGGTGATAAAAATAACGACACGCTTATGGGTCAGCTGCAAGTTCTTCAAAACAAGGCAGCCAAGGTCCTGCTTAATTTACCACCAAGAAGTTCATCAACTGAGGCACTAGATCGTCTGGGCCTAAAGACCCTCTTAAAGAGACGACACTTCCATCGCTGTGTTATGATGCAAAAATATCTGTTGGGGGAAATTGATTTTGAATTTGACGTTAGACGCAATAGTAGTTTTCATTCTTATCCAACTCGTAGAAGTAATGATTTACACCTTCCTCGCGTGCGTACCAATTGGGGCAAGCAAACTTTCATTTACCAAGTCTCTAAGGACTGCAACAACTTAGACAATGACATTAAAAACTGCAAATCATTGTCCCTTTTTAAAGCAAAGCTTAAATGTTTGTGAATGATGCACTCTCTGATTGTTTAGCTATTTTTAAATTCGTTTGATATTTTGAAAGCATTTTTTAGGTAATTTTGTTTTATTTTTAATTTGCAGGGCCCCACTGAAAACCGCCAAGGCGAGTGGGCTCCCTGGATAAATATCATTATTATTATATTATTATAATAACTAGTTTAGTGAGGACCTCCCTGAAAACCACATAATGTGATTGGGAGCATCCTCTTTAAATTAGCAATTAATGAATGAGACTGAGTAGGATATGAAGAATTAAGCGGATCGAGGAAGGTCTTATCCACCGAGGCCGTAGGCCGAGGTGGATAACACCCTTCCGAGATCCGCTTAATTCTTCATATCCTACGAAAGCCGAATTCATTAATTGCTTTATTATTTACCAAAATATTTTAAAACACTTAAAGGAGAAATGAGCTTTATTTTCACAAATTTCACACCCACCAGAAATATAACAAAACAACAAAATAACACAAGCTGGTCCCCAGGTCTTCTCGGTTAACGGTGCATCAACAGGCGAAAACGCTGCATTTTTGACGTCATTTCCTCGTTAAAGTGAAAATTCATCCAAATTTGGTCATCAGTAACTGGTTATGGTGAAATAAACGTGTGCTTTTAGCCAATCAGAATCGGGGAAATATTTTGAATCAGGAGCCCATTACCCGGAGCTTCCATCTTCCATACTGACCCTCTGAGTCAACCCTGTCCCGTATCTTTTTATTTTTAGAAGCACCTCCTACGGGGTTTTTCGCGGGTGTTTACATAATAACCAATCATAAGAGAGCTGCGGTCCTTTATTGCATGCTCACGTTACATGTAGGCGGCACGAAACGATTTCAATAATGGCGGAAAGCGTTGCTTTCGCGGGAAATTAAAGAACCCCCGCAGATATCTCAGTTCTAAAAATAAAAAGATACCGGACAGGGTTGACTCAAAGGTGCAATTGGTACGGAAGCTCCGGGTAATGGGCTCCTGTTTGAATGAATAATAATATTTATTATTATTATTATTATTATTATTATTATTATTATCATTTTAAACGATAACCTGACTGCGCATGCTTGACGCATGAGTATTCGCTATTATTTGCGCGTGAAATAATGAATTGATGCCATCGTTGATTTTCTTTGGCGTGGGTTTATACAATACTGTGTAGACGTTCTCTCCGGAAGTCGTTGTGCTATTGCTGGGTAACCACCCGGGAGGGGGTTACTGCCATATATGGGCTATATAGGCCGCTGTGATGGGTGTGGTTTTCAAGCTAAGCAGTTTAGTCTGGGATAGGGTATAAAAATCAGAAAGTTTGGATCTAGAATAGGGTATCATTTTCCAGCAAACGGATCAATTGGTTGACGATTTTACTATAGTCTAAGGAAACCGGAAATTTCCACTCAAATAATAAAATCACAACTCAGTCTAATAGTAAAGAAAGCGTCTTTAGGTGCCCGGAATGGACTGCTAGAATTGGAAACAGTATTGGATATTATTAACTGTCAACAATCGGGATTCACACGGCTATCGGTGGTTTTGATACTGCTTAAGATTAAATAGTTCATTGTTCTTAATAATGCGTACGTGCGAGCTTGCCACAGCCCACCACGTGACTAACGACTGACAGACGAGGCGACGACGTTGAATGCGGGGTTGAATATCCAAAACTCGTGCCCAAAATTAGGACTTTTAAAAACACTTTTGCCTGGATTTTGCCTCTAGCATAGGGAGAGATTTTGGGAGTTCAATCTAGGATAGGTTGCAAAATTCACCTAAACTAGCTCTAGTATAGGCTAAGGGTTCCAGGGTCCTAACGACAAACCCCACCCTAAAATTCTTAAAGTATCCCCCGGGGTAACCACTCAAGTCGTTTCAACCTTCTGCCTCTTGACACCGGTGGTGAAACTTACCTAATAATATTCTGCCGCCTTCTGGAATAGTCAACTTGAATAAATAGCAAAGCTAAATTTGCTTAGTGAGCGGACAAATAGGTTTGAAATAAGTTCAAGTAATTAGACAAGAAAGTGAAGCGCCCGTCCGCCATCTCAAATAAGTTTATAGTATTGCGCGAGTGGATTGGAACTGATAGTGTTATGTCAGCGTTTTCGAAAGGTTCCATTTTCGTGCGTCCACATGTACACGCGAGAAAAGCGTTTTCAAAAAGTTTCATTTTCGTGCGTCCACACGTATACGCGAGAAGAGCGTTTTCAAAAAGTTCCACTCTGGAGAGCGTTTTTGAAAAGTTCTGTTTTCAGTGATCGTTTTCATCGGATATGTGTGGACAAAGGAGTGGCAGTGCGAAGTGCCAACGCTCGGAATGCCAGCTCCTATTAAACATTAAGCCTTAAACCCCATAAGCCTCGCGTTTTTAGTGTGTATGAAATGACAACTAAGTCGTAAAATGTTTTTCGCCATTCTCGGTTCATTGACTGCAGCACTTTACTTTGTCGATTCATTTGATAAACCCTTTTTGTGGGTTTTAATTTCCCACCTAAGCCATACCAGTTTCTTTATACATGTTATGTTCGGATCGGGATCACCAGTTCATCGTTCAGTAATTCAACTTTAAAAGATGAACCGTTTTACTAAATTAGCTCAATGCATTTTTAGTGAAAAGGTCACAATTTCAGCAATTTAGAATTGACAAGGTAATTGGACCGTCTTAGTAAAATTAAACCTAAAGTTCTCTTAGTAAAAAGGTGAGATAATTGCTCTTGTAAACGTTTTGATGGAATTGAACCCTGGTTTCCCTTTTATAGGATGGTCAGGAACAGCACCAGACTGACTTTTATCCCTCTTCTTGGTCTATGCTTGCTACAATTTTCTGCTGAAGTAAAAAGTACGCAATTTAACTGCGTGGGAACGTGTTACAAAGGATCGTTTTCCCCAAAACAACACAAGCACCTCAATCACGCTCTGGTGGGCCATTCCTACAAAAATTTTACCGACATAACTCAACAGCAGTGCCTCAGTTCCTGTATCAGTGATTGCAGGTGCTTGACATTCCAAATGCAGGATTCCTTTTGCCAACTCTTAGAAGACGATCGATCAACCGCGGCTGAGGATTTCCAATCAATGCAGGGTTACAGTTACTATGACCTTAATCAGGAATTTATTCAACGGGTGAGTGAATCACCAATAGGAGTTCAACAGCAGGCGAGTGTATGAAGGCGTAACCTTTTAAGGGATGGTTCATTTTTTGCGAACGAGTGGGAGCTGGTGAGATTTGAGTGGGGGGGGGGGGGGAGCGGATAAAACGGCTTTGTGGTGGGGGGCATCCCCAAGAAAATAGGGAGAAGGGGCATCACGGGAAATACTTTATGTCATAATGTTTTAATCCAAAATTTACTTCCCTTTCTTTTAATTGTACTTTCTGATAAACAGCTCTCTGTAGACTTGGAAATTGCAAATATTGTCTTCGTAGCAAGCACAATCACGTGAAGTAGGCAATAACATAGCCTAAGAAAACAGCCGACATTTTGCGTCGTTTTGGGCTTTCTCATGCGCTCTTCCCCCGGTTGCCCAAAGAACGTCGACGTAGAAGGCTAGTACACTGCAAGGGGAATCGAAGTGCGAAAACTCACTTGATTACTTTACTTGCTACGTTGCATTACTGTTACGTATCATGTAAACATTCACCTTTTTTATGGCAAGCAAAAATTTCCACATGGACTCTGACGAACGCCACCACAGGAAAAACTAATTTTACACCCAAACGAAAAAGAAGACACGAGTCGCTCCGCAAACGTTTCCTTGGGTTCTGGAGAAAGTACGGCAACGCCGTGCCGTAGGTCCTCGAATAAGTAACACATTTGGTACCACAAAACGTTTAAGCGCCGCCCTCGATTCTACGCGGTTGCCTAGGTACAGAACGGTTGGATATCTAATACAGAAACCCCAAAAGACAAGAGCCCCCTTTGCCAGCTTATAATGTTACGGCAACGGGTCAGTGTACACTCATCTGTTTGTGACTGTATTCAGTTTACCTCTACGCAATGCAAATTTCATAGGTGTCACGGCGCTTATTCGAGTAAATACAGCGGGACAGAATGTTGGTCATATTGATGTCTCATTCACGGCATAACTGTTCGATGAACAACGAAACTAACCGTAAAAAATTAACGAGGCTTCCTTCTGGTTCAACAGGACGTAAATAACTGTCTAAACGGGTGCTGTTGGTCAAATCCTTGTCTACATGGAGGAACATGCACAGAACTTTGCCATGAAGTAAAGACCAAGTTTGGATGCACATGCCCAGCGGACTTCAGTGGAAGAGTTTGCGAACACTTTACGGGGAAATATCAATCGTGTTTCCATATAAGGACAGTAAATCCTTTCGCTTTGAATGGGGAGTATACCATCGACGATAGCTTGGGAAATTCCTTCTTGGTTTACTGTGATATGAACGCCCACGATGACATTGTGTGGACTCTAATAGAATCTTTCGACAAACGCAACAACGATGCCTTTGCACAAATGGATTTCAAAAGCAATTTCCCAAGAAATGAGAGCACGCCAAACTGGAGCAACTTTCGACTGGCAAAGAGCACTATGCAGTTTATCAAACAGGGGTCCACTCACTACAGAGCAACCTGCAACTTTGAGAAAACGAGTTACGATCCTGGATTCGATTACCTGAGAGGAAGGCTTGCAACTTACGATTTTCTAGTGGACAATGGCACCAACGATTGCAAGTTATACGAGAGCGTTATTGTGGCTGGTATTGGCTGTCATGATTGTACTGCAGAAACCTGGCATGGACGCTATCACTACCACCTGGAGGACGACAGCTGCGATTTGGAAGCCGAGTTTGGTGGCGATGTTAACCCGTTCAGAGAGTACTTTGGTTATTACGAGAGCCACATCAATTCCAACCACTCGTGTTTCAAATTCCCGAATAGCACGACCCAGTGGTGGTTTGGAAGTGCCATGTAGCGCCTAAGGTATCACTCCCGCCTTAACTTCCGAATTAGCAGGCCAAAGTGATCTTGATGGACACGCCCATTACTTGATGCAAACACAACCACACATTAAGCAACATATCACTTTTTTCATCTCTTTCCTAGAAAGATCTTTCTACATTCGTAGAAACCTACATACAGTTAAATAGTAATTTGTCCCATCTACGGGATAACCGAGAGTAGAAAATGCAGTAGCAGTAGTGTCGAAGTGGTAGTGGTAGAAGTAGTGGCAGTGGTAATGGCAGTGAACTGGTAGTAAAAGTGGTGCAGATGGCAGTAGTTAAAGATATAAAGCTCGTTTAAAAGAACCCTCAGTACTTATTCCTACAGAATATATCCAAGTCAAATTACAAAAATATAATTATGGGAATTAACATTGTTACTACTCGTAAAATATAATCCGTGACTGCCAAGTGAAAATCTAATGATTCAAGTTCGACGGCATCGTTTGCCTTCTTGGACCTCCCGCCCAACTGGTTTAATCTCCTTAACATTTCAGTTAAGAAGTTTCATATTTAAGCGCCGCTGAAGCGAATTGAAGCTTGGTTTCAAATAGCTGGTAATCGGGTTGAGCGATGTCAATGAATGGCAAGAGTTTCGTAGCTCCGCCGTACCTCGGTCTTTAATTAGGTTCTCTAGAGTTAGATTTTGCTGTTGACGCCGGGGTGGTAGTACGCATCATCTGAAAGGTAGAAAAACCTTTGACCCTTCATTAGAATCTATAAATATTCCAGTCGACTTCATTTCAGAGTCCAACGCATTCGCTCTAACAAAGAGCTAACGTCCAAAACGCCAGCTTCTCAACTATGCTACAGTCGTACAACTTACATTCTCAACTTGTTTGTTAACTGAACACATTTAATTTTGTATGTTTAATTACCTACAGTTTACAGAGGGAAACGCTCTGGTCATACAAGCAAAAAAACTTATTTTCCCAGTCAAAATGTATCTTTTCCTTTCTCAGGAAATATTTTTTGTTCTCACTCATAATTACCATTAAACTGAATACATTATAAATAACAAAAGGAGTAGCTGCATTTATGAAATAGGATATGTAAAACACACCAAAACGATTCGTCAGTTCTTTGTAAATGGCTGCTTATACCATTAACGTCCCTTATTTAGATACACAACCCACTTCAATGACCAATGTTGCTCCTTTCAAATTCCTGAGTACACACGAAAGAGTTACAACTAATAAATGACGAATAATTATAAATTAAACGCTGTGCCATGAACTGAAGCCACGCGCACTGTGGTGAACGCAAAGAAGCGAAAAGACGCCTAGTACAGGACCATCCCTAGGTGCAGCTAGGTCTCCTTCAACCAGAATTTAAGAATGCAATTTCTTTGATGGCCAGTTCACCCTTTCAACACGCAGATAAACACGACTGCATGATAAACGTAGTAACACAGAAACCCCAAAAGACATGAGTACTTTTTGTCTGCTTAATGTTACGGCAATCGTGACAGAAGGGTTCAATGTACACTTGTCTGTATTTACATTATTTTTGTTTACAAAAACGAATAAAATGGCTCTGACGAATATTAGACAACGCGATTTCCAAACTGAACGTGTTCGTTATTGCGTCAGACAAAAAATTACTCTAAATCATTAAATAAAAATTCCACGTGTTCTCATCGGCCAGACCTGAACAGCAGCATTCTGGGGGCAACCACGGGACCGACAAGATGTGCGTACTCTGTGACCTCCGCCAGATCGTCTGCCTGTGTGATGGCTCGGTAAATCTGCAAAGGAGAAGGAAACAAAAACGTACTCCAGGCAGATGGACTTAATATTGGGTACTTGAATGGAAGGTAAAAGTTTAAAGAAAGGTAAAAGAGCTTTTAGTGGAAGTTAACTCGCATTCCATAGCGAATCGTGCCATCTGATTGGCTAACCGCAATCACTATTCAGCGATAGATAGGGAGGAGCGAAAACGCCCGCGCTTGGAACAAAACAATGAATTAAAAACAAAACCAACAAAAAATCATAAAATTAGAACTTGTATGTATATTTTTAGCAAAACAATAAGACCGCATCTTCCTCGTTGTTGCATTTTTGTTAGCTCTGCTGCAGTTAGCGCCGTCAAAATTGTTCGCGGTAGTTTGCCTTTGTCTAACGGAGCGGCTAGGCGTTAGAAATTTTGGCGGTGAATAAATTAAAAAAATGACGGCTTGATATGACGCAAATTCAAGAGAAGAGATTAACAGCGAAGAAGCAATTTACTGGTCTTTGGCGTTTCCACCTGCGATATCCATGATCTTTTAACAAAAAGAGGAATAACTGTAAGTTGTCATTCAATTCGCTTTATTACAATTTCATTTCTGTTCGTAGTTGATTAGAATACTTTCTTTATTTTCAGTCAAACCGTTTTGTGTATATCGTGAAGTTTGTTTATTAGACGAGTTTTTCGTTGACTTTTTTGTTGCACCTTTCTTTAGAAGGATATCTGGAACGTATTAACCTGCCGTAGCTAAAGTTGAAAAAGAGAAGTGTTGTTACAGGTGTCCATAGGAACATTATTAGTTTAAGTTCCCTAGCTTTGGAGGCAGCGTGCTTGATTTGGAGTATATACACTTTGTACTGACCTGATATGGCATGCCCTGACGTTCAAAGAGAACAAGAACGTCCTCTTCAGTGCCCCCAGAGGCCTCTGACAGGATGCAAAACATACAGAAGGTGCATACGACGGTTTGAACATATGAAATAAATCACGTATTTGATGTGTAAATAGAAATATATTCGAAGATTTGACCTTGGTCCCAATTATAAGCCAAAACAATAAAATTCATCGGCACTTGAACGCACGCGACCTCAACTGGCATAATTTCTTTTATTTTTTTCTCAAGCATCTGAGCGGGCCGGAATCCTAAATCCTCGAATTTGATTGGCTAATCACGCGCACGTGACCGGTCCAGCTTTTCACGATACGGCCCACTGGCCGAATTTTTTCCCCGCTGAAGCGATTACGGCTCGTTAAAAGGAAGACACCCAAACGAAATAAATTAACTTGAAGATTGGACCCTCGCAGTAATAGCAGATGTGTTATTTTCCGGGCTAGGTCGGTCCATACGGGAAAAAAAACTGTGCACGTGGTCAAGACCTTTCCCACATGGACCTCCCGCTCGGTAAATAACAGATATCTCTGCTATTAATGCGAGGGTCCCATCTTCAAGTTAACTTGGGTTGTCACTATTGGCCGTGTTGGATAGGTAGAACTACTTAACAATTTGACCCGTAGCCCTTGAGGGCGAAGGGTCTAATTGTTTTAGTATCACCCAACTAGTCGGACAGAAAAAGCAATAATAAAGTTAGCAAATGCAAGTTGAAGAAAGATTTATTTGGGGATAAAACAAAAGAAAGCGCCACGAATTTCGCTACTCGAGGACTATTACTAATAGACCTCTAGTAGCGTAGCCAATCAGATTGCGGCATTTGCATTAGTCCACTAGTTGGGTGATACTAAAAAGTAAGAGAACCTTAGTGATTCCCTATTTTTCTTTCTCCCCCCTCCCCCCTCCCCCCTCCCCCCACCCACCCAACCTCACTTTAACCGCTCTCCATTACTGCGTCACGGTCACGAGATACCAAGGTCGGAGTGTCTGTGGCACAAACGCATTATTGCATTTCTCAGAACTAGTAAAAGTAAGCTAAGAATATTGAGTTTAACTGAAGAGAATATTTCTCACCATCATTGGAGTCGTCCAGTCTGGAGTATTTTCTTTGATCCAGTTTGGGCACACATTTCTCTATCGGTACCCAGTTATACGTCTCGGGACACACAAGGTAAGACGGTGAATACCGGCTCTGTAAGAAGTAAAGACAGGTTAAATATGTAGAAGATATTACACGGTGGTTTGAAGATATGAATTTTATTTTCTCGTGTTAGAAACAACATTTTACTCACTCGCTGCGCTCGCTTGTAAAATATTGCTTTTACCACTCGAAAATAAAATTCATATCTTCAAGCCACCGTGTAATGTTCTTTTTATTATATGGACAAGAAACTAGCGGTAAAATTTTCTTTGGACGCGCTCCTACACCCGGACATTTGGTACATAACTTATTCATATCTTCACTGAAAGAAAATGTGGAAAATGCGAGTGTTTTATTTTCCGGTAAAACACCATTATCCATATAACAAATCGTTACTTTATGACAGCGAAATTAAGGGGTCGTCTTAGGCCCCGTCCACACGTAGCCGGACACATTTGAATCCGCAAACTTTTCTTTGCGAACTTAAACGTTTCCGCATCCATACGTAGCGTTTTCAAATCGAACGTGCCCGTCCACATGCACGTATTGGAACGAATCCGGATTGTTCTACTGGCGCTCGCATAATTGTTGTCTTGCCTTCGATGTACAGTCCGAGTTGGACAGCCAGTTTAAAATTCTTTCTCCGTTCTTCCTCCTGGCAGGACCCAGAGTTGTCGAGGACGCAGCCAGCTCGTTTCGGTTGTTTGTGGTGTGAAGTTCGACCGTCAGACATCGAAGGGAGCCTCAGAATATCGTGTCGTCTTTTCACAAACTTTAGGTGAAGAGATCATATAGACAAGTTTAACTGGAAACACGCTATCAGACTTGAAATAAGTCCAACAAGAAGAGAAGCGATGGCATTTGTTTTGGCGTCCATATTGTATGTTCACGCGGTAAATACTGGAACCGCTTTGGTTACGTCATCGGATTCAAACGTTTACGGATTCGACCGGATTTGGCGTCCACACGATATGGGATTCATATCGTATTCAAAAGTTTCCAATCTGGAGAGCGGATTCAAATCTTTGCGGATTCGGTTGCCGGATTCACCGGATACGTGTTGACGAAAGGTGCTTCCGCAAAGAAAAGTTTGCGGATTCAAATGTATCCGGATACGTGTGGACGAGGCCTTATTTGTGGAGTATGCCAATGGATGCGCTTAGGTAGAGGGTATGTGCCGATTTGATCGTACTAGCACTTTAACATAAAGCATCAGAGTATTTCACACTAAAAGTAGGCATTCCGTTAGCGGCCAGAAGCCTGGCGCAACCGTTCGGTAGAACACACGAATGTTAACAAAAGCGGGAAATGGCATTTTAGAACATCTAATCTCAAACATTTCCTGGGTAGCATACCCCCATACCCCCCATACTCCCCATACCCCGCAAGAAGTTCCTGCTTTTGGCGCTCACAGTCCACTCTTTGACTGTCCTATAAATCCAGTACTTTCAAACGTTACCGAAAACCCTGTAAACGATTAGTTCAGCGAACAGAACGTTGATTTACTACAAACCTTGTACTTCATCTTTGGACAAGAATGAACATAGAAACCCATGTAATAATTCTGAATAGTCAGCGTTCTTCTTTGTAGAAGACGTGTAAAATGTATCTCTCTAAGAAAGTAAAAAATAAAAAATAAAAAGTGAACTTTGTGAGCATACTTGGCTTGCAAGAACAGTCTCTCATAGACCATAAAAATAAAGTCTATAAAACGAGTTGATTCCTTTCTGGTCCACGTCAGGGGCCAATTCAATAACACACTTACAAGTGTAATTTAACATACATAAAAAATTACTCGACTGTAATTGTGTAACACTAGTGCAAAAAGTCAGCAGTGTAGTACCTCCCGTCAGCCGCTTATTTGAATGGACATCTATGTGTAACGTCTCCATTGCTTTAGGGCTAGGAGCATTGTTTGTTTCGTTTGTTTTATTGTTCTTTGCTTGGGTATCGAACCAATAGTACAAGATCATACGACAGCTGCTACATCGCTCCAAAAAGTGTAACACCAAGACTTTTTTGTTCATGTAAAATTATGAACCAGAACTCATACGGTTTTCTTGTTAAATTTGTGATATATTTACTCTCGTGAGTTTTTCGAAAAGTTCGGCTTAACTGCTGAATAGCCCGCCACTCCAAAAGTGATCTTGAAAAGTGCGGCTACGCGGCTACGCAGACACGTAGGCAGTGAAGATGGCTACACGGCTACGCGGCAAGATTGAAGATTGCTACACGGCTACGCGGCAAGATTGAAGATTGCTACACGGCTACGCGGCAAGATTGAAGATTGCTACACGGCTACGCGGCAAGATTGAAGATTGCTACACGGCTACGTGGATACGCAGAAAACCATACTAAGATATCCTATGGGGGAGGGGTGATATTGACCACCGCGTAGCCGCGTAGCCACTTCTTTCCCTACTAGCACAGTCTAGGGGGGAGGGGTGATATTGACCACCGCGTAGCCGCGTAGCCGCGTAGCCGCGTAGCCATTTCTTTCTCTACTAGCACAGTCTAGGGGGGAGGGGTGATATTGACCACCGCGTAGCCGCGTAGCCACTTCCTTCCCTGCTAGCACAGTCTAGGGGAGAGGGGTGGTATTGACCACTGCGTAGCCGCGTAGCCACTTCTTTCTCTACTAGCACAGTCTAGGGGGGAGGGGTGATATTGACCACCGCGTAGCCGCGTAGCCACTTCCTTCCCTACTAGCACAGTCTAGGGGGGAGGGGTGGTATTGACCACTGCGTAGCCGCGTAGCCATTTCTTTCCCTACTAGCACAATCTATGGGGGGAGGGGTGATATTGACCACTGCGTAGCCGCGTAGCCATTTCTTTCCCTACTAGCACAGTCTAGGGGGGAGAGGGGTGATATTGACCACTGCGTAGCCGCGTAGCCATTTCTTTCCCTACTAGCACAGTCTAGGAGGGGGGGGTGACATTGACCACTGCGTAGCCGTGTAGCCACTTCTTTCCCTACTAGCACAGTCTAGGGGGTAGGGGTGGTATTGACTACTGCGTAGCCGCGTAGCCACCGGTAGACAAGTATGAAATATGTGTATTTCTCGTTCTTAAAGCGTTGGTTAGGGTCAGGGCTAGGGTTGGGGTTAGGGTTATTTCTCGTTCTTAAACACGCGTATCTGAATTTGTGCACTCAAACGAATGGCTTGATTTCCGTAACACCTCACACTTCACTTTGCATGTTGTAGCTTACTTGTTTAGGGTTATGCACGTGCAAACATCTCTTGTTTCCGAAGAACGAAACAGCACAGTTACAGCATGCTTAATGAAGTATGAGGTGATATGGAAATCTAGCCAAACGAATTCGCGTCCAGTTCCCACAAAGAAATCCAACTTCGCCCCACGGGGGCCGTGACATTTATTTACTTTTTTGTACCAAATGCGGCGCTTATTGACTTTTTTGTACCAAATGCGCGGTTTATTCACTTTTTGTACGATATGGGGCGCTTATTTACTTTTTTTGCACCAAATACGACGCTTATTTACTTTTTTATACCAAATGCGGTGCTTACTTTTTTTGTACCAAATGCGGCGCTTATCGGAGGGCGATGCTTGATCGACTTAATGCGGTAATCATGAATCGATCAATTCAGACTACGAAAGAGAATAAGGCTCATCTCCGGTGTAATATAATTTATTCACACAAATGACGAAAAACAAAGGACACAAAGCATTCTTAACAATGTACCTAACCCTAACTAACAAAGAATATGAATAAATTATATTACACCGGGCATGACCCGAGAATAACAAGAGTTACCTTAAGGCAGAGTAAACCCCAAGCGACAGAAAAGCATAGTCAGGATCATAAAACAGGTAAACAGATGAAACACAACGAGGCAGAATGTCCAATACTCCTACAGCTACCAGTTTACCTACAACAGTAACAACATTGGGTGAGCGTGTTTGCTCTACAAACTTAGAAACCATCAGTGCAAAAAGCCTCCGATCAATTCATTTATTCAGAACTCGCACAACTGAGTGATTTACATCCAGAAATAACTCTGCATACTTACCAGTTATTCCAAAACGGTTATCACATTTTATTGACAGAATAACAATAGTCACGCTGGTTTCTACTAGATTCCTACAATAAGGGACCGTCATTTTTTATGAGGGAGGGGGAGTTGGTGTGATTCGGGAAGCACCATTTAAACATTGCATGAATTCCCTTGAGCTTGGCATTTCGGATTTAAGCATTGACATAAACGTATTGCTAGAATATTTCACGTGACCCCCACTTTTCCCTAATTATTTTTTCGCATGACGCTCCTTCCCCCCCCCCCCCCCATGTCACCAGCCCCTCTCCCTCGTAAAAAATGAACGGTCCCTAAGTACGAAAATACTAAGCAGAAGGTAACATGCATATTCTACCTAAGCTACGACGAGTTCTGTCCTCGTATACCGGTACGCGAGGGAATAATCATTGTATTTGCTTTGTTTAGGAGACATTGGTTAGCTGTTATGTATTGCTTGGTCTATTGTATCGGCTCTTGTGTACCACTACAAGAGGACAGAACCCTATGAACGAGGCATTCAAAGTGAAATAGTTTATTTAGGTTGTGCCAGTCAGTCATCCAGAGCACATAATACTGTAAGTTAACTTACAAGGTAAACTGGATCTAAGACGTTACAATCATGAATCAAAGGCTCCTTCGAGCTACCTCATTGTATGTGGTAATTATTCCATGAAGTGCTGTCCTTTCCCCAGACCATAAAGCGTTCATTCCGAATAGTTCGTTTCGTGCACTCTTGCTACAATTGATCGATTACTCGTCGTCCAAATTGGAGACAATGGTCACTTTTACGACTTTAAAACCCATTTCTTTGCCCTCGAGCATTCTTGAACACATTTCCTGTTCGTTCGCGAGATCTTAAAAAGTGTATTTTGATCAAAGATGGAGCGAAAGCAACGAAAACCCGCCTTGACTATCTTTGCGTCGGCCTCAACACAACAGACGCCATTTTGTAAACATGTGCTGCCGCTTTGTCACACCCCCTCCCCCCACATATGTGAACATAAAACAATTGCACGACTTTGTGGACGAAACCAAACCTAGCAGGGGAGATAGGGGAGAACCTGTTTAATTCACATTTAATGCGGATTTAATGCATAAATTAATTGTCTAACGGGAACGGAGTGACAAATCCAACCATTACTATACCTCATGGTATGACATTCATACCATGAGGTAAAAACTAATTGATGTGCCACGCCAGATACGAAAAACCACCAAAAAATCCACTCTTTAAATGTGGCCAAAGAAAGAAATTCTGTGCAAATGTATTCCCCATCTACCGTGAACCAGTGTTCAGTCTTACTATTTGGCTGGTTCTGTGAGCGGGTTAGATGAGGCGGATTTTGAGTTCTGATTGGCTAAACTGTGGGGTAAGATGAACCTATCTTACCCGCTTGGGATTTCCCGCATTGTCCCGCGAAACAAAACAAACAAAATGGCCATATAATAAGTCCTTCATTGGCTACGCTTGTTCCGTCAAGATAACTATAAGTTGACGAAGGGCTAACGCTCGAAACGTCAGCGCCCCCCACTTTTACCTTATGGTGGTACAAACTACTTTATCAACTTGTTTGAGTATCCCAGTTTCTTATGTTTGAATTCCCCATCGACGCAGCACCATTTTCTTTAGAAACTTCCCGCACAATATATGTTGGCGTCGTTTTTTGTTTGCGTTGACGGTCAATATGCAGCCTTACTGACCTCACCCTTGGTCAATACCGTATAATATGCCTCGCAGCCTTGGAATACGTTTCTTATAACAACGGTCATAAGAGACGTCTGCGCGCGAGCCCATTAATCGTGAGTGTCGTAAACGTGGGAAATGAAAAAAAAACCTAGAATCCTGTAAGATTTTACAGGTTGGGTGACTGAGAGCGGAAACTGGTGTAACGCGCATTCACAGCTTGTCCAGATTCAATATTTCCCAAGTACCATATTGGGAAACTGCTAGCCCCAGTCTTCAAGCTTGTTGGGACAGTACCGCTTCCGTGGCGCGTCGTAAGCAACATGCATTTACAACAACGACGTGCCCGCCATGTTTTGAGCAGAGGTGGGTATTTCCTGGTTAGTACGTCATGCTACTGAACCCAGTTTGATTGGTACAATTGGTTTCTTTGATTTTCCAAATATGGTACTTGGTAGATTGAATGTGGACAAGCTGTGGTTAAAGACAGTCAGAGGCAGTCACATATGTCAAGTTTTATAGGTTTCTGCTAAGAGTGAAAGAGGTTCCTATAAATAATCCCGTATAATGGGCGATCACTTAGGATATAGGTGGGAGATTATTATGGTTGAACGTAAAAATAAATTGAATGGGTGAAAACACCTAATCTTTGGGTTATAAATTTGCAGGTAGCTGCCCCAACTCTAAATAGAAAGGTGATCGCATAACGTTATAAGCTTTTCTTCACGTTATTCACAAAAAGCAAATGGTGACAGAAAGTGAAAGGCAAAAAAGAAACTTACCATCCACAAAATACTGCTGATGAAATGAGCCATAACCCATTGGTGGAGCTCCCGGTCCACTGAAGTGCTGAGCAAAAAGGCGAATTAGAAAACAGTCCCAAGAAAGTACGCGCACTGATTGGTTAGAAATCGTGTTTCTATAACTCGATAGAAACACAGAACTAGCAAGAGCTGTTGACGTAATGATGACGCGGTCAAAGAGAATTTACATTTTGGTCATCAAAGTTAACAAGTTGTTTTCCTCTTTTTCGTCGCGGTGTTTTCTAAAAGAACTAGAAAACATGTTCTTCGTGTTTCTATCGAGTTATAGAAACACTCGTGAAAGTTTGGGAAAACTC